>QZML01001936.1:20436-46613 GCA_016801275.1 Hystrix brachyura | reverse complement strand
TCAACGCCACAGGGGCAGCCACTTTTTTTTTTTTTTGCTGTTATTACAGAAGAAAATTATAACCATAAAAATGTCCAATTTAGAAAAAAAGGTGCCACTTTAGTGTCATTTGCATAAAAGCTGTTACACACAAATTGTTATAAAGACAAATGTGTAGCACTCTTGTTGAAAATTGCTTGTATCTTTGGTGCTTTGCCTCCAACGACATAAAGGCCTCTTCAAACTGAAATTCATTCACAGGTAAATAAAGCTGAAAGCGAAATTTCACCTATTTGGGGGAACGTGAGTGGTTTCTTGTGTTGTCTTAAACAGGTTTGAGAGCTGGGGCCATACCTCCTCCTGCTCGCCCATCTCCCAGGGGCAGGCTTGAGCTCCCAGGGCCAAAGAAGCGAGTGCCAGGGCCCAACACCCTGAAAAGTAATGCAACTCAGAAAATTAACCCTGCTCAGACAGGCTACAAACTTCTAAGCACTGCCGCAGCACATCGGACATGCCCCTGGCCACTGCCTGGCAGAAACCCACCCCACTCCCCAACTCCCACGGTAACCATTGTCCTGCGGGATTTGTGATTCCTTGAACTTACACCTCTTTCACTTTTCCTGGGTGGCCCCTTCTGCCTGGAGTGATCTTTTGACTTACGTGGAAGAATTTCCATGTATTTCTCAGGAGTCATGCCTTTAGGCTCGTGCCTGGGGCTTTGCTCCTTATTAATATTAATTAGTTACCTAAGTGGTCAGTCAATCTTAGCTGATATTGATTAGAACTGACCACACCCATTGTGATCCACTCGCCTGATGTCTGTCACCACCTGCTGGCATTTGAAAGCAGGCTCTGTGTCTAATGCATTTCCACATCCCAATCCGAGAGTCACCATCATGACTAGCCCCCCAGCCAGTTCCGTTGCATGAATGCAAATCAGTTACCTCTTGACACAATGTGGTGCATTTTTCAAAAACTTCCTGCTGTGAAATACTTATTAAAGTAACCTGTCTTGTCTACCTGATCAAGGAACATTAGAACACAGTAAAAACAAAGTTATGTGATTTCCTTTTTTGGTTTTTCAGATTTTAGATTTTTATGGTAAAGAGTGAAGAGAAGGATGTTTATTCATAGGCTTCCCCTGTTCTATCTCACACTACGCCCTGTCATCACCAAGTGCCTATAAGCAGAGGAACTACTAAAGAGCACCTACTAGATGCCAACAAATACCAACATTAGAGGTATATATTAATACTGAAAAATTCTAGATGGGCTAAGTACACCTCAATAACACAGACCTTCAATCAGAAAATTTACGTTTCTAGTTTCCTAGACATTCATGGTAGCATGGTAACAAACATGTCTCACGTTTACAGTAATTTACTGCTGGTAAAGCGGGCGTTTTCCATCTCTGATTTTATTCCTTCTTTACTCCCATGCCACGGGCTAGCCTAATTACACCCCTTTAGGAAGTAATATTGGAAGTGTGATTGCAAAAGAAACAACCCTGGATTTAGAGTCCAAAACTCCAGTTTTGAATCTCAAACTGACACAGACTTCTGGGAAGCCATCTTGTTCTCAATCTGACTCAATCTCTCCTTCCAGAAAATACCAACTGGGAAGTCTCTCCCAGGGTGTGGTCAAGAAGAGAGACATCTGGCCACTTCCTGGACATGAGGGAAGAATGTGTCATGAAAGTGGCAGCTAGTGAGTCCAAGAATAAGAAAAAATTAAACAGGTAAACAAGTAAAATATAAGAAAATGGAGAAGGGAACAAAGATGACTCAGAGAAGCTGGCATTCAGGCTATGTCACAGAAGCTAATAGATGACACTGGGGAAATGAACAGGGAACAGGTCTCGAGTAATGTGGGGAAGTTCTAAGCGAGCACTGGCAGAGAACTTAAAGTTTCCTGAGGATAGTAATTTAAAATCGCTGTGAAGAAGCAATTATTGTTTCACCGGTTTCCTACATGATTCACTCCCATTTCATCAGACAGAGACAAGATGAAGGCACTGGAGGTTCGGGAGGGTTAGAATTGGGGGTTCTGGGAGGTCACTGAGTGCACTATGAGCTGGTGAGAGATTTGCAGAGAAGCAGGGGCCAGGCCTCTGAATGGACTGGGAGGGAGACCTGAGGAAGGGGAAGGAAGCCTCTGTGTGTCCAAGGAGAATCAAATAGGCGGGGGCACCCTGCCTCGGAACTGCAACAAGTAGTTCCTGAGTCAAAAATGTTTGTCTCTGTTGTATACCACATAGACAGGTCCAGGGTTTTATTTCTTTGGTTATTTTTTCCCCTCCACTAGAAAAATCGTTCTTTTAACACACATTTCTGTTAGTAGAAGTCAAAACATTTATTTAAGTGTTAGGAGAGCTGAAACATTTTTATTTGCTACATAGGAAGTGGTAAGGAAAAAATTATTTTCTAGGTTATGAAGAGGTTAAACACCTACACATTTTCAAGATGGAAGCAAAAAATTTAATATTTTGTTTGGGACTTTTAGAATAGCTGAAGTTATAATTTCAAAATGAGTGTTGACAAAAAGAACTCTTGACTTAATGCAGTAAGATCAGCTTCAACTCAGGCTTTATATTTCTAAATTAAAAAAAAAATAAGCTGGGGCTGGGGATTTAGCTCAGTGGTTAGAGTGCTTGCCTAGCAGGCACAAGACCCTGAGCTCGACCCTCAGCACCAAAATAAATAAATAAATAAATAAATAAATAAATAAATAAAGTAAGAAATAATAAAATAAAAGCTGAAAGATTCACTTGGGTACATGTGCAAATTTTCTGCCAAATTTTTTCAAATTTTGCTTTTTTCTATCAAAGTATTGCCTGGAAGGAAAAAAAAAAAAACAACAACAGAACCAGTGCCACTTGGAGAGGTTCTGCTGTTCTTTAAGGAAGGAGCCGCGTGATCCTAGGGCTAGGATGTCCCCCTCTATCAGACAAGAATTTTAAGATGCATGGAGAGGACAATGTGATTATTTTAAAGGTCATGGGTCTCGATGAGATAAGGCTAAAGTGGTGGCGATCTAAGCATGGCTGAATTGGATTATGGGGCGATTTTGTTCAGGCCAATTCATCAAGGCTTGTCTAGATTAGACCTTGGTGGAATCACTGTGGTAAGTCTGCATAGGAAACTGTTAAAACCGAGACAATTATGTAGCTCTTGCAAAATGCTTTGTGCAATCTAAAGCTACTGTCTATCTTTTAAAATGTGTATATCTGTGACCATATATGGTCTGGAAATGTGTGCATTGCCAGCAGCTTGAATGGCAGAAATGCCAAGGTCCCCGGAGAACAACCACAAGTGGGTTTGGGAGCCCAGGGGCCACCTAAAGAAGAGAGCCCCACCCCACTCCATGTCATTCGGAATTCTGTTGAAAAGCCAGCCCGAGTCTGCAGATGGCAACCACAGTGATGTCTTGATTTCTGACCAGGCAGCTCAGGGAACAGGGCTTCCATCTGCAGATCGACGAGTTTCCCAACACTTGCCCCTCAGAATACGGGGATTGCAGACACACTTGCATGGAAAAGCAGACTCTAAAACTGATGACATCTAGGAACGAGCAACTGTCTGGGCAAGTGGCTTGTAATGAAAAAGAGGACGTGAGCCCCGCATCCCAGGACGTCCTTCCAACCTCCTGGCATCCAGGTGGTGTACAAAGGGTAATCCAAATATATGGTAACTGCTTAAATTTCTAGACTACCTACTACAATCAAAGACACATTACCATTAAGCCCCCTAATAACACTCCCCCTTGCTTCAAATGCACTTATCCCATCGTTCCTGCCACTTTCTGAGGCAGCTGTGGGAGGCCTCATTCGTGAGTGTCTTTATGAGGTGTGACCAAGAATATGGTGAATACTGCTGCTGCCTGATAGCCAGCAGAAAGGCAGACTCTCGAAAACATCACGGTGCGCCCTTGTCTAGCTTATTCACCAGATACGGCGCTGTGGGAATTCCGGCTGCCTTTCCAAGTCAAAATGATCATGAAAGGTAAAGATTTGAATCCATTTAGGGCATCAAGGCAGCCATGACAGTGCCAGGAAAGACACTCGTGGCATCCTCCCGACTTGGGGAAGAGATAGAGAGGCCAGTAGCGATAAGCCGAGGGGATTCTCTCCACTGCAGGAAACATAAGGACAGGGGCAAGGAGTCCCACTCCAACCTCTGACAGCAGGTGGAACCGGACCTGGAGCTTTCTCCAGAATGCAGCGCTGGGGCGATTTCTAGCGTCCGCTGCGGGGGCAGGAAGTCAAGGTGGCGAGATTCAAAGTCTGGGTCCCAGGGGAACAGTTAGAAGAACAGGCATAATTACCCAAAAGAAAGATTTAAAAACAGCTAAAGTTGGGTGCACCGATCGCGCTGCCCGTGGAGGGAGGGTGGACCTGTTTCTGGAAGTGTGTTCGCAGACGTCAAGGCCGCCTTTCTGGGAGGCTGTGAGGGGGTTTCCTGCTCTGGGTGGGAGGCAGAACCAGATGGTTTTGCGGTTGCTCTGGGAGGCTGCATGTCTATGTTTATCCTTCCCAAAGCATACTTGGAGTAGCTCAGCGCCTCCTGTGCTTTGGTATGAGACTCAGACATGATGCATGCTGCACTCTGAGTAAGCGCACAAGGGCCCGGAAACTGCAGAGTCACTGTCTCTGGAGGAAACCGCCTTTCCCAGGGCCACCTGCTCACCTCTAACCCTGCAGGTGCCTGCCACTTCGGGCACCCTGGTAACAGTGCATCTCCAACCAATTCTCAGTTCCCCCACAGCCCATGAGGAGTGACTGCCTTCGCTTTGTCGGGCGGTATTCTAAAAGCACTGAGGACAGACGTGTACAAGTGTCCCCAGCTCATGAGTGGCACCGCGGGGACCCGGAAGCCAGAAGCTCACTGCAAGCCTGGGCTGCTGACTGCTGTGGCAAGTGCACAGGCCGAGAGCTGGATTCGAGGTGTGCTGCTGCCCACCCAGGAGGGGATGTTGCCCTCTCCTCTCTTCTGTCTTCACCCTGCTCCTGCTTCAAGACGCAAAGCCAGGGTCTCTGCTCCATGCTCCACTTGCCTCCACTAAACTATCTGCCTCTAATCTCTCTCCGCTGCTGTTTCCCGACCCGCCCCAGACGCTCAGAGGGTGATAGCTATGTGTGTTGTTCCTGACACTAAACTAAGTAGATGATAGATATTATCTAGGAAATGTTAGCTGAGTGAATAAGCGAACTGACCTTTCCTTCTGTCACACTAGACTAAGTAGATGATATATATTATCTAGGAAATGTTAGCTGAGTGAATAAGCAAACTGACCTTTCCTTCTGTTGGATGGATACAAGTATCCTTAATGAAGGTCTGTCTGTGTGGAGGGGTGGGGGTCCAGATATTTGGAAGCCTCTGAACTCTGGATGGCCGTGTGTAGGTATCAATGCCAGGACAGGCACGAGTATGCGTTGCCTGGACGTCAATCTCAAGTCCCTTGCAGAACTGACACTTAGCCTTATTAGGAGAGACTAGGGTGGGAGACAAGGGGAGCCAGGGAGGCTGGGAGAGGCATCGGACTGCTCTGATCTGCACGGAGGAGAAGGAAAGAGGGCTCGGGGGAATGCCTTGGTCTGTCTGCTGCCTAAGGGAGGTCGGCAAGGCCCTGAGGGAGTCCTCCAGCAATGCCGAGACACACAGGAGCCCCAGGCTTCCGGGAGTGGCCCTGCTGGGTTCAGGCCTCGGCTGCGGTGGCCCTGGGTGCTTGGCCCGGGCACAGATGTGGGGCTCGACACACCCGGGACACAGCAGCTGGAACTATGGGCTCTGATAGGTAGCTTTCACAACCACCGCACCTGAAGCCTGGGGGACACCAGCTACGCAGAGTAGGGTAGACGCTCCATTGAGACCACGGGGTGGACCGTGTCGCTGTGGCTTGGCTGCAGAGTCTGCGGACGGGGCAGAGGCCAGCACCTCCTACACAGGTCAGCAGTTTTTTGCCCCAAGTGATACAGACTTGCTTCATCACCTCGACCCAGCCACAGCACAACTTTCAGCCTCAGTCACTAAAGTGCGGGAGGTTGAAGGGAAAGTCTCTGGATTGTTCCCCAGGACAGAACTGCCCAGGAGGCGGGTCTGCTGGACATGTGAGTTGCCAGCATTTACAAGGAAGGCAGCTTTAAAAAACACTGCACGCAGAGAAGCTCATTTCCAGCGTTCACTGGTGCCTGCAATTTGCCAGGCACTGTCCTCATCAATGTGACAAGCACTAAGTCATTTAACCTGTACTGGTATTATCCTCCATAGTACAGATGAGGAAACTGAGGCACTGAGGTCAAGCACCTTGCCCAAGAGCACAGGTCTAATGAGTTGTGGAGAGCTGGGGTTCAGACCACGCTCTTCGGGGAGAGGAGAGGGAAGGACCAGGATGTCAGCAAAAGGCAGCCTGGGAACTTAGTGTCATCCAGACTCACAGAGAATGGTCCACTTGGCACTCAACGTAATCAATGACAGGCGCTCTTGTGGAAGCAGGCAGCCAGGGGACCTGTGAACCTTGACCTGGGCCAGCAGAACCCCGCCTTCCTCTGCATGGAGCACACCTTGAATGCAGGTCTTCACCCAGCAAGCACCAGTGGGATTCGGGGAGCTTAGAACCTGCTCACTTCAACAGCAAACTTAACATTTCTCTCTGTTTATGTGTGTGTGTGTGTGTGTGTGTGTGTGTGTGTGTGTGCGTGTGTGTGTTTATGTCGAGGAATTTCTTCCAGGTTTGCATCAGAAACATTTGTAAGACACAGCCCTGGGGTAGCTGGCAGGGTGTCCCTGGAGCTGGCAGGGTGTCCCTCAGGTCCCAAGTTCACCAAGGGAGATGAGCACTTGCTGGTCCTGGTTCCACAAAGCCTGTGCCCTACCCAACGCCATGCTGTAAGATCAAGGGTTATGGGAAAACTCTTGGTGTTAAAACTTTGTCTCTAGAGTTCAGATCACGTAGAGCCTCCTAGGAGGGGAGAAGAGCAGTTCTACCTTCACGCATTCAACAGATACTGAGAACTTAGCTGCACTTGCTGGTCCTGGTTCCACAAAGCCTGTGCCCTACCCAACACCATGTTGTAAGATCAAGGGTTGCAGGAAAACACTTGGTGTTAAAACTTTGTCTCTAGAGTTCAGATCACGTGGAGCCTCCTAGGAGGGGAGGGAAGAGCAGTTCCACCTTCACGCATTCAACAGATACTGAGAATTTAGCGGCCATATGCTATGCAGGAGACGGCACTGGACTTGCAAGTGGAGACCGAGGTCCATACAGAACAGCATCCAAGAGGGGAACAAAAGCTGGGGAGAGGGGACAGCAGGAGAAGAGGATGCCACCTTCACGCATTCAACAGATACTGAGAACTTAGCTGCCATATGCTATGCAGGAGACGGCACTGGACTTGCAAGTGGAGACCGAGGTCCATACAGAACAGCATCCAGGAGGGGAACAAAAGCTGGGGAGAGGGGACAGCAGGAGAAGAGGATGCCACCCTCCAGGCAGGACAGTCCAGGTAGCATCCAGCCAAGGCCTGAATGAAGGAAGATGAGACAGGAGGGCCATGTGCTCCAGATGGGGGGAAGCACAGGTACGGGGGAGGAGGAAGGAGGGGAGACAGTGGGACGCAGAGGGATGAGTACTGCAGACTCCTGGCTCCCGGAGGTCTGGCGAGGATTTTGGTTCTCACAGAAGAGACAGGGTCAGCTAGAGACTTTTTCTCCCCCTCAATTAATAGACTTTACTTTTTAGAGCCTTTTTAGGTTTACAGAAAAATCGAGTAGATAGTACAAAGAATTCTCATATATTCAGACTTTCCCCTTGTTATGGTTTGGATCTGGGATGTCCTGCAAAGGCCTTGTGCATTCGTAGGTGGGCCTTTTAGAAGGAAACCGGGGCATAGGGTGATATGGCTGACTTCCTGTTAGGAGGTGGGACCTGGTCAGAGTGGTCAGTCACTGGGGGTGTGGCCTGGAAGGGCCCTGGTTCTTCCCTTCTCCCTCTGCTTCCTGACCACCATGCCATGAGCAACTCTTCTTCCACTATGCAGTTTCTGTGTTCAAGCCTGCCAACCATGGACCAAACCCTCTGAAACTGTCAGCCAAAATAAATCTCTCTTTCTTTACATTGCAGGTATTGGATATTTTGTCCCAGCTACAAGGAAAGTGACTCAGACACTCCCCAACCCAGAATTTTCACAAACATCTCACATTATTTGTTATCAGGATGATCTGATAGCAATACATTGTGATTAACTAAAGTCCAAAATTTATCTCAGGGTTCATTCTTTGTGGGTTCTGATTAACATATAAAGGTCATGTATGTGCCAATGAAGTATCCAACGTGATAGTTCCACTGACCTAAAGATCCCTTGAGTCCTACCTATTCCTCTCTTTTTCCTTCCGTCTCGAAGCCCTGCCAGGGACGGATCTTTTTACTGCCTGTAATTTCACTTTTCCCAGAATAGCATGTAGTTAGAACCATTCAGTGTGTTCGACCTCTTCAGGCTAACTTCTTTCACTTAGCAATCTGCATTTAAATTTCTACCATGTCTTTTCAGAGCTGGAAAGCTTATTTCTTTTGATTGCTTCCTAATATTCCATTGTACGAATGTGCCACCGTTTGTTCATCCTTTCACCTACTGAAGGACGACGTCTTGGCGGTTCCCAGTTTTGGGCAATGATACGTAAGCTCCAATAAACATTCACGTGCAGGTTTTTATGTAGACATAAAAGTATTAGGGGAAACACTTAGGAGCGTGATTGCTGGATTGTATGCCAAGGTTACGTCTAGCTTTAAAGAAACCGCCGAACTGTCTTCCAGAGGGATGGCTCTGGTGTGAAAGTTGAAAGATCCGTTTGTCTGCTGGAGAATGGAGGCCAAGTGGAGGTCACACAACTGCCCAGGGAGGCAGCAGATGAGTCAAAAAGGGAACTATATTTGAGAACTCCCTCTGCTCTGCATGAGCCCAATCCATGAATGACTATGTTTGCAAATAGATGTGGCACTTGCAAAAGGTGTTGAACCTCTTCCCCACTCTCAGATTATATTTGGGGTGGCTTCCAGCTCTGTGATTAGAGGAGGCTTCATTCAAACAAGCAAGCGAAAAGGTTCCAAAAATCCCCTCTCTCTTTCGACAATTCAAGAAGATGGCTTCGTACAATATCTAAACCTAACAATTTAGCTGGATTTTCCTTTGTAGTAATTATGCGACGATCAATGGCTGTCTCTCCTGGGAGAAAACCTACTAAATACATGTTCTATCTGAAATTGTTGTTTTTATTGTTATAAGCCAGGACAAGTGAGGTGATGTTTCATATTTAGCAACATATAATTTACCTCTTGTACATCTTCCTTTAAACTTGTGGTTACCTTGTCTCAAGGTAAAGAGCGGCAAACAATGAATTATTGTCATTATCTTATAATCAAACACACAGCCACCAACAATGAATGTCATTATGTCTTAATAGGGAAATAACTAGCCAATTCTACAATGGTCATTATGGCAGCAAAATTTAATAATGCTCTGACTTTTTTCTCTCCCTTTCTTATTTTCAACACCAATTAAAACTGTTTTCAAGTGTTTCTTCCTACACTGTCTGAATCCCAGTTAGCAAAATGATTGTTTAGCCAGTGTGGTCTGGCAGGAGGAACGGAGGAACTCTGTTCTTTTAAATCGTGAGTTGGTTAAAGGAAGTGTAGCATTTTGTGTGCTGGGGGATGCGTGCCTGCCTAGGACAGGAGATGCAGGGAAAAAGTGGGTATTCGAGGTCTGGGAAGGGAAACAGGGAACTCTATGACATCATAAGTCAGACAACTCACCAATCCCTGCATAGCCTCATGAAGGAGGCATTTCTGGAATCCATTTGCTGATGAGGGATCAAAGGCTTAGGGACAGGAAGTGGTATGTATCTTAAGGAAAAATAAGCAGAAGATGCAGAACCTGGACCCGTGTTCTGAGGGAGAAACCCAGAGTGTGTTCTCTGCATGGACGGACAGCTCTTCTTGCAGACTCTGCATGTGTGTGTTGAGCAGCTTTCCCATTGTGGGTACAAAATACCTGGCACTTGCAACTGAGAGGAAAAGGGGACTATTATGGCTCATGGTTTTGGAGATTTCAGTCCACAGTCTGCTGGCTCCAAGTCAGGAACATCAATGGCAGAAAGGCACAGTGGAGCAAAGCTGCTCACCTCACGGCAGCTGGGAAGCAAAGAAAGGGAAGGGATTGAGAAGAAGGGGCCAGTGGCCAGATATTGACCCCCCAAGCCATGCCTCCATGACCCACTCAGACACATGCAGAAGTGTGCTTTACTAGTCTCTCAAGCCAGCCAAAGATTCGCCATCACAATGTGTGTGCCACAAAGCCAATGCAGCTATGCAACCGTGTCATATCTTTCAGGTGTATGCCTTTTCAGTACATCAGTCCCTTGCTAGGAACCCACAGTGTGCCGAGAGCTATGCCGGTGACAAGGACTTGCTGCTGAGTGCCCTATCGCTAGCTGACTTGCACTTAACTGCCTGTGAGCTGTGTCACATGCTATTAGATCCGGGGTCAGCCAGCCGGGGCCTGCAGACCTCATGGCCTTGCCAGCACTCCACTCTTTGTAAGGCTTTACAGAAACGTAGTCACACCGTTACTCTGGATTGGTTGTTGGAATTAGCAAATAAAAACACAGAATGCTCAGTTAAGTTAGAATTTCAAGTAAACAACAAAGACCTTTTAGGATAATTGTGTCTGGATGGGAATGTGTTTATCTTTAAAGATTATCAATTTGCTCACCTGCTTTTCACATTTACCTGGGAGTCCTACACCGTGCCTGGCAGGTCCTCATGCAAATCTCCTCTGTCATCACTCCAGGGAGCTTCTTTACTTGGACTACTTCTGGGTCACAGCAGGCTCCCCCTGCCTTGGGGGGAAAATGGCCTGTCCTCACCTATAACCCAGCATGGCACCCTGGACACCTCGGAGGGGCCCTGCAGGCTCCAGGCTGGCAACTGAGCCCCCTGAGCATAAATGTGACAGAGACACACAAGGTCACGAAGGGTTTCAAAAGCCACAGCATATTCCTGTATTTTCTGGGCCATGAGACTGGGGTAGCAGAGTCATTATCAAAGTGCCCCTCTTGTTTAAGGGGTGCCGACTGCACTGTATCCATCTCCTCCCTCTTCCTCCCCGGAAGCCGACTGCACTGTATCCATCTCCTCCCTCTTCTTCCCCGGAAGGGGTGCCGACTGCACTGTATCCATCTCCTCCCTCTTCCTCCCCAGAAGCCAATGCAGGGCTGGGCACCCCGCTGTGGCACCACTGATGCAGAAGCTTGGGGTAGGGTGGCACATGGTCTTTCATGGAAGTAGTTCCCTTCAGCCGACTGCACTGTATCCATCTCCTCCCTCTTCCTCCCCGGAAGCCAATGCAGGGCTGGGCACCCCGCTGTGGCACCAGTGATGCAGAGGCTTGGGGTAGGTTGGCACATGGTCTTTCATGGAAGTAGTTCCCTTCAGCGTCCTGGGCTCCAGCGCCCTAGACCTGACGGTGCACACTGTCCACTGCCGTGGAGGCACTGAGACTGGCCATGCCGGTCGGCCGACTCCGCTCCTCCTTAGCACTCTTTCACATGCCCTGCACCTCCTTCTGTGGACTTCGGAGGATCAAAGCGACCCACTTCTGCTGGAGCTTACACATCCAATCCAAACCAAAAGGCTGAGAAGGCGGGGTTTGACTTTCCAGGCCACCAAGGAAGTAGTCACAGTGGGGTTCTCCCAGTTAGATAGAATGGTTCAGGTATCAAGCGATATGTGAGCAGAGATACTTTCTTGTTCACCACTGCATCTCCAGGGCCTACAAGAATGTCTGGCTCATAGTAGGTGCTCATAAATATTTACTACTTGAATGAACGAATGAACGAACAAAGTTTAGAAATTGCCTAATATAATTGCACTAAATGCCTGGTCATATACATCTGGAAATCTCTGGTATTTCGTGTAAAAGCACTGGGTATGCTAGAAAAAAATGTATATCCACCTCAACTTTGTGGACAATTGTTGGGGGTTCATGGCTCTCCCTGAAGGAGAAGGAAGTTCTTGGATCCGGATAAAGAGCTCAGCTTCTCATTCGGCCTCCTCCAGTACCTGGAGCAAGAAACTGAGACTCTGGGAGGTGGCAGGTGGGCCTGAGGTCACAGGGACCCTGACCCTTGTCTCCTGCTTCCTCTCCAGACCCTCCACTCCAGACCCCAAGTCCTTCACCTTTTCCTGCATCTCGGAATGAGTCATCAGCCCTCCAATTTG
This sequence comes from Hystrix brachyura, assembly GCA_016801275.1. Taxonomy (NCBI): domain Eukaryota; kingdom Metazoa; phylum Chordata; class Mammalia; order Rodentia; family Hystricidae; genus Hystrix; species Hystrix brachyura. Next base: position 34,361 of record QZML01001936.1, on the reverse strand, counting down.
ACCATGCAGCTGAGCGTTGCATTCCACTCACATTAAAATTTCTGATTGTAATTTTTCTAATATTCTCATTAATAATGTCTGTTTAAGCCATCAGCTAGTTGCCCAATGTTAAAATGTCTTTGAAACAGAAAATGAATGCAAATAATTAAAAGGGAAAAAAAAATTTAGGGAAAGCTATCCATTTGTCAGGTTTGGCATAAAAAATGTCTTGAAATGCAGTGTTTGGGATAATAAAATATATGAAGTTTTTTAAATAAATGAATTCCAATAATAATCATGTCAGTTTGTGCAAGTCCCATCATTCTTCTGGAAGCCCCGTGATAAATCTTTCCTGTGTACACAAAGCTCTACTGGGTCTACCCCTGGTCAAAATCTGCACCGAGCAGGCACTCGGGAAACAGGTAAGAATCAGCCTCCTCCCTCAGCGGGATCCGGGTTTAATGAGGAAAGCAGGAAACCACTGATGGGGCTCCTGCCCAGTGAGAGTGGTGACAGGGGGCATGCAGGGCTAGGCTGGTGGCTCTGAATCCCGGTGTCTCCCACAGCTCAGGGTCCGCACATAGGCAGTGTGGGGCTCAGGGCATCCCATGAGTCGTTTCTGGTGGCTGCAGGAGACGAGTTTGGGTGGGAAGAGGCTGGGATTACAGCAGGGCCGGCTGGAGGCATAAGCTTGTGCTGCCCGCTTCTCAGAGGTATCGGCTGAGCACAGAAGGAGCTTAAAGATGCCACTTTGGAGAGGAAGCAATGGAGAAGAAGAGCTGGGGGCTTGTCAGAGATGGTCCACAGAGGAGGCAATGAGGAGAGCGAAGGAGCATGCTGGGCTCAGCCCGCCTTCCCCTCCCAGAACTGTGGAGGTTGAGTCCACAGCTGCTGTCTCACCTGGAAAGCAGGTGTGGTCACCCAGCCCAGGCCCTTTCCCTGGATGCCAGAAAATAAATTTCATCCACAGTTGTTGGTTTATTTATGATTAAAATGTTAATATTTATCTTATCACAGTTTATTTTAAAATGAGATCAAAGAAATTAAAATTTTAAAATGAGTTCACCTCAACTGAGAAAATGATATAATAAGATAGATGATCCTGTTTTAATGAAAATCTCTCCTGCACACGTGTGTCCAGCATGCACTGCCAGGATGGTTAAAATTACATTCAAAAAAAGACCAATATGTATTTTAATATTCTAGTCCAGTTTTTCAAATTAAAATATACTCAAATTCAAAATTTAAATAAAACGCATCTGTCGGAAGCCTTAAAGGGCAGCTGCAGAAACTAGAGGAGCTTTTAGAAGCCAATAGTCAACGTTGGTCAACAGGCACAGTCCCTTTGACTTGGTGACAGCCAGCCCTTTCCAGGCTGTCTCATCTGTGTCCCCCTCTGGTGGCTCTCGCACCACCCTGCCAGGGTGACGTGAACCAGCATCCCAAGACAGGTCCGGTGCAGGGAGGCTCCAGATGGGCACAATGCACAGGACATGCCCGTGGAAGCACCCTGCCCACAGGTCAGCAGGGCTGGGGGTGCACACCCTTCCTTCTCCTTAAGAAAGACAACCTTCGGGGCCACCCCCTGCAGAGCTAGGGTGCAGCAGCTGTGGCTCCCGGCCATCCCACCAGTGTGAGTTTCTTCTTGGCCTCATCGGCAGCTCCCCACAGAGCACACGGCCTCATCTGGCACTCTCAGGCCGTGCGACTCCTCAGGCCGCGTGAGCCCAGACCTGCTCACCCCTGACTCTTAACTCAGCCTGCTCCTCCAGGAGGTCCCTCGGCCTGGTCCTGCCTTCCCCTGTCCCCCTGGTCCCCGCCGCCTGGCGGGTAGCTGCGGTGCCTTTACCAACCTGTGTGAGGGTCTCCTGCACCAACTCTGAGCTCCCCCGGCGCAAGCCCTGCCCAGCAGTTTCCCAGAAGGAAGTGGGCAAATGATGACTCAGTGGACGCATGACCAGGATGAGATGCCAGGAGTGTCATGGATGTCACCTTCCACTGGCCTCCCAAAGCCCCTCTGCCTGTGGCGTGGTGGCCAAGGCTGGGCATGGAGGGGGAAGGTCACACCTGGGGAAGGTTCTGTGCAGATGGGAAGCCTCCATGGCCTCAGAACTCTGCCTTCTGCACCTCACCCCAGGGACAGGCTCGGACCAGTGACCCTTCCCAAGCTCCCTCCATCCCCATTCCTTTCCCCTTCTGTGGTCCACAGCATAATATGCACAGGTGGCTGCCCCTGGGTCCCAGGCCGCCACCTCCAGCCCAGGAGCTCAGATGGCCAGCACGCAGGGCCCGAAAGCAGTCTCGTGCCCACCAGACAGCCGGCACCATGGGGCCTGCAAACTGGAAGCGATGGCTGGGTTCTTCTTCAACTCGCCTCCACATTTGCATGGAACAAGCGAAGCTTTTAGTCTGTGATTCAGGCAAATGCATAAAAAAGATGAACATTTTAGTTAATGTTCTAAGAAGATTTCCAAAAGCAGTTTTGATTGTGTACTATTAGCATTAATTAACTTCCAGACTGGGACCAGCCGCTCTATTAGATGGATGCATATTTTAATCAATTTCTCCTCGCAGCTCTGAGCTGGGGAAAGGTAATTCCGCAGCTTTGTCTGCCCCACCCCTTTTGTTGATACAGTGCACCACGAAGTCCCAGGAAGAGCTACTTGGGGCAAAAGACTTCCTGGAAACTGAGCGACTGCTTCAATAACGGACGTGGATGGGGCACTGTGGACACAGCTACTGACTGTGCCGCCCCAACTTGTACAAATTTGGCAACAAAACAAATGCTGTTTCTTCTTAAGGACCGCAGTCCCGTGGCAAGCAAACAGCTTCAAGAGCAGCGAGCTGACTTGGCGTTGGTCTAGGGCGCTTTGTATACTGAATACTCTCTGCAGCTGTATGTAGTAGCCTGGACTGGAGAACATGGTTTTCATTCGTGACCTCAGCTAGGATGCTTGTCCAGGAGACCGCAGCCATCTTTGTCCTCACAGTGTATGTCTACGGTGACCTCAGGAGAGTCTTCATATTGGTTTTGGTGTTTATTAGGTGGTCACGTGGACACCTTCTTTCTCTTCCTTTGGAAATTGTGCTTACGTTTACGAACATAGTTGTGCGTGTGTATTTGCACAAGGAAGTGAGGGTGAAATACCTCTCAGAGCATCCACCACACCGTTCCACAGAGGGCAAATGAGCCACAGCTTCCCAAGGACAAAGCAAGTCACTCACTAGGTGACATTATGTTACACGTTGAGTCCAGTCACTTCTTCCTCCAGTCTGCATCTGTGCAAAGAGGACACGAATGTGCATGTGCACATGCATGTGTGCATGCTAACACACACACATGGATGCGCTCTGGAGTAAGGCATATGAAGAGGAATATCCATGTGCACATAGGTATTTAGGCAAGTATGTGTTTAACAAGTATGCTGTACGTGTATCAGCAGGTCTCTGCGTGAATGTCTATGTCTATATGTACATACTTCCCAACATAGATGAATCTGCATGTGCCAATCACACATGTGAACGTAGACATGCTTGCGTGAGGTACCCACATGTTCCTATGCATGTGAGTGCACACGTGTTATCTGTGTGTCTACCCATGTATCTAGGGGACAGTCTGGTGTTGGAGGTTCTTCCATCACTTTCCCAGTGAGCAGGAAGAAGCGCCCACCTAGTGATCAAGTGACCTTGGAAAACTCCACCAAAAGCCCCAGTGGTGACATTTACTCGTGTCCCGCTGGCCCGAGTGGCGTCAGGGGATCTGCTGAGCCAAATGTGGGAGGAAAGGTGGTGTTGACTGCTATTCACTTGTTTACACTGCACTTCTCACTGCCCAAGAGAGTCAGGACTTTGTCACTAAAGAGGATGAGAAGAGACAGTGTATCCACCACACCTCCATGGTTCTCTCCGACGGAGCAAAATTAGATGGTGCAGAGAAACGTGTCCCCAGGGTCTTTCTGGGATCTTCCCGTTGTCATTTCTCACACTGAGATTTCTGCATGGATGGAGCTGACAAGCCATGAGGTCACACGCTCTAACAAGGACTTGGGCCCAGCATCAGGGTCTTCTCTTGGGCGATTTTTGCCAGTCACCATGAGTGTGTTTCCTGCCTTGTGTTTCTCCAGAATGGCCGTGTGTGCCCAGGCTCATCCATGTCATTTGCTTCTCTGCATTGCTGGGGTCCCTGGCATCTCGAGGTCAAATCGTGCAAGCTCACTCGCCAGTGTCGTCCATCCCACCCCAACCACAAGTCCAAGTGGAAAGAGCAGAAGCAAAGTGCTGGGGAGGAGAAACAGCCCAGGCAGCCAAGCCAGGCCAGGAGAGAGACGCTTAACGATGTGTCTCCCTGCTTGAGCTGGCGAGTACTCGCCTGCACAACCTCTACCATCAGAGACAATTCTTCATTTCACAGATCCATTATTTAACAGTGTGCTTAGGAAAGAGGGAGAGACAGGGAAAGGGAAGCTGGAGCCTCTCCTAGGCTGCATCTGAAATTGTAAGCCAATTTAGTTCTTGGAAAGGTTGCCAGATGGGCACCCAGAGACTGAACCCTTGAGCTTACCCATTAAAAAAGGAAACAGCAGGCGACGTTGCTTACAAATGTCACCTCCGGTGGGAGGAGGCGGTGCCTCTGGAGTGAGGACTTAGCTGAAACTCCAGGTAGCACCTTTATTCACACCAGGAAGAAAGGTGTCCACATCTTTGTCCACAAAGACTGGGCCAAAACTGCATCTTGGTGTGATGGTTAACTCCCTGCGTCAACTTGGCTGGGCCCTGGTGTGCAGTACTCGCTCAAATGTCATTCTGGATGTTTCTGCTCAGGTGCTTCTTGGATGAGATTTACAGTCCAATCAGTGGAGTCTGGGCAAAGCAGACAGCAGCCCTCCATCCTGCAGTCGAGCCCAATCTAAGCAACTGCAAGCCCCAAGAGAACAGAGCCCAGACTCCTCCAAGCAAGAGGCTCTGCCTGAAGAACCAGCCTGCATCCCAGCCTGCTGTCCACCCTGCAGCCACATGAGACAATCGCTTTCTGAAAACACTTCCCCCGTTTCATATGTGGGTACATACCTTGTTCATTCTGTTTCTCCGGAGAGCCTGGAATAGCACTCCTGGAGACCCATGTCAGGTTGAAAGATAGCTCCAGTTATACCAGAGTAAAGCCTTACAGGAGTGACTGCCAGGTGATGGGGGCGGGGGGTACAGATATGGAAGGGCAGCACATGGTCCTGGCCTGTCAGGAAGGTCGGTGAGAAAAGCTCAAAACCTGTCACAGCCGATGGCATGCTCTAAAGAGGGCAGTGACAGGACCCTAATGAATCTTAGAAGGGGGACCTAAAACCCCAGCCTTGGAGCAGCTGCACTCAATGTAGGAAAATAAGGAGAAGTGGCCCAGGTTTGGACGGGGTCAGCATGAGCTAAGTATGAGGCAGGAGTTTCCTACCATGAGACAGATGGCAAGACGGAGTGGAAGTGTGATGTGGAAGGAAGACAACCAGAATCTGGGCCCTCGGAGGCTCTGAGTGCATCAAGTATGGGCTCATTTCCTCGTACCCGGTTCTTCTCCTGGACGCTGAAGCTGCCTGGGTGTGATGGGCTGAACTGCACACTCCAGGCTTTGCATGCTAATGCCCAAACCTCCAGCATCGCAGAATATGTATTTAAAAATACGACTTTAAAAAGGTGATTAAATTCAAAGGCACTAAGAAGAGGTTAGGGCCCAGACACACACACAGAGGGAGGACCGCAGGAGGACCCGGGAGAAGACGATGTCGGCCAGCCGCAGTGAGAAGATCCCAGCCTTGCCGCCACCTTGACCTCGCTCATCCAGATGCCGGAACTGGGAGAAAATGGACGTGTGTTGTTTGAACCCCACCACGTGCTGCTTTCTGAGCCAATCAGATGGATCCAATGTGGCTGCCACAGGTAGACATTCATTTCTGAAACATTCACTAAGCATCTGCCTTGTGCCAAGTCTATTCCAAACACCAACAAGGAAGACAAACCAGACCTTCGCCCCTAGGAGCTTGGTCTACTAAGGAAGGAAGAAACGTATGAGCAGGCTGATTTTGGATGGTTATACTGACTCAGAAGAAAGAGGAAGAGGGTGACTTGATAGAGAAGCACGCGGGGAGGGAGCTGATTTAACCGTGGTCACTGGGGAGGCCTCATAGCAGAAGACTTGGTGGACAGGACAGGGCAGCCAGGCACAGCTGAGGGGCGGAAAGCTCCCGGATGTCAGCGGCAGCTGTAAGGCAGGGGTGGGCCTTGTGTGTCTGGGCTGATGGGAGTCAGTGTGGCAGAAGCACAGCAAGCCAACAGGAGAGACCGTGAGTCTGCCCCGGTAAAGTATGTGGGCCATTGTCTGTGGTTCTCTTCCTTCTTGGCCCAGCGAAAGAAAGGAGGAAAAATGGGAAGGAAAGGGAGGAGGCAGGGAGGAAGGAAGGAAAGAAATAGAGCTCACTGAAAGTGTTTCACACGGGATCAGACTAAGGAATGCCAAAATTGTAAGATAGGCCTAAAAAGCAAGAAAAACAAAAGGCGAAAAGAAAAGGGAGCCAGTCGAAGAAAAACGCATGCGTTTCTCCCTCCTGGTTCTGCTCCGGGCTGCTAACAAGAGCCCAGCCAGCACAAAATCAGGCTCCAATCTGCTGTTTGTTAATAAGGCAAGTCATGATTTTAACTTATTACAGTGCACAGCCGACTCCCTTCATTAATATAAATGAAATAGGAGGAATAGTGCCAAACGTTTCCAATGGAGACTGCATGAGACTTCAAGGTATAATTAGCTGAAAACACTAAGTATATCAAAAAATTGTAGGTAAAACACTTCGGTTCATCAGGTAGGGGACAGACAGCAGACAAATAAGGGGACGGGACATGGGAGCAATCATCGCAGAACACGTCCAGCTGGGAGGACAGACCCAAGGTTGCTGTTGGCCCTGAGCAGATCTGGGTTCCTCAACTGGTGCCCATGACATAGGCCGACCGGCACCCAGAGGAAGACTTCATCTCCGAGGAACCTCCAGCTACCAGTTTGGAAGGCAACGCCCTTAACGTTGACTGAGCACTCGCTATGTGCTCTACACGTGCTACATATCCATTTCTCTCCATTTCTTACTAAAATTCATTTTACAAATGAGAAATGTAAATGTCAGTGAACCAAAAGAACTCGGTGCAAGTTGAAGGAGAGTCACACCCCGGAGCACCTGAGTCGAATGCCCGTCTCCCCTCCTTCTTGCCACACTGCCCCTGCTAAGCACCCACAACATGACACTTGGAGAGAGCCCTGGAAATACCAGAGGAAGAGCCTGACTCCGAGCAGAGGGCAGGACCAGACTGCAAGGCCAGGCACCACCTCTGGGCGCTGTGGGATCCGACCTGCCAACCTGGAGACTAGCAATAACAGCAGCCATACAGCCAGTACTTTCTAATGGTTGTGGGTCTCTTCTAAGCATTGTGAGTGTCTTAACTCATCATCCTCCAGCTACTCCACAGGACAACCATCACAACTGCCTGGAGTTTGCAGAGGGGGAAACTGAGGCTTGCTGGGACCCTGCTCATTCAGGCTCAGGAGGGCGCAATGGAAAATTTTTAAAGAATTTCGCCATCCAATTGTTAAATACAGATATTATTAAATTTAAATTATATATGTTAGATCTAAATAATATTAATAACAAAGATAATAAATACCCCGACTTGCCACTGTCTCATTATTTTACTATAGTTTACTATTACCCGTACTACCAAGGTTATTCCCGCCCGTGCAACTCGTGCACAGCTGCCCACCTCTTTCCAACTCCTGCTCGTGGACACCGCATTGGTAGCTTGAAATCAGTCATGATTGGAATATTTACACCAGGAAATCAGCAAATGCTACACACCAGAGGAACCTGGGTTTATTGGAAAGACTGTTTTATACATCAGCCAGCATGCAACAGAGATGAAGAGACCACTCAAGGTCAAGTTCCTAGAGTACACTGGTCAATCCAGTACATTGGATTCACTTAACTCAAGGAACGGAGATCATTTCAGTGGAAGGGAGCTTAGGAAGATAGAAAGTAATAATAACAGCAAATGTCATAGAATAAATAAAATAATGATTGCTCTTAATAAAATAGAAAAATTAAAGAAACAGCATCTTTCACATTCATCTTGAATGTAGGCAAGTCACAAGTTCTAACCCTTCCCTTTCGTTTGACCTAATTGTCTTTCTCGTCATCAGGATTTATTTCTCCCATCAAAAGGAAACAATACCCTCCTTGCTCCTCCGGGCCCTTGATACAGGAAGACTGTACTGTTCACTGCTGATGTCTCCAAAGGCGAGAAAGCCAAGCACTATTCCCTGCCTGTTCTTCAGCATCAGAGACGCGACTCAGAACAGGCAGACTCAGTCATGCACAACACCAGGGAGACCTAGACACTCAGCTTTCTGCATGGCACCGTGCCCTTGATACAGGAAGACTGTACTGTTCACTGCTGATGTCTCCGAAGGCGAGAAAGCCAAGCACCATTCCCTGCCTGTTCTTCAGCATCAGAGACGTGACTCAGAACAGGCAGACCTAGACACTCGGCTTTCTGCATGGCACCACTGCATTTCCTTTCTTTATTGCAGTTGTTGTGATTGATGGTGGTGATGGTGACAGTGTGGTGGTGATTCTGGTCGTGGCAAGAGGGGTAGCAGTGGTAGAAGTGACAACAGTAGCTACAATGGTGCCAGTGACAGTGGTGGTGCTATAGACAGTGATGGTGGAAGACCACATCACCAGGTACCCGCTTGTGGTCAACTCTCTATTGTGGCCGTGTTAACCTTCAGGAGTCTGTCTCCTGCTCAGCTCTCCTGATGGTTTTATCAAAACATTTTGGCATATACACAAGGAATGACACTGTGCCAGTGTGGCAGAGTGGACGGTCTGTAACGAAAACATCCGGGAACAAGGCACAGATGATGGAGCCCCAGCCATAAGCCAACGACAGGTCCAAGCACACTACCTATCAGCTGCACCCAGGAGAACTCTGCCATTCGGTAAAGTATTTGAATGCTTAGGGCTTCTCCTTATGTTTCAAGTTGATGCTCCTTCATTTGCCTCACCTTAGGGAACCACAAAGCCAAGGTAGTGAGAAGAGAGAGGTAGTCAAAGGGGCCCTGCTTAGAGTCAGGGACCTGGCCACCAGCAACACACGGCAGCTAGCTCACTAGTACACATTACACAACATCTCTTTTCTCTAGGCTTCGATTGCTTAGAAAGTGATCAGACTCAAATTTCTGAAGACTTTCTCAATGCTAGCAAACTGGCCTAAAGATCCATGACTATGCAAAGACTTTTGCCTCCCAAAATTAAGATGGTGAATTGAGTTATTAAGGGAAATTTATAGTTTATTTATTGTGCTTAAAATTCATATAAGTAGATCACCATAATCCAATTGATGATTTGTAAGATTTTCATAAATATCATTGTAATTTTAAAATTGCACTCTGTGAACTGAATGAATCAAGACCTTATTAACCAGTCCTTAATTGGTACATATTTTGTTTCCTAGTAGACTCATTGGAGAGTCAGCCAGTTCAAAACAAAACTCCCTTTCCCTAAGAGTTTCTTCATCCCCCACATCCACAGGGAAGCGTCCTCTGGCATACTTGTTTCACCAACTGACCAGAACCGCTTGACTATAGTTTATTGGCTGAGGGGTTAACACGTGACTTTAAATTTACCAGTCAGTTTGCCTCTTCTTGGAATGGAAGTCATAACATGTGTCCATCTCTAAACCAATCAGGTGGATGGAGAGAAGAATGAATACTCTGATTGGCTATTACTAGGTCACAAGCTCACCCTTGGAGGCATGGTGACGGAGAAACCAAAGTCTACATCCCCAAAGCACCAGATTTCTGCAGAAAGGTGGAGGATGGGACTGTTGGCAGAGAAAAATCTAAGATGGGAATCTGGGAATTAATGACTTTTAAACATTTTTTATAGCAAACCCAGATTCAAAGGGAAATTCTTTGGGACCAATTCTCGTATCCTTCATTGCTATCTTAAATATAAAATTTTATTTTAAATTTGACATATTGCCTTGCCAATTAATCACTCAGCTTAGTCAGTTGACCAATCAACTGTTCATGTGAGTGGTCAGATATGTCTTTAATGCAGGCACTGAGACCCATCTCCAAATTCTGATCCTGTAGGTCTAGAATGGGCTGAGGAAACTGCCTTTTGCATAGACTTACCCCACCCCAGGTGCTTCTGGCCCCAAACCACACTTTGGAATACACCGCTGTGATCTTTAGGGTCATTGAAGGTACTGGCTTCGAGAAGTGAATCCAGTGTGACTGGAAGGGCAGATCGAGGTAACAAGACTGGAGGCAAAGGAAGCTGTCTATTCCTAACACAAGAGTTGAAAAAGCAGGCAAGGGTCAAACCAACAAAGTCCACTCTCAGGATATACACTCATTAGTCTCAGGCACACACAGCCGGAAGTGTGGACTCTGGCCCGGCCAGTTAATGATGCTTCTCCATCCAGGAGGAAGCCATTGATGAGGAGGGGACACCTCTTCCACCTTCCCAGTGGCATCCCCTGGTCTCGCCACGCTGAGTCCCTTCTGCCCCGTCTCCATGCCATCATGTTTTAGAATATGCCACACTTTCTGCCTTTCCCTTCCTGCCTGCCTCGGGAGTTTCTATCTATCTGCCTTGCTTCATTTTTACCAACAGACTTCTCCAAGCTTTCTTAGCTCCCACAGTGTCCTCTAAACCTCCCACAACACAATCCATTATAGCTCACTCCATGTACCTGCCCATCTCCCCACACTTCAGTGAACTCCCGAGAGGGGCATGAGGTCCTGCTTACCTCAGGTCCCAGCACCCAGCAGACGGGCCAGCCGCTCTTCTGCTGAATATCCCTGGTGCATGGGACAGGAAGTGCACATCCTGAACCCTGCAAGGAGACATTCGTCCCTCTTCCAAGAGCAGCCTGGCTCCAGTCTCAGAGCAATAAGCCCTCTCCCCAGAACTGAAGCCCGGGGGCAGGCTAGATAAATGATGTTCTACAGGATTCATATTTATCTGATTGAAGCAAAGCAAAGTTTGCCACAGGATTTGGCTCTGCGTTGTGAGATAGCAGCTTTTGATGGCAAAGAAAAGCTACATCAAATGGGTATTTTACAGTGTCTGGACACCTGGGCTTAATGTTTATACCTTGAAGTTTGTAGACTGGTCAAAGCATCACCATCTGTTTTAGAAGAGTTGTTAACTTTTAATATAAAATGTATAATATTTCATTTCCTACAGAACATGCATACATCCAATGCAAACACTGGGTAAGGAAGAGCGATGGAGAAGAACACACACCTACGATGTTGCAGACATCGTGAGATTTGGCTTCTTTCCCAATTTGTAAGGAAGAGTTCTGGAGGGGGAGGCTGCATCCGGAAGTGAGGAATGGCCTCGTGAAATTCTGAACTTCTTTAGAATCAGAGGCAAGTGAGGCTGTATCATGGCCAAATGCTATAAAACATTTAATACCATCTCGGAGTGCATCGTACAGGCTCTGAATAGAATCCCAGAATTTCACAGCTCCCTCTCCGGAAACTCAGGAGTCTGGGGCTCAGGGAAGCCTGCACGCCGTGGAGCTGGCATCGCTGCAGTCTCTCCCCTCCAGGAGGAAGGAAGCTGCGGCTTCCATCGCCGGGGCTGTGGAAGGAGAAGCTGCAGAGGCCGCGTTGCTTCCTGATTTCCATCCCACCTGCCTCAAGGAGGAAGCAACCCGACGGTTGTGTCAGTATAGCAACTCCGCTTCTGATTCCTGAAGACACACCCTGAAGATGGTTTTCTTGGCCAAAGGCAGAGAGGTCGATTCATCCTCCCCATCAGTTGATGCAGACTGACTGATGGTCTCCCAGAGGGACGTCACTATCTCTAGGAAGCGGAAGCCACGGCTGTGGCCTCTCCTTGGGCTCCTGGACCAGAACACTACCTGAGGCAGACGGCTGGAGCTCAGCTTCTGCCAAGCAGAGGCCTAGTTCTAAGATTTCTGCTAGCAGGAGCCCAGCTCGTCCTGGTAACACCTCTCGGTGGGTGACATCGTCCCTGTGCTAAAGATGAGGAGAAAGAACCTGCCGCAGCCACATCCATCATGACGCTGATGAGAGTGCAGTGAGCAACTGCCCCGGAAGCTGCGGGGGAAAGAGGTGCAGGAAACTGCGAACACACGGAGACACCGGCTTCAGGGTGAAAGATTTGAGGGACAATAGGGTCACCTAAGGAACTCAGCACAGCTGTTTTCTCCCTGAGATTGGAAGTAACTTCGTGTCCATCACATAAAATGACAGGTGTCTCTGCTAAAATGGGGCCGCTCTGTCCTCGCCTACAGGGATGCCCTGGAAGACAGTTGGGTCTATACAGGGCAAAGTGGACAGCAACACACGCCCCTGCTACCACCGTGCCCTGGGGCGTCTCTGGAGGGCACGGCAGGCCCTCGGGGGTCCTTGGTAAGAAGAAAACTAGAGGCCGAAAGGTAGGAGGGAGCCAGTTACATCTTACTGCTCATCCCGTCTTTATGCACATTGAACTTTTCACCAGGTACGTGCATTGCTTTATCAATCAACACAGCAACAAGGTGAACAGCCTTGCAGATTCCACACCCTCCCACATTGTCATGTGGCCCAGGAGGTCCTCCGGCCTGCACATTGCTTCAAACGATGTTCCCTGAACCAAGACCTTGTGGAGAGCACCCTCCGGGCACTGGCTCTGTCTGAACTCGTCGCTGTGTCCCTGTGCAATACGTGCAGCACTCCAGCCCAGTGCATCCCTACGTCCTGACACGTGGCGAGGAAGGGCTGACAAAGAATCCAGGGTCGCTATCCCTTCCACTTGATTCCCTTCCCAAACCGGAGCATGCATATGAACAAAATTGAATTCTGCCCATTAATTTGAAACCATTCTGGACTGATATAACATTTCAACCCTGCCAAAACAGTTTCTATTTCTGAGTAATTCTCTATTCCAAATTCTTCAAATTGGCACTCTCTTCGAAGTACTGGGCTCCAGTCTCCGTGGAGTAGTGTAGACTGCATATGTCCCCAGATCGTCTTGGCTGTCTTCTCAGAACTTCATAAAGAACTCCAGCACCGCCCCTCTGTCCCTGCACTCAGCAGGTCACCTCTTCCGGATCCTTCTCCATCAAGTTTGATTTTGATATTTACCATTCTTGTTTGGAGTTAGTTTCCCCGGGAAGAAAAAGATCAGCTTGACTCATGCCAGAAAGAAAATAGAAGAAGGAAAGGCACAGAGTGACGCCGCCAGGGAAGACAGTTTTCTCACAAAGGGCCACCAGGTATACCTGCACATCTGCTGAGGGAGCTACTCATGGACGGAGGTTTACTGGCTCCGTCAGCGCAGCTGTCTCTAATGGGACAGGAGGACTGGGTATGACGGACACTCTGGTTGTTCCTATGGAACAGAATGTGGGGATTCTCCATGCTTCAGAGATGGAAATGCACATAAAACCACTCTCCCATTTGACCCATCTATTCCCCTTCCAGGTGTCTTTCTGAAATAGTTAAATACATCACATTAGAGTGATTCGTGCATACCCATGTTTATAGCAGCACAACTCATAAGAGCTAAATCTCAGAAGTAGCCTATATGTCCATCAACCGATGGATGGATAAAGGAAATGTGATATTTACACACAATGAAGAACTACTCTGCCATAAAGAAGGGTATACCCATGTTTATAGCAGCACAACTCATAATAGCTAAATCTCAGAAGTAGCCTATATGTCCATCAACCAATGGATGGATAAAGGAAATGTGATATTTACACGCAATGAAGAACTACTCTGCCATAAAGAAGGGTAAACTTGAGTCATTTGTAGGCAAGTGGATGCACCTTGAGACCATTATGTTAGGTGAAATAAATCAGACAAAGTGAAATAAATCAGACAAACAAGC
>QZML01001936.1:0-20391 GCA_016801275.1 Hystrix brachyura | reverse complement strand
AGTGCTTGCCTAGCAAGCCCAAGGCCCTAAGTTTGATCCCCAGAACCTAATAAATAAATAAATACATAAATAAATAATCAGACACACAGCTTAAATATCTCACGGTTTCTCTTATACAAGAAACCCAAAGTATAAATAAAGGGCAAAATTAAAAACCTGATAATAGGAAGTAGGGAGATAGATCTTTCATGAGAAGGGGATCAAGAGACAGAGGAGGAGACGAGGCAGTAGAGGAAAAGGGGATGAAAAAAGGACTTGAGGTGTGTTATGGGGATTTAGCTCAAGTGGTAGAGTGCTTGCCTAGCAAGCCCAAGTCCCTAAGTTTGATCCCCAGCACCTAATAAATAAATAAATACATAAATAAATAATCAGACGCACAGCTTAAATATCTCATGGTTTCTCTTATACAAGAAACCCAAAGTATAAAGGGCAAAATTAAAAATATGATAATAGGAAGTAGGGAGATAGATCTTACTCTCATGAGAAGGGGATCAAGAGACGGAGGAGGAGAGGAGGGAGTAGAGGAAAAGGGGATGAAAAAAGGAGTTGAGGTGTGTTATATGCATACACCAACTCTACACAAGTAATGGAAACATTATGTACTGCAAACATGTACTAATAAAAACTACGAAAAAAAAACCAAAAAATACAATAAAATTTCAGAGACTATGAAAAAAGAAACCACTATCAGGGAGAATGTGTAGTGAGAAGCTGCCCCTTCTGCGGCTTCAGGGAGATCACTGCGGATCGTCCTCTCTGGGATTCACTCTTCCGTTGTGATTCCTGTCGACGCTCACCTCACCTTTTGCTTCCTTCCTTGCTGTGTTCAGCTCCATTGGGCCCTCGGCTTCTCACTGCACTGTGATGTTCCTCCTGCTCCCCCTGCTCTTCTTCAGCCTTCGCTTTTCTCAGAACAGGTGGTTCTTCACCCTGATGAACCATCACGAGCAAGTTCTACTGGGGATCTGGAGTCTGTCGTCCACAGCAGATACGCTGGAGGGTTACTCTTGGTCTTACAAACCACTGCTCCAGCATCATAGACACAAAGTGCGATTCTTCTGGACAAATCAGGAAATATGGTCTCTCTGGTATTAGAACTTTTTTAATGCGCCATCAAGAAAATTCAACGTAAAGTAGCTTGAGGGGAAAATGCACGTATTTAGTATGTCCTTGACTCGAGACAAAGCTGCATTCAGTGACAACAATGTTCCATGTCACCAAACTCGGTCTCTCTTTCTTTTCTTCCTTCTTTTGTTTGCCGCTTCCTGAGGAAGGGAAGCCAGCTGCTCCAGGACCCCAAAATCACACTTCCTTTCTCCTGGGATGAAAAGTCCTCATAAGAACCCTGCTTGCCCCAGCTCACAACAGATCCTCCTACGGGATGCTTGCCTTCATCGAGGGACGGAGACACTGTGCACAATGTGTATTTAGAGAATTGAGAATTGCAAAAATATGCGAGAATAAACATGCATGATGGAATTAATAAATTGGGTTTAAAGCAGTTGCTGGATAGTGATTAGAGGAAGAAAAAAAAATGACCAGTCTGCATCTTTGAGATTCAGGAGGGTGTTTATTACCCTTATTTCTCCTTTTTGTAGATGAAGAAACTAAGACCCAGAGATGTTAAGTACCTGTCTAGGGCCACAAAGATGGTCAAAGGAGCATCCCGTGTCTGTCCAAGGTGGGAAATTCGAGCTTGTTCTTCTTCTTCTAGCCTGTACTTCCTGGATGTTTATACATAACTGATTTTGTTTTCAAGCAGCGGAATAATATCCCAGAGCAGCTTAGCCAAAAAGGGTATTCTATGACTCACACGGAAACTCAAACCATTCGGGGTGTGGGAAGAAGCAGGGACAAGGAGGCCACCAGAATTCTCTCTATCTCTGATTCTCTTCCCTGTTGCTTCATGCTCTCAAGCTGTTTGCCTCCATGAGGCTAAAACCTTGGAGGGTACCAACAATCCTAGGGTCAGAACCTCATGTTTAAAGATCAGAAACTGTCCCCTCTCCAACTGACCTTTGTGCTTTCTAGAAGAAGAGGACGGAAATAAGGAAAAGATCTTCCATAGCACAGTCTGTGCTGGACACATGTGAGCCATTTGCACACTAGTGGAACAGATAACAAGACTGGACTTCCAGCGGCTTTTCCAGCTAACTGTCTGCAGGTCAGGGTACCCAGCACAGAGCTGCCACATCCTCTGCCCAGGCCCACATCGCAACGTCACAAGTCAGTGTTCTGTTTTCACAGGTGCTCTTGGCGTCCACTGACCACAGCCAAGCTTGTGGCAAAGTCGTGTACATGTCTGCTGTGATCCAGCTTGGTGGATACGTGAAAGTCGTGTCAGAAGCCTCCAACCCAGCCCAACCCCTGTGCTTTGCCTTGAGCCTATAGGAGAAACGGGACGCAACAACTCTGGCCTAGGCTTTCCCCTCACTCCTCCCTCCACCTCCGCCCTCCCTACTGCTTCCTGCTCTTGTGGCCCACGTGATGGAGACAGCCTCCTTCCCTCGGGAACCATAAAACATCACTCTGTGGGCGCCATTTGCCTCTCTGTGTGTCCCATCAGTCACCTCCCTACATGACAGTCCGCGGGTACATCTGAACACGGCCAGCCAGCTGAGGTCTTGTCCAAGGCTCTGGGTTCTCCTCTGAGCTCACGCGGTTGTTGGCAGTGTTCAGTTCCTGGCATCTGAAGAAACAAAGTTCTTGCTTGTTTCCTTGCATGGTGTCACAGAAGCCACTATTAGATCCCTGTCACAGGGTCCCCGCATCGCCGGGTCTTGTTTTTGTTTTTGTTATTCCGGTACTGGGGTTGGAACCCACAACCTTCACCCCGAGCTTTATCCCCAGACCTTTTTGTTTTGAGACAGGGTCTTGCTGAGTTGCCCTGGCAGGGTTTGAACTTGGAATCCTTGTCTCCAGCCTCCCGAAGAGCAGGGATTGCAGGCAAGCGCCACCACAGCCAGTTTTCAGTGAGCCTTTGCTTTCTTCAAGGTCAGTGGCATGTCTCCTGCTGCTCCTCATCTCTTGGGAAGGCTCACCTGACCGGTTCAGGCCCCCCAGGTCAGCCTCCCTTTGGTTGGACTCCAAAACAAGTAATGAAGGACTTCGTTTATAGCTGCAACTTCTCTTTTGCCTTATAACACCAGGGCCTCTGGTTTGATTTACAATGTTTTGGATTTACAATATGCCTTCACTAGAAACAACACTTCGGATTTCAAATTTTGATCTTTTCACAGTACTAGTGATACACAGTACGATACTCTCCAGCAATGCCCAAGTAGCTCAAGGTGGGTGGGCTGAGGCTGCAAACTTAGTAGGTTAAGAGCCCCGAATCCTGGGTGACTTACAATATTTTCACCTTCCGACAGGTTTCTCAGGATATAACCCATCATCAGCAGAGGAACATCTGCCTAATCAAAGGAGTGTTATTCCAGAATGCTCATCAGTCTTCTCACTCAACGGGAGGAGTCCCACAGAGAGGGGGCTGGGGCAGGTGGGGCCGTCTTACAGTTCACCTTCCACAGTACGCTTCCACTCATAAATTCGCAGACTGATTCTTTCAGGAAATACGGGCATATATTTTACCTTCAGGAAGAGTCACAGTTCAATTCAATTTTATACGTATTATTAGACATCTATCATGACCTGGCACCATGCTAGATCAACGTAATACCCTTGACCTCCAGGACTTCGTTGTCTGTTGCAACAGGCAGCTGTGTAACAATGATAGTTGGTATCAATTCATCTCTGTATGATTGCTAGCTTGCTTGTTTGCTTGCTTTATTTATTTACTAAGCTTTACTTTTTTGAGACTGGATCTCACTGTTCTACTAAGTCACCCAGGCTGGGCTCAGATGTGTGCGATCCTCCTGCCTCAGCCTCCCAGAGTGCTGGGATTACAGGGTACAGCACCGTGTCTGCTGGTATCAATTCTCTAATGAGACAGTAGTGTTTGTTCTCATTAGCTTTTGTCGCACATGTGAGTAAACTGAGGCACCAAAAGCTTAAACAATATTCTCAGGGTTCCACACACCAGAACTTCCAATCAGAGATTCACACCCAGCTGTCCATCTTTGTGACCCTAACTTTAATGAATACACCAAGCGATTTGCAATACAAAAATTCTTGTCTCACGTTGAGTGAGAAATGCAGCCAGAGACTAAAATCAATGAGGTAATGGACAATTAAAAAAATAAAAAGACAACCAGAAATAGAGAAAGGGTCGTGTCATACCCATTTGAGCTGCTGTAAGCATATACAGCTTATAAACAACAGAATTTCATATCTCCTACTCTGGAGGCTGGCAACTCAGCCCAAGGTGCTCATCAACCTGGTGTCTGCTGAAGTCTGCCTCCCGCTTCACACGTGTGGCCTTGCCATGTCCTTATACAATGAAAGGGAAGGCAGCTCTCTGAAGCCACTTAAAAGGACACTAGTCCCACTGATGGCAGTACCTTGGTCCAGACCTATCACGTCCCCAGGGGCTCTGCCTCCTAACTGTACTGGGGGTGAAGATTTCAACACATGAAATGTTGGGAACACACAGGCATCCCACCATAGCAGAAAACACCAGCAGAGTTGGTGAGCATCGATAGCATTGGGGCTGGACCTTGATCAATCTACAGGGCTTTTCAAAGGCAAAGATGTAGAGAGAAAACAAGCAGTACATCACAGAGTGATTGCATCAGTCAGCGCTCATGAGAGAAGCAGATTTAATGCGAGATACACAAATATATAAGGATTTACAAGATTAGCTTAGGATGGCCGCCCACAGAGTCGAGTGTGGAGAAGTGCAAGAGGGCTGTCTGTGCTCTGAAGATCTGAAGGATCCAGTGGATATCCTGGAACTCACTGTAGTGTCTTCATCCAAGTCCACGTCAGAAGGCCAAAGGGTCTGTACTGGAAGCCAAGAGACAACATCCAAGGTGAAGGTGAAGATTTGGCTCCCCTGAAGAAACAGAAGCAAACCTTCCTTCTTCGTTTCCTTTTTATTCCATTTAGGGGACAAGTCTATTGGTTGGTGCCACTCCCACCCAGGGTGGGTCTTCTGTTTTCAGTAAATCCCTCCACCCACACTCAGAACTATGCTGATCCAAATTATGTAGTTTCTTCCTCAAATTGACCCAGTCAGTTAACTATCGCAGAGACACAGGTGCAGAAAGTGGTCGGACGGTTGGTGTCAGAGGATCGACATGTCTCTGGAATCTGTGTGTCCCACATTAGGGGTGAGACTACCTGAACCCCTTGAGTATCACACTGCAGCCCTGAAGGTGAGGTGAGACCTAGAAGGATGTGTCTCACGCCAAGAGTCACAGGGTGCCAAGTGAGTGCTTCCTTCCTGTGGAATTCAGACCCTCCAGAGGGGTGCAGCCCAACACAGTGCCTACAAGGGACTTTTGATAATGCCTGGAGGCATTGTTAGTTGTTACAACTGGGAAGCCGATGCTACTGATAAGGAGGTAAGAAGCAGGGATGCTGATACATCTTAAAACACATAGGACAGCACCCCGGAAGCAGAATGATCCAGCCAAACAATGCCATCCACATGATGGACTGAGGGCTCGTGTCCCCCTCAAATCCACATGTTCAAACTCTAACTCCCAGTTCAAAGGTATGAAGAAGAGGGGCCTTTGAAGGCAATTAGGCCATAAGGGTGGAGACTTTACATACCAGATTAGTGCCCTCATATGAAGAGACCTAGAACTCTCTCTCTCTCTCTGCTCCCCATGTCTTGAGGACACAAGAAGAAGACAGCCACTTGCAATTCAGGAAGCAAGCTCTCATCAAACACCAAATCTTCCAGCATCTTGGATTTCCCAGGCTGTAGAACCGTGAGTAAAAATGTTTATTATTTAAGCTACCCAGTTTATGGTATGCTTGTTACAGCAGCTCAAACAGACTAGGACATGCTTCAAATGTCAATACTACTGAGGTCCAGCAACTCAGCCCCTCTGGCCCTATCAGATGTTTATGTATTTTATGGCTTCAAGGTGGCATTGAAAAATTCTCATTAGTCTCTATTGTAAGTCTGTTTGAGATAGGTTCATGGGTCTGTACAATCTTAAAACTGCACCCAAAATACAGTTGCAGAATCACTCAACAAATACTCACAAAGTGCCCACTGTGCCTGCTGTGAAGGTGGTAAACAGGTTCCAAGACCAGGGATCACACATCTTGGATTTAAGAGTAGGGACACTTCATCCTGCAGTGACAATTGTCTGCCAGGGTGCCATGGGCAGCACTGTTGGTTCAGCGTGAGTCATGCTGCCCCTGGTGAATGATTAATCTACCCAGTCAAGACCTAATCTTCTTGGGCTCAGTTCCCATCTGAGTCCCACCCGGTCCAATCAAAGGGAAGCCTCTATCAGCTTGGCCCCGTGTGCATGGAGGGTGGGATGGGCTTGGTACAGAACACGCTCTCCAGCTGGCCCACTCAGAGGAGCAACGCCCAGCCAAACAAGAAGCAGACGGGGGCCCTGGGGAAGCCCTGGGGAAGACGGGCTAGGCCAGAGCTCGGGATGGTGCCAACCTGCGTGGGCAAGTCTGACCTGAGAGTTGGCGGAGCCCTTGCCCTTGGGGAGTCAGCCTGAGACAGCAATCATGGCAGGCTGCCTTCCCCCAGGTCCTCAGCTGCATTCCCACAGTCTGGGAGGCCCCAGGCGGAGGAGGAGACATGCCCAGGTTCAGCCCACCCCTCTCCCAGGGCTGCCTGCGTGACCCTGCTGTCCCGGGTGCCAGGCTGGGCAACAAGAGGCTGTGCCACCTGCCTCTCTGGGATCTTGGGTGCAGTAAACACCCCACTAGGCCCTGGCCTTGCCAGGTGGTGACTTAGAAAACACACGTGCAGCTGGTGAATTTCTCTATTCACGGTCAGTGTTTTCCGAGCCCTCCTTTGTGCTGGGAACTCGGATATGGAGGTAAACAAAGCAGGTACACTACCTACTATCACGGAGCTTGCAGTCCGAGATCCATGAGCCACCAAGACAAACCCATGATGCTGTGAATCATCGATTATTTACCAGGCCTGCAGTTTTTCCATCGCTTGATCTAATCATCACAGCAACTCTCCAAAATGGGAATTATTATCCTGCATGGCAAAAAAGACAGAATTTAGGGAGGATAGGAGACCACCCACACTCTCAGATGAGGTTGATCAGTGGCAGAGCTGGGACTTGAACTTAAGTTCATTGTTGCTTCCTTCAAATCCACTTTACTAGCCAGTTTATTCTGTTCTGAGTGTCTTCCTTCCTTCCTCCAAGTGGGATCATTTTCTTTTCATGGTAGAGGAGAATCCCTGGGAAGTAAGAGACCATTATCTACTTGATCTTCTAACCCATTCCTATATTTCTAATCCACTCCTGTTTATCTGACCACACTTCTCTCCTACACACATGCACTGTACACTTACTTTGTGTCAAATGCAGCACAGCAGTGGGTACAGGACAGACAGTTGGGGCCTACTGTCCTGCTGAGAGATGACTCACACACAAGTACCTGGACCGCAAGATGGTGGTGTACACATCTGGAAAGTGCAGATACAGTCATCAGCTGTGGGATGGAGACACAGTACCACAGCAAGGGGAGTCGAGGGCTCTGCTTCTGCTTCTGGAGCCCCAGTCCTTATAAAGGAGGTCAGCCTCTTCGGAGGCCTGCAAGAGCCTTACACTGCAGCATTAGAGCACACAAGGTCCCTCTGCCCAACTCTCAGGCCTGAAATCATGAACACATTTGTGACTATGAGAGCCCAGCTCAGAGACTCAGGCTGGGCCCCTCTGTTGAGGACTTTGGCTTCTCCACCAAGACAGATCAAGCTTCCCGAGTCCTCCACAGACACTGCATCTGCCACTGGCCATGCGCCAGACAAAGGCAGGGTGTGTCGGGAGCAGACTAGGCATGGTGCATTCCCAGGTCCTTACTGCAGCACCATGCGAGCTCTCACAGGGACGTGGCCGGCGGCTGGCCTGGCTCAGCGCTCTGCTCCCTGCCCACGCCCGCCTCGCCCTCCAGCCCTGCCCAATGGACAAACCTTGCTGCAAGTTTCTCAGGATGGTGGGAGCCCAGGAGAGAGCAGAGAATCGAGGCTGACGAGCAGGTCAGAAATCTACACCAGCATCCCTTCAAGTGGGCAAAGACAGATAGGTCTTCCTGCCCCTCAGAGAGTCTAACCCAGTAATCCCTTTATGCAGCTTGTTTACACAGACTCATTAGCATTCCCAACAATATATCATGTCTCTAGAGTGGATGAGGTCTATGTGCTAGGGCTGTCCTCTTAAGGCACAGCCCCTTGCCTGTATTTTGTAAATAAAGTTTTATTGAAACACAGTCATTCCGATTCACATAGGTATTGTCTTTTGTGCTACAATGGCACCGCTGAGTGATTGCCAATGACTCTGACCTACACAGCCTCAAAATTTACTCTCTGGCCCTTCAAAGAGAAGAGCCCAATCTTTCACCTGAGCTATATCAGATTTATTCCTTTTTTTCCCCATTAACTCATGAATTCATTCATTCAATTATATCACTAGTCGGCTTCCCACCAGACAATGAGCAATTTGAGAACAGAGAGAGTCTTGTCCCTCTGGGCATCCTCAGGGCCAAGCCCGGTGCCTGATTAGTCCTTAGGAAACATTTGTTGAAAGAATAAATGAATAAACACCGCAGTGATAACAGTGAATGTTGGGACAGTCTGGAGGGAGAGAGATTAACATCCTCCCTGGAAAGGCTTACCTCATGCATGGACACTTTCAGAGGACAGTGCTCCTGGGCCTGGGCTCTGCTGGAGCCAAGCAGCATAAGCAGCAAGGATGTTCAGAGTTGAGTTTCCAAGTTGGAAATCCCAGGTGCCCAGAATCACACAAGTGTGAAACCAAAGGAGTCTGACCCTTCACAGAGCCCCCAGAAAGGAAGCAAACTCACCTGCTTCTTCCACCAGTATTCACGATGCACGCCTGTGGTCCCAGCCCCATGCTGGGCGTCAGGGACTCCACAGTACACACACCAGCCTGGACCTCAGATCCCAACAGGGCTCACAGGGACTGCACCGAGGTGCCCTGAGGCCACCGTCTCCCTCTCCTCTACTACCAGGACACACACGGCCGGGGAAGAACTCTGATCCCCATCCCTACAGACCCACCCTGTGCCCCTGTGCGGCATCCTGGGTCAGGGGACACTGTGGGGCGGGACCAAAGAGGCCTCCCTGGTGTGACCTGGGACTCCAGTGGCCTGCTGGCCTCACCGCGCCTCCGCTTTGTCGTGTGCAGCAGGATGGGATGGCTCCCACCCCCAGCTCCGCAGGAGGCCATGGCTAGCTAGCTAATGCCAGTGTTGCTCTTGGCACGCAGAAGCAAGAGCTCGGGAATCAACTGGAAACCAGACACATTATTCAATGTTCATGGGTGAAAAATGGCAGCTCGGTATCTGCCTGACCCAATTCCAACCTCCTGCATGGACAAGCCTTTCCATTCCCAGCTGCTCCTCCTTTTGGCCCACGAAGTGTAAACACGGTCACCTAAGGCGCTGTGGGTGATACGCTTTCCCAAGCGCCCGAGTGCCCGCCAGCTCAGCCAGGAAAGGCACCGGGCTGGTGTCCCAGCCCGAGAAGATCTTATCTGGTGACATCTTCATCCTGCAGCCTTCACGGGCAGGCATGCCGCACCCCACACCTCCACTCGTAAACTGGCTTTTCTGCTTGTACAAGGACCTCTCTCTCTCTCTCTTTTTATTTTTTATTTTTTACCTTTTTCTGTGTCCTTTCTTTCCCAATGGAGGCATAGAGGAGTAACAACTGCATTCCTGTGAAATTAAATGCACCATGACAGAAACCAGGGCTGTTGCTCCTATTTCAAGAACGGATAGCCAGCACAACAGTTTGCAAAACCCTCCCGTCCTCCTTCACCTCTCCCCTCCCTGCCCTTCCTCCTTCCGTCTTCTCTTACTCATACCTTTCCCCCCCTTCCCTTCCTTCCCCCTTCTCAGCACGAAAGTTGGGGGAGAAAAAATTCACCAAGCGGCAGGTACTGCAATTGCCATGCTATCTAGTCCTGTATATCTTGTCAAAAATCAGCGTGTGCATTAAAAAAGAAGAAAGCTAAACTCAAAACTCATAAGAATATGTGGCTCTCCCATATTCTCATTCAATCTTTTTTTATTTTTTTGCTATTTAAATTTTGCTATATTTCTTTCTTTAACCTCTTCTGCAGGTCTTTGTGTGTAGGACAAAACACACACACGCACACGCACACACATTTCCTCACTACTGTCACTTAAAGTATAAAGAAACTAGCACAGGAAAAATCTATTTTCAGCTGTTTCTTGTTAGAAGGCTTTTTGCCGCTGTGATGAAAACAGTGGATTTTGAAGAAACTCGAGTCCCTGATGAAGATGGGAGAGCATTATGACCAACCACCTGTCCTGTCAAGTAGACTCTGTGTGTGGAGTGATGTGTTCCTGCCCGACTGATATTTGAGGGCTGCAGAGGCAGGTACACAGTCTCTCTTATCAGGACTTTTACATAATTACAAAATAAAAATAGAAGCCCACCCGTATCCTGGTCCACAATCTAGAGATAATTAAACAAGCAAGAGGGAGGGTCTCCGAACACAAAATAGACTCGGGGCCTCAGAGAACAAAGGTTTTTATCAGGCGCCTTCTCTTCTAATGGTCCTTTTGCAGTAAAAATAAGTCCAAACACTATAATTTTACTCACACAAAAGTTACAAATACTGTAGGTATCTTTAGAAACAGCTGCAAAAGTGGTTTCACTTTTGACAAGATTGGTGTTAATTACCAGCAAGGACTTCAGTATAATACTATTTAAATCATTTTAAATTATCCCTCTCAAAAATTAATTTTTCATCAAAGATTACACACAAAAAAATCATGATATCATCTGTGCAGCTGCGATTTAGTAATAATTTCATCTATTATTACCAATGTCAGTTGGATAAAAGAAAAAAATGGCACCCCACCGGGCCGATTCCAGTGCAGGCCATATATAGAAATTTTTAACTATCACTTATAATCGCTTTGATGAGCTTAAACCTCCTCTCAATTAACACCCTAAATGACACTGAGACATCTTAATGGGGGATGTAAGTGAAGAGAAAGACTTTAATCAAAGAATAAAGAGAAAAGTACCAAGAGAAAGAAGGGCCGGCACTCACCTCGTCGCGTCCAGTCCAACCTCAGTCCTTCGCCACGTTTCCAGCCCTGTGTCCTTCCGAGATCCAGAGCGAAACTCCAGGGCAAGGTAGGGCCACAAGTGACAGCCACTGGTCACTCTAATCTCTCTGGAAAAACAGACTTGTCCTAGGGCTCCCCAGCAGGACATCCAGACCCGGAGATGGGGATTTAGGAATGTTGTCACTTAAACAAGTGCAGTAAAAGAGGAGGAAAAAGGAGGACGTTGTTCCCCAAAGACCACCTTCGGGGTGTCCCAGGGTAGCAGTTCGAGAAATCCAAGTCGCTCACATTGGAGGCACCCTAACTCACTCTCGGTGGAGCTAGAGAATAAAATCGGTCCCCCGAGGCACATTTGAGTTACTCAAACTTGAACAGCTGTAGGGATGTTTCTGAAGGACATTTCTCGGACCATTATTTTTTATCGTGAACTGCTGTTTCTGGGCTCTGGGAGAACTGGAAATAAAATAAAATAAACCAAAATCCAAATGAAAACTGACCAGCATGCTTTACTGTTTTTAAATCATGTTCACGGTCTCCATGGTGATTTTTGTTTCCAATTAAGATGTCCTAATGAACATGTGTTAGTGCTGGAGTTTTACTCCCAGGAAACAAACCCGCCAATTAATGGCCCTGCAGGAGCCCTGATCTCTTAAGCCCTATATGAGTATTGGGTCAAAAAGTAAAAGTTTGCAAAGTCTGGAAAATTATATTTTAAAAATTAAATCGAAGAAAAATTCACTTTCAAGTACAACTTACCTGTGGCCACCCCTAGGCCACCATAGCTCCCAAAGACAGGACAAGTATCCTGCTGTGACCTGCCTTGTGCCAAGGTCTGGGAGAAGAAGAAAGTTAGGCATCATCTACATCTTTACCTGCAGCAGCGATAGCTTCCTGCCCATGGGCACCAAGGGCAATTATCCACGCGGTACCAGGTCTGCCCTATGGCAGGGCAGCCCTCTATATAAGAACTCCACCAAGAACCCACAAGGGCACATTTTATCACCCAGGACTGGGAAATGGGAAATTCAGGGTCAGAGAGTGTGAGATATTTCCAGAAGTCACACTGACATAAAATAGGGAATCCAGGATTAAAACCAGGCTTCCTCGTACTGGGTTCAACGGAATGGACCAAAATCGGTATCTTTCCCCAGAATAAATAGTATTGGGGCTGCTTTCATGTTTTTCAGGTTATCTGAACATTTTCTCTAACCCCATTCCAGCCTCCTGCCCTAACAAACCTGGTAGTTTTATGCTATATTATGTAGAGTTTTAACTGTCTTTGTTATGTGGGGCAGTATATGTTTATTTTATTCTTTTAAATACTCACATATGTGTACTCACACAATACAGTGTACTAATTTACACACTCATATGTGATGTGTCTATCTCTCAAAGTGTGATCATCCTAGTGTCCTTTCTTTACAAGTGTTTACAAAGAGAACATACATGGGCAGTAAACCTCCTAAGGCTTTACTCACTTGAGAATATCTTTGTATTGCCCTGGTACTAAAAGATAGTTTAGCTGGATATAAAATGATACATTAAAAGGTTTTGAAATTAGTTTTCTCCTCTCTTCTTGATTTAGGATGACTATTAGTAAATAACATTTAAATTGAATATGTTATTTCCATATGAGTGACCTGACCTGTTTTTTCTCTCTCTCTCTTTCTCTTTCTCTCTCAGAACTTGTTGCTTTTTTTTTTTTCGGCTTTCTCTTTGATGCTCTCAAATATAATTACAGATGCTCCTCAAATTATGGGTCTGACCAACTCATCATAAGTTGAAAATACCTTCGGCTGAAGATGCATTGTGACATCTGACCTGCCGAGCATCCCACTTAAGCAACACAGCACCCATTAGTGCATTGACTGTTTTCCCTCGTAGTTGCAGGGCTAATGGGAGCTGCAGTTCACTGATGCTGTCCCAAAGTGTGGTGTCTACCGAATGTATATTACTTTCACAGCATTGTAAAGTTTAAATTTCCTATGAAACTGTAGTAACTTGGGAACTACATGTGTGTTCGATTTTTTTCTCTTATTTGGCATGGTATTAAAAACTTTTAATATGAATCTCTTTTATTCTAACATTGTTTTTCAAATATTCTTTTTTTTTCTCTCTTTCCAGAGGGCCTGACATATTAACAGTATGCTTCCAGCATCTATTTATTTAGCTTTCATTTTATAGCCTTCTACTCTTTTATACCTACTCCTTGCCTTTTCAGAGGATTTTCCAAGCTGATATTCCAACTCACTAATTTATTCTTAAGCTGTATACATTGTGCTTTTTACTTACTCCACCCATTACATTCTTTATATCCAGTGTAACGTGTTTCCTACTCGGTATTGCCCTGTGATTCTCCACTGTTGGGACCTGTTTCTGCTCCATGGCTCCAGGAGACTCCTGCCTGTCAAGGTGAGTCCCTTTCTCTGTGGCCATGCTTCTCTGCTCCCAGGAGTATAAGGAGTGGACACATGTCCCAGGGTTGGCCACCACATTGGTTCTGTATCCCGAGAGAGCTTCAGTATAGCTTTCTGCCCATGTTGCCGGGAATGGATTCTCCCACGACGTTGTCTCACTCCCTCAGTTCTCTGAGTATAAGTGAGGACGCAGAAATGGGAATACTCAGTCCCAGCTCTCAGCTCTGCTGTTGACAGTCACACCCACAAACTTGCTCGGGGTGGAAGTTTATCACTGATTCCCAACTCCGCTGGGTTGACATTGCTATTGCTCTGCCTTAAAGAGGTCAAAGGGTGAGCAGAGATACACAGATGGTGGAGTGAAAAGGAGGAAATCTAAAATACACGAGTTTCTTTCTTATATTCACTCCACTAAAAATGCTCCCCAAGACTCTCCAGGGAGCTTCCAACCCTTCATTCAGACAGGCTGGGCAGGGCAGCCTGGATCCCTCTCTTCTGCCACGTCTAGCTTCTTGGGCTGAGCATCTGCTGGACCCTCTGTCTCCCCAGACAGCCATGGTGGACTCTCCTGCCTCTCATTCTGTAAGCCTACTTAATAAATCTCCAAGGAGGCGGCCGTGTCCCGAGACCCATGTAAGACCTTGCACACATATTTTCTCCTTGAGTCTTCACAGCACCCTGGAAAAGCAGTATTACTATCCACAGTCCCATATAAGGAAACCCAGGTTAAGAAAAAATTAAGAGACTAGTGCAAGTTCATGAAGAAGAGAAAAGGAAGTTCCCTCCACCTTGGCTGTTAAGTAGAAGAAAGGGATTAATGCCCTCTACTTACTCAAGACACTCAATGAGTGTCTCCTGTGTCCCAGGTTCTGTCCTAGGTGCTGAGTTTAGTCTCAAACTAGACAGACTACAGAACTTACCTTGCAGGGAAAAGAAGAAGGGGGTTACTGCCAGGAAGCAACTTCCTTGAAATGAACGTAGCATGAGATTTGAAATTCAAAAAAGAAGAAGAAAAGAAAAAGAAAATAGAGCATTTAGAGAGAAACAGGCCAGGTTCTCAGAACACGGGGCCAGGACGGCTGGGACCACCACGGTTGAGTTAGGCAGCTATGTGCCATTGACCACCTGCTGTCCCTAAGCCTTGGCCCCTGCACCTCCACCTCGGCTTCCATCTGTCAGAACTGGCTGCAGCAACGAATGGCCTGTATTCACGAGCTGTTTGTTCTTTGTGAATGAAAACAGCTTTGGAACTTTGGCACTGAAACGGTGCAAGGCAAAGTAGTCAGCGAAGAGCTCCAATTTCTTGGGCATACAAGGAACTTTGGACCTCAAGTCAAAAGACATAGTTCAAGGCCTGGATTCATTTCCAATGCCCAAGTCTGCACTTTTTCTCAGTCATAAAGAGAGACAGACATGGGGGTGAGGCTGACTAGGTCTTCAGGCCCAGAGCCAGGCCTTACCATGTACAGGAGCATGTCTTAATGTATCCGAGCCTCAATGTCCACATCGTCCAGGGATCATCCATGTGTTTGCCTAATAAAATAGACACTCAAGTCCATTTACCAGCAACTGGTCCAGAGCAGCACCTTAATGAGCATGAATCTCTGTCCTGCAGCAGCAGACAAACCAACTACAGGACGATTTCACCATGGTGGCCCAGTGGAGATGTCCCCACACTTACTTGCCTGATTGTGCAACTCTCATTCAGAAGTAGAACCAAGAGGCTGTGCTGGAGGCATCAAGGCCAGAGTGGTGCAGCCCCAAGGGGCCATTTGGGCACAGACGTGCCCGAAGCCAGTCCTGGCCCTCTCGGAAGGACACTGAGAGGCAGCAAGGAGCCAAGAGGCACACGCCTGGGCTGTGCGCCACGTTGCTGGAGCACTCTTCACCTCACCAGCACAATCGAGGGAGTCTAAATTGGCCCATCGTGTGTGTGCCCAGAACACCCCATTCACTGCTACAATGAAGGGCTCTTAAAACGGTGAAGTACTAAATTTGGAAAGGATGGAGGATTTGGGCACACACAGTGCAGAGCAATTGAACATTATGGGAGCTCTTCAACTATCTTTTCTATATAAGCACTTCATTTTGGAAGTGACTCAAATAACTCTGTTAGTACTCGCAACGCAGGACTGACTTGAAAATGCAAAGCCCCAACACCAAAAAGCAAAGCCCCTCAAAACCCTGAACTGGTGGTAGCGGGTCATGGAAGACAGCCAGACCAGAACCCCCTTTTTTCGGTCCACCTGAGTGTCTGTACTTTTCTGCCCACCTCAACCCAGCTCTGTGCATGTTTCGCCCCCAGCTTACATGCTCCTCACTTATGCCTTTCAATTCAGATTTGCTGACACGCATTGAATGTCTACTGTCAGCCTGCCAGTTTTCCATTTGTGAGGTCATTTAATCCTCGTAACGGCACTGTGCTGGAAGCGGCTTTTTTTATCCCCACTTGACCCCCAAAGAGGCAGAGCCCAAAGGGACCCAGCTGTCTTGCACCCTCCAGGAGCCACAGAGGAGGCTTTGAACCTTCCCTCTGGGAAGAGCCTGCCCTTGATGTGAATTCGGATAACCCGAGTTCCGACCAGCAGGAACAATCACTCTCCTAGGAGGGGAAAGGAGAAGGAAGGAAGGTCACTCTTTCCACCTGTAGGAAAACTTCCAGGACCTTGTCTCCACCACAGGCCACTGAGGGTTGGTTTCAGCCCTGGGCAAAAAGATCTCCAGGCCTCACAATCTGAGCTCACCAGTAGCTAGGTGTTTATCAAAATCCACACTTCCACATAAGCATGTAACCCTGGACGACAGCTAGGCCTCTGGTCCCCAGATCCCCACGCCAGCCCTGCTCAAATAGCTTCTCTCTGGAGAGATGAGATGGCAAAACCCTGAAGGAGAAAGGATGTGGGCTAAACAGCGGGTCTTCATCCTCTGTGCAGCAGGCAGGGCCTCTGCGCCCAAGGCTGAGGGGCGGGTGTGACTTGACTTCTCAGTGCTGTCACTGGCAACCCGGGGCTCCACAGACCTGCAGGGGACTCCTGGTCCCACGTGGGGTGGCTGCAGCTGGACACCTAGGAGTTCTGATGCAGATGAAGCCACAGCCATGTGATGCCATGCTGGGGCTCTGCGCACCTCTCCTTGGCCATAAGGAACACAAGAACTTAGCAACCTGTGTGTCACCTTCCACCTGATTCCTCATCTGCCATGTCTCCTTATGGGAACTGGAAAGAGCAGATTTGTACCCCGAGAGTTCTTCTTCCCTCTTCTCCTTCCACAGGGGACCTCTTCCTGGAAGACCCCAGTCACACCCATGACTTGGACTACAGACTCTTGGCTGGACACTTTCAAATCCATTTCTCTGGCTCAGATCTTCATGCTTTCGGGTTGCAAAAGCTTCTGGTGCCTCCACCTGGGTATGACACAGGCTCTTCACGTTTGCTATTCCTCACACAAATTACCCCTCTTCCTTTCACACCCACAAAACAAGACAGTCGCAAATGGTGGTGAGAAATGTCCTACTGCGAAGGAGGAAGTCAGGCCACTAGGTACTGGGGCTGGTTCTCAGGTGAGAGTGGTAAAGGTGGCCACAGTGTCACCTGTCTGTGATTCTAGCTACCCACAAGGCTCAGGCAGGGTATCCAAACTTGAGCCTAGCCCAGACAACATAGCAAGACCCTGTCTCAAAACAAAACAAAAATCAGCTGCGGGGATAGCTTGGTGTTTGAGCAGAGCTCTTACTTCGCATGCACAAGCCCTTCATTTGATCCCTAGTGTCGCGAGAAAAGATAAGAGGGGTGAGGAAAGACCACTTACACACGGAGCAGCTTAAATTGAGGTACAAAAGATGAGAGGAAGTGAACCGGCAGAAAAGAGAATGTGCTAGTAGAGAGAGCAGCTGCGCTAAGGCCACAAGGTGGGGCGAGCTTGGAGTGTTGCAGGAGAGAAGGAAGGACACTTCACGGGAGGGCGCAGTGAGCCACCAGCCATGCGGTGTACAGCACACAGAAAGGTCAGCACCAAGGCAGAGCCCATGCCTGTGTTTCTGTCTACTCCTCATCAGGCAGAGGCTCCCTTTCCTCGGAATGCTTTAACCATCTCCAGACTCAGCCTTCCAGAGCACTGGGGTCACAGGCGTGCCCCTCCACAGCCAGCCTGCTGCTTTCATCTTGTCCAGCGTCGCTTGTCTTCTCATTCCCTCCATGGCTGAAGCTGCCCTCCACTGTTGAGATCTGAATTGTGTCCCCCTCAGAGTTCTTATGTAGAATCCCTAAACTCCAGAGCCTCAAGAAGAGACGAGATTTGGAGACAGATCTTTAAAGGAGGGGCTAAGATAAAAAGAGGTCAATACAGTGGGTGGACCCAGATCCAAGCTGACTGGTGTCCTTGTAAAAACAGGAAATGTGGTCACACAAACAGACACCCAGGCTGCGTGCACATGGAAGAGAGATCACGTGGGCGCAGGTAGAGAAGATGGCCATCCACAAGCCAAGACAGAGGCCTCCAAAGTAGCCAATATTGTGGATACGTTGACCCAAACTTCCGGCCTCCAGTACAAACGGAAATCCCATTTCGGTTGCATGAGCCACTCAGTGTGCAATAGGTTGTCACGATGGCCCCAGCTGACTATGACAGTGCCTCTGCCCCGCCATTTCCTCCAGAGGCACTTCACTCACTGATGCCTGGTTGTCCCCGAAATATGAACGTGCATTTCATCAGCTTTGCCTGGCAAGGTGGCGTCCTAAGGCAAGGCTCCGCTCCAACCTTCTCCAGGCCAGTGCCCTGCTTGAGAAAGTTTTAATGTAATTTCCCCAGCATGGACTTAATTGTTTATTGGCACTGCAGTGTGGGAGTTCGGCGTCAGCGAGATAGTGCGTATCTCATGGAACAGGTCTGTCCAGATCTGCAGAAATCACCAGGAGAGGCCTGCTCTTACGTGCAAGAATATGCATGTTCCCAGCATCCGATGTTCACATGGGGCATCTCCAAGAATATAAAGTATAGATCAAGAGATTTACTATTTTGGAGTAGGGGGAGAGGGCAACTGGTGAAATAGTGAAGATTTCATTTATACATAGTTTAAAATATTTGTAAATATTTAACAGAAACATGAACCAATAAACTCAAATTATTGCCAACTGCAGAAAAGAACTAGAGGGTAATTTATCAAGGAAGAGGGAGGGATGGATGCTGTATTTTACTGGGGCACACACATTCTGACACACTAATGGGGATTGTGTCAGTTAGGCGTTGACATGTACGAAATCATGGCCCAGTCTAAATGCCTTAGTCATGGCAGGGGGCTAAAAAAGAGAATATTTGAGAATAATGTGAATTAAAAAGGCAAGTTAGTTTAAATTTCTGTTTGGTAGGCCCCCAGGCCTACAAGTCCAATGGGAATACACTCTAGCTAGGGCTTGATGAATGGCCTTAATGAAGTTGGACAACTTGGAATACATGCATAAAATGATTTTAAATATTGATATGATGTCGTTGTGTGTCTGAAGATATTGAAATGTTCATTCTCTGCACAAGACAGGTTCCATCTAATTTATTAAAGGTGGAAATGATTATTTACATTTGAAAATGGAATGTGTGCCCAGATAGAAGCCAGGGCAATAACATAATTATTGCATTTAGAGAAACAAATATAGTTCATCTTCCGGAACGGGAGAAGTCAGTATACTCAGTATATGTCCTCATGCAAATACTTCACGATTTGCGGTGGCTATTGAGGAATCTGGCAGTTTCCTCTGAGGTTACCATTCCAGGTTCCTACGGTGGGGATGCAAATAGCTCTTCTAAGAACGATTAATGGTGTTTAATCTGCTCGTGCGGAGGAGAGGCGCAACGAAAGGCTTCCAGAGTGCGGTGGGCGCCGCCCCACTCCCCCCGACTTGTCTGGCAGCACATTCCTGTGGCTCTGCCGGTGTCTGCACCCCGCCACGACGCCGGCTGATGGGAGGCAGAGGCATGGCGTGACCGTGGAAAGCCGAGTTCTGTTGGGATCCGAGTCTCTGCAGAGAATGCCTCCAGGCGGCTGTCCGCCTCACGTGTTCGACATCAGGCCGGGTAGCAAGCCGCAGCAGAAGTGTATTAAAGCGAGCAGGCAGTGCCGAGTCAGCTGGAGGTGTGCGAGTGCTAACTAGGCCGAGCAACCCAGGGCGGGCCCAGGTATAAAAATAAAACCACCGCAAGCTGATTTCCTTTCCCATCTATGCGTCTTGGCTTCAAGGACTAATTGCACCCCCACCGGATGTAAGGGTTTTGCTCTTGGAAAGCCACCTGAGTGCTCGGCTCACTGTCCCATTATCTCCTATTAATCTCCCATCATTTCCACTGCGGCTACACAAGTATGGCAGGCAGGCCCCACGGAGGCTCCACAGCCTCCTCTGTCACGCCACCCATCACCCCTGCAGACAGTGATGGGGACGCCAGAGGGCCACACGCAGTCAGGACCAGCAGACGGGGACTGCAGCGAGCCACTCATTCACTCCGGGCTTCCTAAGAGCTCCAGCACCTACGTGACCTCGGGCAAGTTACTTAACTCCTCCGTGCCGCAGTTTCCCTCATCTGTAACACAGATGACAGCAGTAACATCATATGAATGTCATACCAAGTCACTTAGCGAGTGTCTTTGAAGCCTAGAGAAGAGTGTCTAGTTCACAGTCAGTGGTCAGTCAATGTCGGCATTATGGTGCTGCCCTATTACTATCTGTCGCATACTATTCAAGGCACCAAAGTAGACAGATAACAAAAAAAGGAGCTTACAGTCATGTAAATACAATGAAATACATAT
>QZML01001934.1:57765-68529 GCA_016801275.1 Hystrix brachyura | reverse complement strand
TTTTTGGTGCTGGGGATTGAACTCAGGGCCTTGTGCTTGCAAGGCAAGCACTTTAACCAGATGAGACCATAATCTTAAGTGAAATAAATCACATAGAGAAGTTCAACTATCACATTGTTTATCTTGTGTGAGAAACCCAAAGTATAAACAAGGAGCAAAATGGAGGATAAATATAAAAAAGGAAGAAGAACTTGCTCAAATAGGAAGAGGAAGAAGGGATGTAGGAAGGGGTATTGGAAGGAAGGGAAAAGGGATTTAAAGGAAAAAAGATTTGAGGGAAAAAATGGAAATAGAGCTTTTGTAAATGGGAAGGGAAGAAAGGTCAGAGGGAGGGGAGGGTAAGGGAACATAAAAAGGATTAAGATGCATTATGTACATGTACAAATCCTCCATCATGACTGTGATTATTATGTATTATATACTGAAAACGAATATTGATAAAAAAAGAAAATTAGAGACATTGAAGAGACAGACTACATGATGCATAAGAGAACACATCATTCTGGACTTTCTCCCTGGCTCCTAGATATTTGGAAAGTTATTGCATGTGTAGAACCAAACCGAAAAGTGGGGACTCCAGGAGGTTCCAGGGAGAAAAGACGGTGGTTCAATAGACTGGTAGTTGCTGTGATCTGCAGGGACAGTGTAGAGTTCTGCTCCCGCTGAGTCCTTACACAAGAAATAGTGGATGAGTGACCCTTGCGCAGGTGCCAGCCAAATCCTTGGAGCATGTATGAGCTTGGGTTCCATTCCGGGTGGGAGTTGAATGTTTGAACGTGGGACTCAGAAGAGCCACAGGACAGCTTCATTTCAGGGTTCCCAGTGTTATCACCCACAATGACTGGATGAGAAACATTCTCAGGAAACAGCTGTGGACAGGGAGTGAACTAGAGAGAGACCCCATAGAAGTTCTAAGTTCAGCTGGGAAGGGCACAGGCCCTGCCCTGCTAGCCAGAAGCCAGGCCCAACCTAAGTTGCTCTGGATTTGAAAATCTAGGCATTGATTATTCGAACACTTGCAGAGACATAAAAAATAAATACAAAGAATGAATACATTGAAAAGTTGATTCTTTGAAAGAATAAACAAAATTGTCAAACCTCTAGCCATTCTTACCA
Source organism: Hystrix brachyura (assembly GCA_016801275.1). Classification (NCBI taxonomy): domain Eukaryota; kingdom Metazoa; phylum Chordata; class Mammalia; order Rodentia; family Hystricidae; genus Hystrix; species Hystrix brachyura. The sequence goes on along the minus strand of QZML01001934.1, from coordinate 67,413 downwards.
AAACAAGGAAAAAATACATCCAAATCCAAGTAATTAGAAGTGATAAAGGCAAAATCATAACGGACTCTGCCAAAATCCTGAAGATTATTCATAACCATTTTAAGAACCTAAAAAAAATGGAGAATTCAGAACTTATGTATAAATTCCTTGATATATACAAACTCCCAAAGCTGGAAAAAAAGATACAAAAGTTCTGAACAATCCACTATCAGTCAATGAAACTGAAGATTATATAAACTGCAGATTATATAATCTCCAAAAATGCCCAGGACTTGACAGATTCACTGCCCAATTCTAGAAGAACTTTGGAAGAAATCTAATGCCAATACTCCTCAAATTCTTTAATGAAATTGAATGGAAAGCAGGATACCCAAAGTCATTCCTAGAAGCAAGCGTTAGCCTAATCTCAAAACCAGAAAAGAACACAACCAAAAAAGAGGACTACAGGCCAATCACTTTAATAAACATCAATGCACAATCTTTAAGATTCTGGCAAACAGAATGCAACAAATCATCAAAAGAATGACACATCATGATGAAATAAAATTCATTCCTCAGAGACAGAGTTGGTTCAACATGCGCAAATCAAAACTTTAATGCACCCCATAAAGAGAAGCAAGGACAAAAAATATACGATTATCTCAATAGACACAGACCAAAAAGTTGACAAAATCTGAACATTCATACATGACTAAATCCCTGAAGAAAATAGGTATGGAAAAACCTGATTTCAATCTGATAAAAGTGAACTATGACAAACTAATGGCCAAATTCATGTTAAGTGGCGAAAAGGTGAATGCTTTCCCTCTAAAGTCAGGAAAAAGACAAGAATGTTTGCTATTACCACTCCTTTTCAATATAATTCTCGAAAGAATAGCCAGAGCAATCAGGCAAAAGCAAGAAATTAAAGGGACATATATAGGAAAGAAAGAATTAAATTATCATTATTTGCTGATAACATGATCCTCTACATAAAAGACCCCCAAAACTCCACCCAAAGCTCCTGTAATTATTAACCAAATTTAGTAATGTAGTAGATTACAAAGACAGCACACAAAAATCAATAGAGTTCCTTTACACCAGTAATACATTCACTGAGAAAGAATTGAGGGAAACAATACTTATTACAGCAGCATTGAGAAAAATGAAATCCTTAGGAGTTACTCTAACCAAGGAAGTGAAGGACCTCTACAATGAAAACGACAGTAGACTGAAGAGGATGTCAGAAAATGGGGAGTTATCCTCTGTTTGCAGAACCAGCATAGTCAAAATGGCTATACTTCCAATACTGTTATACAGATTTAACACAACCCCAATTAAAATAACAGTAACATTCCTCACAGAACTAGAGAAAACAGAAAACAATTCTAAAATTCATATGGAACCAGAAGAGACTTCAAACAGCAAAAGCAATCCTGGGTAACAAGAGCAAGGCAGGAGAGATCATATTCCCAGACTTCAAGTTATTCTACAAAGACACAGTGGTAAAAGCATCATAGTACTGGCAAAACAAAACAAAAACACAACAAACAAACAAACAAACAGCCAGACTTGTGAATCAATGGAACAGAAACAACTCCAGGCACACACAGCCACTTTATATTGATGAGGGAGTCAAATACTTTCACACTTCAACAAATGGTGTTGGGAAAACTGGCTTTCCACATGCCGATGATTGAACATAGACACACACCTCTCATCATGTGCTAAACTAAAATAAAAATGGATCAAAAATCTAAATTTTAAAGCAGAAACAATCTGCTGGGAGACAAAATAGGTAAACATCTAGAAGACATAGTCATAGGCAAAGTTTTTCTGAACAGAAGCCCAGTTGCACAAGAAACAATACCAAGACTCAACGAAAATTAAAAACTTCAGCACAGCAAAGGAAATGACCAACAGAGTGAAAAGACAACCTGCAGAATGGGGGAAAATTGCCAGCTACTTCTCAGACAAAGGAATAATATTTAGGATATAAGAAAAATAAAAAAATTAGGTCACCAAAAATAAAATACCAATCAAGAAATTGGCTTCTGAAATGAATGACACTCCTAAATAACTGCAAAAATGTTCAACACTGCTTGTCATTCAGGAAATGCAAACTTTTTGTTTGTTTGTTTGTTTTTTGGTACCTGGGATTGAACTCAGGGCCTTGCAATTGCTAGGCAAGCACTCTAACCACTGGGCTAAATCCCCAACTCCACAAAATGCAAATTTAAGCAACATTAAGATTTCATCCCACTCCTGAGAGAATGGCTACCTAAAAGAAATCCAATAATAGTAAACACTAACCAGCCTGTGGGGAAAGAGGAGCAATTCTTCATTTACATGCATACCCATGTTTATAGCAGCACAATTGACAATGGCTAAATCTTGGAAGCAGCCTATATGTCCATCAAGACATGCACAAATAAAGACATGCACAAATAAAGACAATGTGCTATTTACACACAATGTAGTACTACTCCACCATAAAGAAAGATAAATTCGAGTCATCTGCAGGAAAACAGATGTACTTCGATATCACAATGTTTAATGAATTAATCAGACACACAAGGTTTAGTATGGTATGGTTTTTCTTATATTAACTCAAAATATAATTAAGGAGCAAAATAAAATTTAAATAATATTAAGTAGTGTGATAGATCTTTAGCAAATGGAGAGGAAACCAAGAGATGGAGAGAGAAAGAGAGAGAGAGAGAGGAAGAATGGACATCAGGTAAAAAAAAAAAGAGGAATTGCAAAGTTTGTACATACACCAAGTTCTTATAAGGAATGTAATCATTATGTATTCTAAACAAACTTCAGTGCTCACCCAAGTTCCTCTCCTTGATTCCTGGGAGATCCTGGCTTGCTCCCTTTGCTGACTGCTCCCTTTGCTGACAGGGCCTGTCTCCTCCTGTGACCTGCTGAAGATCCTCACAGCAAGGCCCGCCTCTCTGAGACCAGTGAGACAAAAATGCAGCATATCTGGACACCTCTGTATGGAGTTTCCCCAGACTGAGAGAGGAGTAGGATCCAGAGGCCCTCCCTTGTCTGGTGCAGACCCAGGTAGTCACATTTCCCTGCTACTGGCATGTGGATGTGACTGGCAAATCAAGGCCACCACCTCCCTAGGACAGCAGAGTTGGGAGTACGGGGTAGGGTGACTCTGCTCCACAGTCCTGCCTGAGGCCACCCCAGCCTGCCGGCAGGGCCAGGTTTCCCAAGTCTTGGATCTGCTGACCTGAGGCCACACTCCTCAGGCCAAGGCCTTCTCATGCCTGACACCGAGAGCCAGGGGCACAGGTGCCCTGTATCCCCCAGGGGCTGACGTCTTGGGAGGAGGCCACCCTGTGATCCAGAGTGCAATTTTCCCTCAGTAATCCTCCTTCTAAGTCCTCCAAACAGCCCCACCCCTCCCTGACCTGCATCCTCCTCCTGCAGATTCCAGGTGGGAATGCAGGCCAGCCAGCACTCAGATTGAAAAAATAGGCAAGCCAGGTCCCATTTGTCATGTGTCCTGGGCCCTCCCACCCTGCAGTCCTGCCTCATTTCTCATCTTGACTGGGCCATGGCTGGCGTCCCCCTTTTCCCTGAGGCCTTACTCCTTCTTCTAAGACCCTAAGGTCTCTCAGATCCTGTTGTAGAAAACAGGAATTCCCTGTCTGATAAACCTGCACGGGGCTTCCCTGGACTCAGAGCACGCTAGGCTTCTGGGGGGTCTTCTCTGTCCTGGAGTGTTAGTCACCCACCTCTGTGACCAAGACAGGCACCATTCTCAGGGCCTCATCTGTGGAAGATGGGGAACCACACATCCAGGCACAATGCCCAGGGTTTGTCAGGCCTGACCACTGGGGCAGAGGAGACCCCCATGGGGCTTTTTTAACGGGGTGGAAGGGGTGCCATCTTTCTTTCCTGTGTCTGGAGCTTGATTCGTGGCAGAGCCTGAATCCCCATCTCTGTTTACTTGAGTGTGTCCCCTCATACTAAGGCTCTGACTTTCCGTTCTCCTCTCCTGGTGCCCTGATGCAAAAGGTGGTGATGTTCTGAAGCATGCCACCCCCCACCCCCGCCCACCCCGGTGCTGGGCTCTTACAGATGCAGATCTGGGTTGTCTGGGGACCCTCTCCCTGCCTTGGGGCTTCCTCACTGTGCCCTCAGAGACTCGTCTTCACCTAATTGAGCTTATGACCTCTCTACTTATGCCTAAGCAAGGACAGAGAACTAGGCTGAGTCTCCTCTCTTGATGCCTCGAAGCAAAAGGAGTACTCACCTGAGACGTTTTCCCCTGGTGACAGACTAACAACAGAGGCAGATTTGGGTTACTCTGGGAATCCTCTCTCTAAATTATGGCTTCCCCAGTCCGCTGTCAAATCCTGCCTTGACCTAACTGACCTGAGCCTTTTTCTTCTCCCACACGAAGCAAAGTCCTTAGAAAAAGGCTCTCTTTGATTCCAAGGAAGACAAAGGGGGCGCCATCCTAAGAATTATGTGTTGCGAAGCACAAGCAGGCAGCACAGGCTTTTCTAGAACAATCGCCTTCCCTCACTCCGGGACGCGGCTTCCCCAGTCCTCCCTCGGCCTCCACCTGGACCTGACTGAGCCCAGGTCCCCTCCCCTCCTCCCGCCCGAAGCCGGACCTCAGAACGGGGCTCGAGAAGCTTTTCTAGAATGTTTTGGGACCGCCTCTCTCGAATGGAGTTCCTTCAGTCCTCCCTTAGTCCTCACCTTTACCTAAATGGACCCAGGTCCTCTCAACACCTCCCTGAGAGTCCAGGCCCTCAGATCAAGACTGGTATACTACACTGTGGGCAAAATCCCTTGGGGCAAAATCTGGTCCCCACCGAGAATTCTTCCCTGGAGTGCAGGGCTAACAACACACAGGTAGATCTGGCTTGTTCCGGGTCCCTCCCTCCCGGGTGGCGCTTCCTCAGGGCCCCCACAGCCCTTCAATGAGACCCCTAACTGAGCCCGGCGGTCTCGGCTCCCCTCACCTGAAGCGCGGAGCTCAGCACAGGACCTCCTGTCTCTCTGACTCAAAGCTGTGGCATTGAGTCGAGGTAACATCCGGGAACGTGCACGGGGTCTCCCAGGGCTAACAGCAGGATCAGATAGGAATTCTCTAGGCTCCTCCCACCTCCCTAAGGATCAACACCTTGGTTCCTGGCAAAGCCTGTACCCACATCCTCTATGGACCTGATTCTCTTCCACACTCTCCAAGGCTCTATCTCTCAGCATCCCCTGAGGCTGAAACTCATTCTAACAAATCAGCCTCTATGTGGTCCAGGGCTGACGAGAGAGGAAGATCTGGACAGTTAGGGGACGCTCTCTCTGAGTTGCGACATCTCCCCTCCCCCCACAGTCCATCATCATGAATCCTAACTGAGCCCTGCCCACTGTACACCTCTCGTCTGAAGTCCGAACCTCACAACAGGCCCTCCTGTTGCTCTAGCCAAGTAGGGTGCAGTCAGTGTTCCCCACGTCCAGCAACGTGCCTGGGGTCTGACAGCAGGGGTGGAGAGGGGTCTCCCCAGTCTCCCTAGGGGTCGTCATCTTGGTTGCTGGCAAAGCCTGAAATCCCGTCCTCTGTGGACCTGAATCTGTTCCCCTCAGACCGAGAACCTGACTCTCAAGCTCCCCTGAGCTGCAGTGTCATCTCAGTTGAAAATCCTTCCATGGGGTGCAGGAATGACAGAGCAGGAAGGTCTGGATTGTCTGGGGACGCCGCGCTCTCTGGGATGCAGCTTCCACACTGCCCCTTCAGCTCTCACCTGGACCCCGAACAGAGCTGGGCTCCTCGCCACTCCCCTCACCTGAAGCAGGCACCTCAGAACAAGGCCATCACCTCACTCTGATCCCAGGAGGCAGCAGTCAGTGGGCATCACATCCATCATCGTGACAGGGGTGTGACAGGAGATGAATAATGGGATTCTGTGGGTCACCTTTGTTCTTCCTAGAGGTCTTCATTTAGGTTCTTGGCACAGATTAGACCTCTGCTCTCTATTGGCCTGTGAATGTTCACCTCACAGGAAGGATCTGAATTAGGGTTTCCTGGGGCAGAAGGTAAGAGACTCACATTTGTTTATAGAGTAACTATTGTTACTATGAATGATTCACTCCTACATTTTCTTTTCTCTTTTTACTGCATTTTAAAAGTTGTGTTAAATGGTACTTGTTTTGAAAGCCAGTCCTCACCCACCACGTTGGGTCCAGGTTGTTTTAATGCAGTCTTTGTAGCTGTACTGTCTCCACTGTCCTGCTGGCCTCGTGTTTCCCCTGGGCCACTGGTATCTGTGGTATGAGATCTTGCCTCAGACTGTGCAGTTTTGTAGGGGCAGGAGTTGAAAAACTTCCTGTGAACTCATGCTGTCCTTGGCCACCTATGCTGGCCTCGGTGCAGACCACCAACTTCCTTGCACCATCCAAACACAAGTCCCAGTTCAACAGTCTTCAGTCACCTTCAGGGCTTCTTCATGCTTTGCTGTTTACATTTAGTTGCTTTTGTGTGTTTGCTAGATTTTACTCCCTCTCTCTTCTGTTGTTCTCCAAGGTTAATTCAGGAAGCAAAAGACATTAGCCTAAATCATTTGTCATTTTGTGCTCTTCTGGTAAGACACTGAGGTGTAAGGAATTTAAGGAAAATTCAGATTTTTACCTTGTTCTGTTTCTTGTCAGTGAATATGACATACTACTCTATATCAGAATCCTACCTTTGTCTCTATAAAATTTAATAATTTTTCTTAAGCTTCTTTTTAGATATGTCTAGGATTTATCTGCACTTAACTAAAATTTTATTTTACTTATTTTTTAACTAAAATTTTAAATGTTTAAACTTTTATTAAAATTTAGTTGTTTGGACTAGTGTTTCCTAGCTTGAGTGAAATAAGCCAACCACGAAAGGCCAAGTACAGCAAAATCTTTCTCATAGGTGGAAGCATAAGAACAGTCAGTGTGGATGGGCGGCAGTGATTACAGCACAGCGGGTGGGAAGGGCGTGGGGGAGGGGACACAGCAAGGCGGGTTTGGTTAGTGTGCGCTGTATCCACAGGATGAAATATCACACTGAACCCCCCACTAATGTGTACAATTTACACACGTTAATCAAAAGTAAGGCAACATATTTTAAGAAAAATAAAGAAATGCTGTGTGAGTTTCCAACCTGCTAGCCTGCCCCACAGAGTTCAAATGTGACCGATGACACAATCACACGATCTAATTCTTCCAAATATCCCTGTCACTGTTTCTCTTTCTCTCTGGAGAGTGAACTGTTATGCTTCACGTCTAAAATGTCCCCCAGGAGTCTCCCATTTAGGGGAGGGGGCCTGGTGAAAAGGGCAGGTCACTTGGAGCAACACTGGGAGGGTGTATTCTCTCCCCTCCTCTCTTTGCTTCTTGGCTGAAAACTGTGAGCCAGAATAAACCTCTCCTCCTTTCGCTTGTGGTTGTCAGGTATTTTGTCCCAGGGATGAGAAATCTAATACAGAAATATCTATATCTGTATTAATAGAAAAAGATATAGTATGAATCGAGGTTTACTTTTTGCATATAGATATCCAGTTGTTTCAGAACTGGTTGCTTTAGCGCTTCTCCTTTTTCTCCTTTAATCTTCATTTGCATCTTTACCAAAATTAGTTGTTGTGTATGCAGATACACGTGGATCTATTCCTGTACCTCATTCTGTTACACTGATGGATTTCTAGAGTTATTTCACTATCTTGTTTCTTGTTAGTTTATAATTCTTGAAATGAAGTAGGATAACTCTTCAACTTTGTTTCATGTTCAAATATTTTCTTTCACTGATCTAGGTCCTTTGCATTTTTAGCTGAAGGTTAGACTGGAATTTCTATTTGAATCACATTGCGTGTATCAAAGTATTTGGGAAGAGTTTACTTTGTTAAAATAATTAAGAATCTGGTAAATGAACAAGACTTATATCTGCATTTGTTTATATCTTCATCATTTTATCTTTTCAATATATTTCTCAATGTAGTGATCTTCCACATCTTTTGTTAGTGTATCCTTTTCAATTTGTACTTTGTAATCTTATTTTAAATCATACTCTTCAATTTCAATTTGTACTTGTTCATTGTTAGTATAAAAATGCAATATACTGACCTTGTATCTAATGACATATCAAAACTCAATTATTAGTTCTAGAAACATTTTCTTAATTGATAGAATTATTTAGCTGATGCCTTCTTAATTTCTGTAGATAATTTTACTTCCCCCTTTCCAATGTGGAGGCCTTCGTAAAAACTTTTCTCTATTGAACAGATATTGAACCATCCTATCGAACCCCACCCTGCTCTGTCAGTGCATCATTCTTCATTTTTTATTAGTACAGCCACTATAGAAAGCAGTGTGGAGATTCATCAGGATGTTTTCCTACCTGCAAACATCCCACATACTTGCGGTGTGTGACAACCTACCTCATCTCTCCTATACTGTTGAAATGCAAGCCTGGTACTGTATCTGTTGAGACAAGCAGGACCCTTCGATTGTAAACAAGATTAGGATACGTATTAGAACATGCTTATTCACTGAAATATTTTTTTTTATTCACTGAAATCTTAAGAGTGTGAAGCCTGTGATTTCAAACACAAAACTAGTGGATCTTAAGGGAATACTGGGAAGAGGAGTTGAGACAGAAATATTCCCTAGTATTAGCCAATAAGACAATAGACTTTCAAGGTGGATAGAAGAATTTGTTAGGAGGAGAGGGCTCATCCACATCCCCACAAACATTTAGTTGAGGCCAGGTTAGCATGGATGGAGGGATATCAGATACTAACACACAGACGAGGTAATGGTGGAAGGGAGAACAGAATGCACAAATGAATGGGGTATTTGTCTGAATAGTATGGTGGTAACACCCTCTGCCTTTCATGTTATTCATCATAATGGAGCTTGGGGAGATGAGAAGGGGTGGCAGGTCAGTATGTGAGGCTCTTTTGGGGTCCTTAGGAAATTCCTCCTTTCTCCAATCAGACCGTCTTGGCCACCTCATCAGACCCCTCTCTCCATGGACCTGTCCAGATGGTGCTCTGTGGTCTCTAAGCCCCTCTGCCCCAGGGCCGGATGGGCTGGGATGGGACTTACTGACACAGCAAAGCACAAGCTGTGGCCCCTCGGTGTTCTGGGGAAGGGTTTGGAAAGAGAGATCAGGGTGCCTGGTGTAGACCACCGGGAGGTGCAGACACTACAACGATGGACAGAAAACCACCAGCACCTAGTGGGGATATTGAGGAAGTAAAGGGCCCCTTCTTAACCCAGGTCCAAAAACAAGGTGAGTGGACTTGTCTAAGCACCTTCTTGAATCCTCCCATCAAGACCCCTCCTCTGTCCTCAGACAAATTTCTCTAACTGTATGGTGAGGCTTCATGTTTGCTTTCTTTATTCATAGGAGGCTAGTAGGACTTCACCAAGTAGCAATAACTGGATTCTTCCAAGGGCTATTATGTCATCCTAGTAATTTCTCATTTGAGCAAGGGAAGAGTGTTGCTATCTTCTGTTTTTTATGATTCTTCCTTGCAAACAAATATGAGTAAAGCATGAGGAAAAGTAAGAGGTAAAACCTGTCTCTCTTCATCCCAGAGGATAAAGACTGGGTGAGCCCCGAGTACAGAGGACTAATTTCCTCCTTAACACTGGCTCACCAGTCAGCAG
>QZML01001934.1:27372-56195 GCA_016801275.1 Hystrix brachyura | reverse complement strand
GATTTCCACAGTGGCTGGACCAGTCTACATTCCTACCAACAGTGGAGGAGGGTTCCTTTTTCCCCACAGCCCTGCCAGCATTTGTTATTGGTTGATCTTTTCATAATTGCTGTTCTTTCTGGAGTGAGATGGAATCTTAACTTTTTTTTGATTTGCATCTCTTGAATGACTATTGATGTTGAGCACTTTTTCATGTATTTACTTGCCCAGAAATAATAGCCTTTTAACACAAATAATACTTAAACAATTGGACATCTATATACAAAATTAAAATAAAAAAGAAATCCAACAATCCAAAAAACAAAATTCTATCATTTTGCTCACATCTTTATTTTTCTACTGTGGTGCTCAACAATCCAAAAAACAAAATTCTATCATTTTGCTCACATCTTTTATTTTTCTGCTGTGGTGCATTTTTCTACTGTGGTGCTGGGGATTGAACCCAGGGCCTCATACATGGTGAATGAGCTTTCTACCTCTGAGCTACACTTGCAGCTCCTGGATATCTCAAAACATACACACTGATTAGCCCCAAATGGATCAAAGATCTAAATGAAAAACATAAACCTATGAAATTCTGGATAACCCAGAGCAAAAAAATCTGTGGAACTTCAGGATAAGCAAACACTTTAGATACAAAAGCATGTTTTACAAAGAAAATTATAATGAATTGCGTTTCATAATTTTATGTAATTCATATAATTTTAACAGTTACTAGAAAAGACACTGTTAAAATAGCCTTGGTGAAAGGGTTTATTGGTTACATATCCAGAGGACATCAAAAACTCTCAAAACTCAATAATAGGACAAAACAATCTGTTTAGAAAAGTGGATAAAACATTTGATGAGATATTCACAAAACCTACATGATGGTTTTTGTGTACCAAATAGAAGTGTAGCAAATAGAAAAAATAGAAGACCAGCAGAGTAAGACAAACAATCACATAGAAACACACCCAGCGTTATGACCTGCTTTAGAGATGCAACTTTAAAGCCGAAATGGAAGGGCTGGGTGCAGCTCAGTGCTACAGCATGTGCAGAGCATGCCCCAGATTCAATCTCCAGCATCAAAAGGAAACAAAGACATGATGAGATACCCTGAGACATCTATTACAATGACTAACATTCAAAAATAAAGAAAAAGAAAAACCCGACAAACCAAGTGCTGGTGAGGTTGTGGAGCTTCTGGAAGCCTCGTACAGTGGTGGCCAGAAGGCCGAACGGTACTGCCACTGTGGGAGACATTTGGGAAGGTTATTCAGCGATGTTGTACATACCTGTTCTGTGGCCCAGCAATGCTGCCCTAGGGACTTACCCCGGTGAAATGAAAACACACGTTCACACAGAAACCTGTAGGAGAATGCTTATAGGAGCTTTATTCATAAATGTCAAACAGAAACCGGAAACAACCCAAACATCTCTCAGCTGAAAAAGGGGCAAATAATCTATGACCCATCCATCCAAAAGAATGATACACAGCAGTGTGAAGGACAAACTACTGATACGCACGGCGATGTGGCTGCATCACAGATGCATCATGTCCAGGGACAGCAGCCCCTCTGGACAGGCAGTACACGCGAGGCTTTCATTCCTGTGACCTGCTGGAAATGGAAACACTGTGAGGACGGAGAATGGACCAGCGCTTGCCAGGCGTGCTGTCAGGGTGGGGACAGGAAGGTTGACTCTGAGAGGTAGCATGAAAACACTGTATTTGGGGTAGTGACGTGTCTCGGCTGTGGTAGTGGGGACTGTTCATGGTCAAATCTCTGCAATCTGTACACCAGAAGAGAGAAGTTTTCTGAGTGTAAGTAAAATTTGACTAAGAAAATCATTAGTGAAAGAAATATTCTTGAGTTTGTAGTGTGATATAATGTGATTCAGTGTTGCTATTTCTCAAAACAGAGAGCAGAATAAGAGGGCCGAGGTCTGGAAGGAAGATAGTTTGTCTATCTCGGGACTCAGAAACAAATTCTGTGTATGGGATGTCCAGGGCGAGGCGACTGATAACGACCTGGGTAGCTAATTTGCTGCTCAGAAGGAAAAAGCCTGAACCAGGGGTCAAGATTTGGGAGTCTATCAGCTTGGGTGGCGCTGAGGTCCCACGAAACAAGCGTGGCACCAGGCAATGTCTTTTTAGGACAGACTGTGATTCGGTTTCCTCGGGCTCTTCTCCAAGTCTTCCTTTGACTGCGTTTTACCCTCAAATTCTTTAAACTTCACCGACGATCATATCTCCGAGTCTGGAGGACACTTCCAACTACCGCATTCTGTCCTAGGTCCTGGGCGCCCGGCTCAGTACCCAGTCGAGTCCCCCCTTGGCCGAAAGCAGTTCGTTCCTTTGGAAGATGCTGGAGCACCTTGCTCCCCACCACGCCAGTGAGCACACCTTGACCAGAGTCTGATGCCAGAACCCAACACGTGGGCGACACTTCCTGCCCGCCTCCTGGTGACCTCGCGCTGTTCCGGGGGGACCGTTCACCCTGGGATGGTAGCCCACGTGTCACCAAGGCTGACGTGTCTGCTTCTCGCAGACGCCGGTCTGTGTCAGGCACAGTCATCCCGCCAAGGTGCGGCTCTGAGCCACCTGACCACAGACATCTTTGCTCACTGCTGCTCTGCCCATCCAGCATTTAGCCTTCCTAACCTCAGCTGAATATGCTACAAGCCATGTCTGCCTTTTCTGTCAGGCTTCCCAGGACCCTAGAGACTTTCTAACAAGGACTGAAGATGTTCATTTTGCGGGCATCCTGCTGCCTCGGTCCATGTTTGGAAGCCGCCACCTCTAACAAGCTCCGTCATCAGTCCCCGGGGAGTAAATAGAATGTGGTTATTTCCCTATAGAGAGATGACAGAAATTGGACTCTTCTGTTCTTCAAGTGGTGTGGACTCCCCACTGTGTACACACTATCGGCGTATCTGGGTGGAGGTCGCGAGTACAAGGCCTCCTTAACAGTCCTCCCTGCAAGTCCTCCCCCGAGTCCTCAAGGAGCCCCACCCCTCTGAGGCAACGAGTCCTGCTTCCCCAGGTTCCAAGAGGCAGAACACAGGACACAGTTCAGTTTGAAGCCATAGGCAGACTTAGCACCATCTATCATGGGCCTGTCAATCCTGCCTCAATTCTTTGCTTGATCCTGGATGCTGCCTGGGACCCTCACTCTGGTGATGCCCATTTACTCCTCTGAGTCTTCTAAAGTCCCTCAGACAAAGCTGCAGAGTTCAGGAATCTCCTACCTGGTCACCATGCATGGGGCTGCCCTAGACTCACAGCAGGGGCAGGCTCCTGTGGGGACTTCCCCATTCTAGGGACTAAGACACCCCCCTCTGTGAGCAAGGCTGTCATCTTTTCATACCCCACCCACGGAAGTTAGGGGACCACACATCCAGCAACCATGCCTGGGGTTGGTACCCTGGGCAGAGAGATGTCCTCCAAGGGACTCCTCTAGAGGTGTGGGCTGGGTTTCCTCCTCCCTCCCTCTCTGTCCTGACCTTAGCTCCTGGTGGAACCAAGCTGACCTGAGTGTGTCCTGTCTCACCAAGGCCCTGACCTCCAGGTGTTCTGAGCCCCAAGTGGGAATGGTCTCCTTCCTGGACAACTGTCCCGTGACAAACTCAGTCTGCTCCCCTCAGACCACAGCTGTGACACCCCAGGGACCGCTAAGCAGAAAAGGGTTGCATGGCATGGTGGAGTCGCTGACAAGTCAGCTCTGGGGTGCAGAGGTGGGAACAGCAGAAAGGCGGGACTACCCGAGGACCCTCTACCCGGGGAGAGGCTTCCTCACTCTGCCCTCAGCATCTCAGCGTCTCGCCTTGACCTAACAGAGCCTGGGCCCGCTCAGCTCCAAGGACCTGAGGAAGAACACTCAGAATAAGGGTCTGATCCTGAGAGCCCACGAGGGGAATGTGGGTGCTCACCTCAGAATTCTGCGCCAAAATGTATATGGCCGGCCACAGAGCCAGTTCTGTGTTATTTGGGCACCCTCCGTCTGGGGAGGGGCTTCTTCATTCCCCCATATGATCTTTCCATCACTCCTAAGCTTCTTCATTCTCCGACAGGGTCTTCCCATGACCCTCTCTGCTCCCCCACTTGCAGTGTGGACCTCACAAGCAGACTCTGACACTCAGGGTCCCCTGGGGTAGACCTGGGGGAGGGGTTTCCTCTGCCCCTGTGGTGCAGGGCTGTGAAAAGAGGCACAGCTGGAGTATCATTTAGAGACCCTCTACCTAGTGTGGGGCCTCCTCCTCCCCCAGAGCTGGAAGTTAACTGAGCCCAGGTTGTCTTTTCTGCCACCTGAAGCAAGAACCTCACAACGAGGCTCCAACTGCCCAGCTTGGTCCTCTGGGACAAAAGGAGTGCTCCAACTAGAGACATTTGGAGATAAATGGATGCACCTTGAGAACATACTCTTAAGTGAAATAAATCAGACACTCATGAGTACACATCAGATTGTTTCTCCGATATGACAAACCATAAGTGTAAAGAAAGACAAAGAGGTATAATAGATATTATAGGAGGAGGTTATGAGAATGTGAGATAGGCCTGGGATTTCAAGTGGTATCTACTACGTGACGGGTGCTTGCTACAGAATCAATTTCATTTGCATGTTACTGTAAAAATATTAGCACTTATGCAGGCCTCAGCCCCCACCCAGGTCCTGCCCACCCAAACACATGTTCCAGGTCAACAGTGTCCAGTGTCCCCCAGGACTTCCTCAGGTTTTCAGGCTTAAATTTAGTTGCTTCTGTGTGTTCGCTAAGATTCTATCTTTTCCGTCTCGCTCTATGTCTCTCTCCCTCTGTTTTGTAGTATAAATTCATGTTGCAGAAGGTAGTAGCCTATATGTGTTTGTCATTTTTGCTAGGAGGAATGAAAGAAATGGAAAATTTTAAATTTTTTCTGTTCCCCATCACTGAGTGAGATAAACGGCTCTGTTTATATCAGAATCTTTCTATGTGCAAATGCAGGTCAAGTTTTATAGTGATCTTTATAAAGACTTTAGCCATTTTGATAGGCTTGCCTTGGCTATTTCTAGGATTTGTCTGCTGTACTCTACAATTTTAAAGTTTAATTATTTTTGCACACTTTCGTGCTTGAGCTAGAGGCCACTGTGTTAAGCAGAAGGGGCCAGGCCCAGAAGGCGCAGGACCTCATGTGCTGTCTCACATGCGGAAGCTGAGGAAACGGGCAGCCTGCATGTGCAATAGGGTTGACTCCAGATGGGGTGACAGTGTGGGGAGAAGGGACACAGCATGACTGGATTTGATTAGTGTGCACACTAGCCCTGCTGTGATGCATCCCACCAAACTCCAGGAATGTGTGTAATTTACGCATGTGAAATAAAACCACAATGAAAAACATTGAGAAAAATAAATGCTGGGTGAATGAGCTTCCAACCTGCTGACCTGTCGTGTAGATTTCAAATGTGTCAGATGTCACACTGCCGTAATCTAAGTCTATAAAACATAGTGTGCGTAGTGTCACCATGACAGCTTACATAGTGGCTGCACCACCAAATGGGACAAATCTGACGCGTACAGATAAAATTTTCTTCCACTCTGGGAGGGGATGAGGAGGTGAGATGGGGTGCAAATGCTCCAGCCTTTCCAAATGCCACCTGCTATGGGACAGATGCTTCACATACAGCGTCAATCGCGCTTCCAGGAGGCGTCCTTGTACTTCACTCATGAGCACTGTCTGTTCTTCCCTTCACAGTGACCTCCAATCTGCGCAGGCTGAGGGCGCTCTCCCGTCTTTGGAGTCACGGCCAGCCTGCTAACCTGCGAGCTGTTGCTGCAGTGCACATGACTGTCCTTGCGAGAACATCAGGACTAGCGCCCTTAGACATACTGAAAACGCAGATTTCCTTCTGGGGAGGGACACGCGCCACAGACTAGAGAAGGAAGGCGTTTTTATTTTCATTGTGAGATCAGCAAAGAAGACTTCCCACCTACTCACAGGGCTTCAGGGTTTGCAGGAACTCGTCACACACGATTTTCGTGCCTCTACTGGGGGGTGCACGGTCCTTCCTCACCTGCAGCTTCTCAGCGAGCTTTGGGCCGTGACAACCTGCAGAAGCTCAGGCGCTGCACATGTGTTATGTGGACCTAAGACGAGGGGTAGACTATGCAGCATGTCGAACTACTCATCACCCATTTGGGAAAGTTCGCTAGTGTGTGATTTCGCTTCTCAGGCTCATAACCCAGCTCTAAACACCAGAGTCCAAAGTTAACATTTCTGTCAAAAAGGCTGTTGCTGTTGGAGAGTTTCCAGGGTGAGCAAAGTGACAGTTGGGGCCTTCTACATGGTGCGCAGGAGGGCAGGTGACTCTGGGCAGTTCCCCTGGGAGTAGGGTGCACCGGTCCCCTGCTCATTTTGCCAATCTTCCCTCGGGCCAGGTTTCAGTGCCTTGGACTCAGGGTCTTTCTGCACCCTGGAAGATATTTTGTTATTTCTCTGAGTACAGAACTAAATTTAGAAAGAGAGCTGGGTTCACCTTGGGAGGAATGAGAACAGGGTGACCTCTAGATGACCTCACACTGAGAGTCTAGTCCTGGCCTTGTCATTTGCTACACAGGCATCCTGAGAATTTCCCAAGTCCAGTAGACATCAGATTCTTCATCCATAAAATGGGTTCAATGCACATTTTTTGGTTGTAGGACTGGTGGAAGGTAAGAAATGTATTAAAACACCTGGCAGAATTTCCGATATACATTGAATAATTGGTGATAAGCAGCTTGTCCTAGTATGACCTTAACCTCAGACTCTATCTCTCTTTTTCTGGAAAATGTGTGTGTGTTTCCCAGGGAAGCTGCGGCTTGATGGGAAGCTGACCAGAAAATGAGGCAAAATTGCTACTCAGTAAACATCCCCCCCAGTATGTTCTCTTCATTATGGTACAATACATGAGTAGATATTGAGGAGTCTGTCCCTGCATGGACCAACTAATTCACAGCTCCTGGAATTTGGGTGAAGAACCATATTCCACTCCTTGCCAAACTGTCTTCCACTGGAGAGATATTCAATCATATCACCTTCACTAAAAGTCTACCCTTGTGTCTCATGATGCTTCTATGAAAATTAGGCCTAAAAACGTGGCCTCTCTAGTGACAAGGCCACCTCAGCACAGATGTAGTTCTATGAACTTTCAAGTAAAGTTTGCATACTCTAAAAAGAATAGCATCACTTTCCTTCATAAGGGAAATAACTGAAATCTGGCCCAAACCGAGTCCTGGTATAAGCACATGGGAAAGCAATCACAAACTCTGACAAGGCTCTCTGGCAGGACTACCTCTTGGTCAGGCAGTCATCTGATCATTCATGTAAGCGGCTGATGCCACTGGCCAGATCTTGACAGCCATCTTGGAAGAGTGTTCAGGTAAAGTGGACTCCTGGGAAAGTTGTCCCCACGGAAGCCAGTCAACTGGACACTGCAAGAACCTGGAAAGTGGACACTCCCAGCAGACAGCAGAGCACCTGGCCGGGGACTTCAGGGCCTCAGCTCACCTGAGAGTCACCCTCATCCCTCAGGAAATCCTGGCAGAGCCTGGGGAGAAGTCCCCTGCTTCTGGCCCTGCACAGGATCACTCTTCTCAGAGCTGGCCCGGGGAAGATTCCTCTCAGCTCAGTCCACCATCTAACCGTGCTGTTCACAGCAGTCCTCCATCCGCTCAGGCCCAGGTCACCTCATCTGAGGGTCTGGCCCTGGCCACCTTGGAGCTGCCCTAAAATCAACTCCTGCAGAAGGAACTGCAATGACCCCAAGCCCCACACTGCCCTGGCTCAGCACTGACCTGTGGCTGCTCCCTGCTGGACTCCACCCCCTCAGGGCTCTTTTCATGGCCTTTAGGTCCTGCAGCACAGCTCTCTATCTCCCCACACTGGTGCTAGCCCTGCTATGTCCAGCGGACTATGGGACAGCTTTGACCCTGGTCAGTCTGGCGTACCTGGATCTCCACCACAGACACGGGGCCTTGCAAAGGGCACACGTGCAATGAAGGTTTGGGCTCAATGTGCCCATGAGCAGACGGGGTTCTTTATTGGTGGGTAATTTCCCAAATACAATTGAAGAAACCATGCAAATTCAGGTATACGTACATTTTTAGTAATACAGAACAGAGGTAAGAAAACTATGGTATGCGAGTTGCAGTGGGCACTCAGTGCCCTCTCTGTCAGCATGTGAGCCAAGTCACCCCCACATGGCCACAGCAGCCAAGTGCTCAGGTTTATTTGCAATGTTGGCAATTGTGATAAATAAGTGGGTTTGGGGTTGTGGTTTGGGCACTCGGTCTCTAAAGGTTTCACCATCGCTGGTGTAGAACAGCAGGCAAAAATAAATAAGAAGCCACGAATTGATTTTTAGCCTTATGTCTATTTCTGGACTCCATATAACTTGATGTAAATTTCTTACATATTTCCTTTGAAATTCCTATTCCAATCATACCTTATCACAAATATGGTTTGTCAGTTGGTTTTACAAAATAGCAAAGACTCTTACAGTTGGAATGGAAAAGCAAAACTCATTTGTGATCAGTGTCAAGCAAAATCACATTCGCATTAGAAATCACAATTAATCATCAATATCACAAAAATAAAAATACATGTGAGATCAATACCATTCTTCAGATAAGATATAAAATCTACTTCAGTCTTACAAAAAAGGAACAAGATTTTGCAAAGTCATAAAGAAAACACATATCAACTTCCAATTATCCCAAATAGAACAGACATCAAGGTGGAATGCACTGTATTTCCCCCTTTCTCCTGTGAAACTTTCCTTTTCTTTTTTTGGTGCCGGGGATCAAAGTCAGGGCCTTGTGCTTGCTAGGCAGGCACTCTAACCACTAAGCTAAACCCCCAGCCCATCTTTTCAATGCTGATTGCTCTCTCCAAACACAAATAGAAAAATTGGCCTCATTTCACGTGGGCCAAGAGCTAATCAAGCTATACCTCATGCATGAGCAACCTCTTGCTCGTCTTTCAAAGCCTCCTCATATAGAAGTGGGTAAGACCTGGGATCTCTCCTATTAATCTTGGCCAAATGCTCTAGGAGTTTCATCTTGCTGGTTTCAGCTCGGGCCCTCGGACCCCACAGGAACTCATAGCGAGCAGGCTCACTGTTAGGAACCTGCCGATACTCCAGGTACTCTTCCCGCACCAAATCCCCAGTGACAAATTCCCAGGCCTCTCCAATATCAAAGTGTTCCCTCTTCGGTAACATCTTCCTTGTACTCAGCAATTCTTTTATGTCCTCCTCACTGGCACAGTTGCCCTTCAAGAAGATGAAGGTCAACATGACTATGAGGAGGATCATTTGGGGAATGATCTTGTCATCACCACTCAGTATCCCACTATAAGTGAGGCCCAAGATAGGAAAAAGGACATATGTGTGGCCAGGGGGATCCACTGTCCTCACATCAATGCCAAAACCCAGATACATGTATTCACAGACTTCCCTGAAGATTACAGGGAAGAACTCTTGGTAACTGTGGTCCACACTGCACAGCATTTCCTCCATGGTGATTGGCTCCTTCTTTTGATACTTGAGGAGCAGGAACTCCAACAATTTAGCTATCTTGTCATCCAGGAATAGATGGCGCAGGATCTGAAGGACTAGCATGTCCTCTGAGGTGCGTGGACCCTCCCCTTCTTGCCTGCTGGAGCCCTCTCTGGTTTGGTTCCTTTGACTGGAGGCCATGGCAGTGGAAGAGAGAAGCCAACCTGAGAATTCTGGGGACAAAGTGGTGTCCCAGCCCAAGGCACTTCTCTTGATATAGCTGCGATTTAATTATAAGAGATGGAGGAAGCAAAGAAAGAAGTTGGTGCTACTTCTTCCCCCACAGGCTTGAGAACCTGCAGATGTACCAGCCTCCGTGTCCCTCTTTGAGCAGGACAGCCTCCTCCCAGCTTGGTGCACTGACCATGAAGCTGTTCGGAGATTCCTCGGGGACAGTGAGAGCTTGGTGATGAGGATTCAGGCACCTGGAGGAGAGAGGGAAACTGTGAGTGTTCTCACCCGAGAAAAGCAATCTTGTCATCTTCCACAAAGCCCGATACTAGGTCTTCTCTTTGAGCGGTGTTCTAGGGCCTCACAGAATTCTGTCCTCCTGGAAGCTCTGTGCCCAAGAATCTGGGACAGGAAGTTAGACTGCTCCTCAGACTACAGCTGAACCAAAGAAGACAAGGGCCAGAGAAGACAGTAGGGCTTGTGGGGCCCGGGGACAAGGAGTCTCCTCTGTTTATGGACAGCCTCCTCTGATCAAGCCCTAGGTACACCTCAGGGCACGCCCTTCACCCTGATGCCTGGGCCTCCTCTGCTGTGTGACCTGAGGACACTGCCTCAGACCGAGACCTTTACCATCTGGGTCCTGGAGCTCCTGTGAGAGACAAGGAGGGCGCCTCAGGCTGCAGACCTCAAGCACAGTCCTGCTCCCCCAGCCCTCACAGGAAGGGTGGGCTGCACTTTGTGAGGTCCCCACTGTGCGGATGGTAACTTCTCTGCTCACACAGGACCCTCAAATGTCCTTGAACAGGGCCTAGACCCCAGTCTTCTGCTGGCCTGAGACAAACTCTCAGAAAAAGTGTCTTCCAGCCTGATAGGGAGCAAAAGGCACCAAGGGGATATACATCTGGCCACAGCTGCCGGGGGCAACAGATTGAAGTGGAAACATTCAGCGGGGTCCATATACCCTGCAAAAGGGAGCCTGCTCTATTCTTATCTTGATAAATAGTAATTTCAGGGAACCTCCCTTGGATGACCAGGGATAGCAGTTTTTTAAAATCACAGCTTTATCGCTATGAGACATTCAAAGAAGTGAGGGGAAGCCAGTCCAGCTGTGTACCCTGGGTCTGATGATAGGTGACAAAGGGAAAATTTGAGGCTAGAGTACTGTGTGTTCTGTTGAGGGCATTCCTTCTACTGTCACCTAGACTCCGACGGGATAGAGTTTGGGATCCTACATCTGCTGTCCGGTTTCCAGTTCCCTTGTACCAAGGCCTTCAGCTCCCTGAGACCAATAAACCCAGCGGCCTTAGTCTGACAGCTCTGCCCAGGCTTCCTGGGTTAACCTCAGGTGCAGGGTAGATGTCTGTGGAGCACCACCTGTCTGTGTTCTCAATCATCATTTAGGGTCTTCACCTTGACCCTTGGCAGACCCTGGGACACCTGTGTGACTCCTGACCAGATGGGGTTTCCCGTGCTAACCTGCAGACCAAGTCCTTCACTTCACTGAGATCGCTAAGGTTCTCAAACGAAGTGAGCAGGCACCCTTCCCTTCACCCCTACATGGGGACATCAGTGCTGCCAGCAAGACCTGTGCCCATCTCCCCTGTGATTTAGGACCTCTGTTATGGTTTAAGTCTAGATTTCCTCCAAAGTACCATGGGATCATAGGCGGGGTCTCTGGGATGTCACTGGATTATGGTGGGGGTACAGCTGACTTCCTGTTAGGCAGCGGAGCGTGCAGGTGTGACAGGGCAGGTTATGTCTTCCTTCCTGGCTCCCCACTTCACCCTCTGCTTCCTGGGGGACTTATGGTGAGCAGCTTTCCTCCCACCAGTCCCTTCTACTCTGCTGTTCTGCCTTGGAGCTGGCTGACTATGCGCTGAAACCTCTATAAATTGTGAGCCTAAATCAACTTTTCCCCCACCAAATTGGAGGGGTCAGGTATTGTGTCTCAGCAATGAGAACATAATTAAGATAACACCTATGTGCTTCTGTAATTTCTCCATCTTCCTCCTATCAGGGCTTAACCTTCCTCATCACCACTTCTCCAGAGAAGAAATGACCTCTCCCTTTGATACCAACACCCCTCTCCCTGATGACTCTCCACCTTACTGCCTGTGGTGGATGTGAGGAAGCCACCTAGGGCCTCCCAGGGCTGACCCAGCAGATAGGCACTGTGGATTCTGTGGTTTCTAGGTTGTAGACATCCTCAATCCTTGTGAAGGGTCCATAGCATACATCTGGCAGCCACTGGAGTCCTCTGTCTGCTGACCATGTGTAGCTCCCTCTGCTGACTTGTGGTTACCTCTTGGACCAAGGTCCTCACCTCCATGAATTTTCTCACCTGTATCCACCTAGAATTGTGAGCAATTCACACACAGGCCTGCTCACTTGAACTCCAGGCTGATAACAGCATAAGCCAGGCTCTGAGAGGTCCCTACTTTTACGGGTGTGGATTACCTTCAATCCTTCAGTGCTGCAAAACGGTGCAGTGGTGAGCAACAGAAACTCAGCCCCTCCAAGATTAGAAATTCAGACTCTGGAAAATCACAATTTAAGAGAGAGAAAGAGACAGACAGAGACAGACAGACAGACAACAGGTCCCTGGGAATCTAGAAGGAACTGAGAGAAAAATTAAAAAGTACAGAGAAGTTGAAGAAATAGACTACAATGTAAAGAAGGGAACAAAAAGTCTGGACTGTCTCCCTGGCTCCTGTGTTGTGGAAAAGGGGACTGAATCTGCAGAGCCGAAGTGAAACCTGGGGACTCCAGGAGGTCCCAGGGAGAGAAGGCGGTGATTCGGCGGACTGGTGGTTGCTGCGATCTGCAGGGACAGTGTGGAGTTCTGCGCCCACAGAGTTCTTACACAGGAAACAGCGGGTGAGTGACCCTTGTGCAATGCCTGCCATATCCCTGGAGAGTGTATGGGCTTGAGTGCCATACCAGGAAGTGGTTCAGTGTTTGAACCTGGGACTCAGAAGAGCCACAGGACAGCTTCATTTCAGGGTTCCCAGTGTTACCTCCCACAGTAACTGGGTGAGAGACATTCTCAGGAAACAGTTGTGAACAGGGAGAGGGAGGGACACCCCTGAGCGGTTTCAGCTCCCTGAGAAGAGCACAGTCCCTAACTCCTGTGGACAGAGGCCAGTTCAGCCTGAGTTGCTCTGGATTTGAGCATCTCCAATTGGTTATTCAAGCCTTTGCTATTTTGCCTGCATTCAGCACAGATCTGGGGTCTGGCTGCCTTCCTCATCTGCTGGTGTGAGCAGGGACATGTCTTGACTTGGATATGACCACAGCCTGGGAAAAGCAGAGGGGCCTCTGAGAAAATCAAGAATTGCTAGACTCCAAAATTCCACATCCTGGAAGGACATTATTCATTCAAAATGATAAAGCATTTTTTTCTAATTTTGTACTCATGTCTTGTTTCCCCTTCTTTTCCTTTTAATCTTTCCTTATTTTTAGTCTCCATATAATTTCTTTTCTCCCTTTTTTCTTTTCTCTTTCATTTCTCCTCAGTTTTTTTTTTCTGTTACCTTTACTTAATTCTATAAACATGCTTCTAGTCCTTAATAGGATCCTTTGTCCAACTTCTCTCTCCTCCTCAAATCCCATAGTTTAAGTCTTGGTAGTTTTCTTCTTGTATTACCCCTTTCTCAACCCCTTATGTTTTTAATAGTATAAACATCGAGCTTTATTCATCTTTATATAGTTAGCTAACTCTATACAATTACTGTTGAATTTTTTTCTATCATTAGCAGAACTATAGCTTTCACATTTAGTACATATAAGCTGTATGTCAATATCTGAGTTGTCTTAATATTTATACTATAATTGTGGGTTTCTATTATATGGTTATGAGTGGCTCTTAATTGCTTATACTTGTACATTAATATCCAATTTGTCTTGGATGATACCACTGTAGCTGATTTGCTTGACATTACCAGGGTCACATAATTGTTGCCCTCAATAGGTTTTCTCTGTATGCCAATACCCAGATTACTTCTGTGACGTTAACAATACCAGGAATCATTCTCAGAGGACTTGGTGTTAGGCCAGTGACACCACATCCTCCCCTCCCAAATTAGCAGAGGTGGTCAGATCTTAGGGCAGAGGCAGAGGACTAAACTTAGCAAGGCCCAAAGTATTTCACTGAAAAGCTGAATAGCTAAACAGATTTCTATACTAACAACAAAGTCTTTCCACTATTAGCACTAAACACTGCAGCACAGAACAAAACAAACAAACAACCAAACCATAGAAACATGAGAAAGTAACACAAGAAAATGCCTCCCAAAACTCCCACCTCCCCCAAAGCCAATCAGGTCGGGGAGGGGATAGCATAAGCCACACACCCAAATTACTTGGTAGGATAACAGAGAAGATAAGAAAATAGACCAAAGATTCCATTCCCGGCACCAAAAAAACAAATAAAAAAAGAAAACAGATCAAAGAGGTGCTCAGAGGGATCACAGAAGATATAACTAAACACATAATGGAAGTAATAAACAAAATGTTCAAGGAGCTTTCAGAAGACATGAATAAAAGGGTAGCTATGCTAAACAAAACGACACAAAACATGAATGAACACTTTAGCAAAGAATTATCACCCATGAAAATGTTTCAATCAGAAATCCAGGATATGAAAATTGTATTGAAATTGTGGGCGTCAGAAGTGATCAAGAAGATATAAAAATTCCAAATAATCCAGTATCAGTCAATGAAAGTGAAAAATTTGTTTAAAAAAACTTCCTACTAACAAAAGCCCATGTCCCAATGAATTCACTGCCAAATTCTACAAGAACTTTAGAGAAGATCTAATGACAATGCTCCTCTAGCTCTTTAATGAAATTGAAAGGGAAATAGTACGCTTGATGTCGTTCTTGGAAGCAAGCACTATTCTGATCCCCAAACCAGAAAATAATCCAACCAAAAAGGACAACTACAGTCCAATTGCTTTAATGAACATAGATGCAAAAATCCTCAACATCATACAGGCAAACAGAATGCAGCAAAGATCACACACCATGACCAAGTAGGAGTCTTTCCAAGGATGAGGAGATGGTTCCACATGAGCCAATTGAAAGTGCAGTACACTACATAAAAGAAACAAGGACAAAAAATACACAATCACCTCAATAGATGTAGAAAAAGGATTTGACAAAATCTAACATCCATTCATGATAAACCCCTGAAGAAAACAGGTATAGAAGATTCTTATCTCATTCTTTTTTTATCTTATCTCATTCTGATAAAAGTCATCTATGACAAACCAATGGCTCTATACATATTAAATAGGGAGAAGGTAAAAGGTTTCTCTCTAAAGTCAGAAACAAGACAAGAATGTCCATTCTTATCACTCCTCTTCAATGTAATTCTTGGAACATTAGCCAGAGCAATCAGTCAAGAGAAAGAAATTAAGGGGACATATATAGGAAAGGAATAATTAAATTATCATTATTTGGCCATGACATGATCCTCTACATAGAAGAGCCCAAAAATTCCACCAAAAGACTCCTAGAATTAATAACCAAATTCAGTAGTATATAAGATCACAAAGTCAACACACAAAAATCAACAGCGTTCCTGTACACCAGTAATAAACTCATGCAAAAAAAAAGGCGGGGTGCCTTTCATAATAGCATCAAGGAAAAAGAGAACTTCCCTCTGGTTCTGAGCTAACAACAGAGGCAGTTTTGGGTTACTGTGGGAACTCTCTCTGTCAGGTGGGGCTTCCTCACTCTGCCCTCAGCCCCGCCTTGACCTACCTGACCCCCCAGGCCTTTTGCTCTTCCCAACAGAAGCTCAGTCCTCAGAAAAAGGCTCTGATCTCTCAGTACCCAGTGAGGAGACAGGGTGCTCTCCAAGAATTCTGCACTGGGTGTTGCAGGGAATGTAAAGAGGCTTTTCCAGAACATTGTGAGGTCTTCTCACTGGTGTAGGGATTCCTCAGAAGCCCTCACAGCCCCTCACCTGGATCTAGCTGATCCCAGCCCCTCTCTGTCCCTCTCACCTGAAGCTCAGTCCTTAGAACAAGGCTCTGATAGCCTCTCAGGTCCCATGGAGGACAGAGAGGACGTCTCCTGAGAATTCTGCACCACATGTATAGCACGAGGAGGCAACTGAGGCTTTTCTAGAGTGTCCTGGCACCTTCTCTTGGATGGGGCTTCCTCAGTATTGCCTCACCTCACCTTTCACCTTGACCTAACTGAGCCCAGGTCCCCTCCCCTCCTCCCGCCTGAAGCCGGACCTCAGAACAGGGCTCTGACTGTGCACTCTGGGTCTTCCCTCCCGGGTGGCGCTTCCTCAGGGCCCCCACAGCCCTTCAATGAGACCCCTAACTGAGCCCGGCCGTCTCGGCTCCCCTCACCTGGAGCGCGGAGCTCAGCACAGGACCTCCTGTTGCTCTGACCCAAAGCTATGGCAGTTGAGTGGATGTCACATCCGGGAACATGCACAGGGTCTCCCAGAGCTGACAGCAGGATCAGATAAGAATTCTCCAGGCTCCTCCCCTGTCCCGAGGGATCAACACCACGGCTCCTGGCAGAGCCTGTACCCATGTCCTCTATAGACCTGATTCTGTTCCTGACTGTCCAAGGCTTTATCTCACAGTGGCTCCTGGGGCCGAAGGTCATTCTAATAAATTGGCCTCTATGTGGTCCAGGGCTGACAAGAGAGGAAGATCCGGATAGTTTGGGGACCTGCTGTCTGGGTTGGGAAATCTCTCCTCCCCCCAACAGCCCCTCTCTGTGACCCCAAGCTGAGCCCGGCCCACACTACTCTCACCTGAAGCCTGAACGTCACAGCAGGACCTCTCCTGTCTCTGACCTGAAGTAGTTGCGGGCAGTAGATGTTATATCCTGCAACGTTCTGGGGTCTTATAGCAGGGGCAGAAAGGGAACCTCTCTGTCCCCCCAAGCTCCCTAGGGGTCATCTCCTTGGTTCCTGTGAAAGCCCAGACTTTCATCCTCTGTGGACCTGAAACTGTTCCCCCTAGACCAAAACATGACTCCCAACATGACCTGAGTTG
Organism: Hystrix brachyura; assembly: GCA_016801275.1. Classification (NCBI taxonomy): domain Eukaryota; kingdom Metazoa; phylum Chordata; class Mammalia; order Rodentia; family Hystricidae; genus Hystrix; species Hystrix brachyura. The sequence continues at coordinate 39,446 of QZML01001934.1, read as the reverse complement.
CGACATGGTCTTAGTGGAATATCCTGCTTCAGTGGTGCAGGAATGACAAAACAGGAATATCTAGATTGTTGGGAAACTGTATCACTTGGATGGGGCGTCCACACTCCCCGTTCAGCTCTCTCCTGTGCCCTTAAAATAGCTGGGTCTTCCCCACTCCCCTCACCTGAAGTGTGCACCTCAGGACAAAGCCATCACATCACTCTGACCACAAGAGACAGCAGTCAGTGGACATCACAACCACCACTGTGCCTGGGGTATGACAGGAGGTGAATAACTGAATTCTGTGGTTCACTGTTGTCCTTTCTAGAGGTCTTCGCTGTGGCTGTTGGCACAGCCTACACCCCTGTCCTCTGTGGACCTGAGAATGTTCACCTCACAGGAAGGATCTGACTCTAGGGTTCCCTGGGGCAAAAGGGAGGAGACTCTTACTTGATTATAGAATAGCTACTGTTACTATGCATGATTCACTTCTATACTTTCTTTTCTATTTCTCTTGCATTCTTTATGTTCTGTTAAATAGTAGTCATTTTGAAAGCCAGTCCTCACCCACCAAGGGTGGGTTCGGGAGCTTATTAGTACAGTTTCTGGAGCCATACGGTGTCCATTTCCTGCTGGTCTGATGTTTCCCTTAGGTCACTGGCATCTCTGGTATGAGGTGTTGCATCAGACTGTGCAATGTTGTAGAGCCAGTAGTTTAAAATTATTCTTCCAATTCATGCTATCATGGGCCACCTATGCAGGCCTCAGTGCAGGCCCCCAGCTTCCCTGCACACCCAAACACCATCCCAGTTCAAGTCATCAGTTTCTCCCAGGGCTGCCTCATGTTTTAATGTTTACATTTAGTTGCTCATGTGTGTTGCTAGGCTTTACTCTCTCTCTCTTTTATTGTATTCCGGGGTTAATTTAGGAGGCACAAGGCAGTAGTCTAACTTGTTTGTCATTTTGGCCCCTGCGTGTAAGGCACTGAATTACAAGGAATTCAAGAAAAATTGAAACTTTTATCTTATTCTGTTTCCTGGCAGTGAATAGCACGTACTGCCCTATTTATATCAGAATTCTTTTACCTGAACCTGTCAGTAGAGTCTCTATAAAAACTTTATGATTTTTGTTGGGCTTCTTTTTAGATATTTCTAGTAATTATCTTCTGCAGTTTAAAACTTTAAACTTTTAAACGTTGTGTAAAATTTAGTTGCTGGGTCTAGAGGTCATTAGTTTAAGTGAAATAAGCCAGGCACATAAGAGCAAGCACTGCGTGTTCTCTGTCATAGGTGGAAGCTTCAAAACAGCCAACTTGAATGTACCACAGCGATTACCAGAGGTTGGGACGAGTGTGGGGGAGAGTGGAAAAGCCAGGCCAGGTTTGATGAGTGTGCACTGTACCATCGGGATGAAATATCACACAGAACTTTCCCCTTAATGGATATAACTATTAACATCTATATATAGATATAGATAAAGTAGGTACAGTATAGATCCAGGTTTATTCTTCCCATATGAATATCCAATGGTTTCAGAACTAGTTGTTTTAGAGACTCTCCTTTCTCTCCTCTTATTTTCCTTTGCATCTTTCTCATAAGACATTATTTGTATATGCAGACACATGTGGATCTATTCCTGGGCTTTATTCTGTTGTACTGGTGTATTTCTAGTCTTATTTCACTGTCTCGTTTGTTGTTAGTTTATAATACTTGAAACGAAGTAGGGTTACTCCTTCAACTTAGTTGTGTTTAAAGGTTTTCTTTGGCTGTTCCAGGGCCTTTGATTTTTTTTACATGAATGTTAGACTCAGAATTTTTATTTGGGTGGCAATGAATTTATCAGGTATTCGGGAAGAATTCACTTTGTAATAATATTAAATCGTGTAGGTAATGAACAAGAATTATATCTCCATTTATTTTGGTCTTTCCAATATATTGATTAATGTAGAGATCATCTATGTTTTTGATAGATTTATGCCTTTTAATTCATATTTTTTAATCTTATTTTAAATAATTATACTTTACTTCAGTTGCCAGTTGGTCATTGTTAGTATAAAAATGCAAGTATAATGATCTTGTACCCAGTGACATATTCAAACTCAATTATTAGATGTAGAAGTATTTTCTTAATCGATGGAATTTTATGCACATAGTTTTTTTTTTTTTCCTGTAGATAGTTTTATTTCTCCCTTTACAATGTGGAGGCCTTTGTAAAAAATCTTGTTCCATTGAAGAGATGTTGAACAATCTCACTGAACCCATCCTGCTCATCATTCTTCATTTTTTATTAGTACAGCCACTATGGAAAACTGTAGAGATTCATCAGAAATCTTCCCCTACATGCAAACATCCCACTTACCTTCTGGCACATGACCACCTGTCTCATCTCTCCTCACCTTGGTTCCTGGCAGACCCAAAACTGCCATCCCAGCTTACCTGAGTGTGCCCTGTCACATTAAGAGACTGAATTCTGGTGTCCTGGGACCCAGGTAGGAATGGTCTGGACATGTGTCCCATGTTGACCTCAGTCTGCTCCCCTCAGACCACAGCTCTGACACCCCAGGGACCAATGCCTGGGGTTGGTACCCTGGGCAGAGAGATGTCCTCCAAGGGACTCCTCTAGAGGTGTGGGCTGGGTTTCCTCCTCCCTCCCTCTCTGTCCTGACCTTAGCTCCTGGTGGAACCAAGCTGACCTGAGTGTGTCCTGTCTCACCAAGGCCCTGACCTCCAGGTGTTCTGAGCCCCAAGTGGGAATGGTCTCCTTCCTGGACAACTGTCCCGTGACAAACTCAGTCTGCTCCCCTCAGACCACAGCTGTGACACCCCAGGGACCGCTAAGCAGAAAAGGGTTGCATGGCATGGTGGAGTCGCTGACAAGTCAGCTCTGGGGTGCAGAGGTGGGAACAGCAGAAAGGCGGGACTACCCGAGGACCCTCTACCCGGGGAGAGGCTTCCTCACTCTGCCCTCAGCATCTCAGCGTCTCGCCTTGACCTAACAGAGCCTGGGCCCGCTCAGCTCCAAGGACCTGAGGAAGAACACTCAGAATAAGGGTCTGATTCTGAGAGCCCACGAGGGGAATGTGGGTGCTCACCTGAGAATTCCGCATCAAAATTTACTGGGCCAGCCACAGAGCCATTTCTGAGTTGTTTGGGCCCCCTCTGTCTGGGGAGCGGCTTCTTCATTCTCCGACAGGGTCTTCCCATGACCCTCTCTGCTCCCCCACTTGCAGTGTGGACCTCACAACCAGACTCTGACACTCAGGGTCCCCTGGGGTAGACCTGGGGGAAGGTTTCCTTCACCCTCTGTGGTGCAGGGCTGTGAAAAGAGGCACAGCTGGAGTATCATTTAGAGGCCCTCTACCTGGTGCCGGGCCTCCTCCTCCCACAGAGCTGGAAGTTAACTGAGCCCAGGTTGCCTTTTCTGCCACCTGAAGCAAGAACCTCACAATGAGGCTCTAACTGCCCAGGTTGGTCCCCTGGGGCAAAAGGGAGCCCTCACTTGAGAATAATGTCCTAGGAACAGAAGGACAGCAGAGGCAGATCAGGATTCCTGGGATCCCTTCAGGGTGGGGCTTCCTCAGTCCCCCCAGGGCAGCCCCTCACCAGGACCTCACTGAGCCCAGGTCCTGTCTCACTCCCCACAGAAGCACAGACCTGAGGACCAGGCTGTGACTCCCAGGATCCCCTGTGGCTGACGAGGGGGAGGGGCTCCTCCTCACAAATCTACCCCAGGGTGGTGCACTCTGATAGCAGAGGCAGATCTGGGTCATCTGAGGTTCCTCTCCCTGGGGAGGGGTTTCCTTGGTCCCCACAGCCCCTCACCTTGACCTAACTGAGCCTGGCCTGTATGTTGCTCCCACCCGAAGCAGAGATTTCGGAACAAGCTCCCCTCAGGGGAAGGGATCGCTCACCTAAGAATTCTTCTGCGAGGAGCACAGTTGACCATAGAGGCATTTCTGAATTGTTCTGGGACCTTCACTCTCTCTGGGGTGTGGCTTCCAAGGTCCTTGCACAGCCTCTCAAATTGAACTTCCTGATCCCAGGCCCTCTCTGCTCCTCCCACCCGAAGCTCAACCCTTACAGTGAGGCTCTGATATCCTCCAGGTCTCAGAGAGGTAAATGGGACACTCCTGAGAATTCTGCACCGCATGTTGAAGGGAAGCAGACAATAGCTTTTCTAAAGCGTTCTGGGACCCTCTTCCTCTGTCCCCAAATAGCCCCTTACTACGATCTATCTGTGCCCAGGTCCTATGTGCTCTTCTCAACTGAATCTCAGTGCTCAGCGAAAGGCTCTTTGTGTCAGATAGTTCATGTGGAGCGTCAGTTTGGGAACTTACCGAGCCCCACCCCAGAACGATCTAGAAAAGCCTCTGTTCTCTTCTATGCGATGTGCCCCGATTTTTCAAAAGCTTTTCCTTTATACACTGAGACAATCAAACAGGTTCTCTGACCTATTCTATGTAAGCAATTAAAATGCAAAAGTTTTTCCCTAATGTCAAGTCATTTTCATTGCTTGGAACAATCCCCATTTTTCATTTAATTTCTTACTGTGTTGGATATGCTACTTATTTATGTAAGACATCGCTGCTATAAGAAAGAGTTTGCATTGAGTGTTCTTACCCTGCAGTGTGCTCATCTGCTTTACGAAGCCAGGAGAGCTAGCCTGGAAGCATCAGTGAAACAAGTGCCATTGCTGCGGGCTGTGCATGGTCAGACATCTGATGGTCATTAGTTTGCCTGGAGCGCTGGTGGAACTGGACTCCAAAACAACCTTGTCTTGAAATGTCTGAGCGTGGCTTGAGCTTTGAATATAGTTTCACTCCTGCAGTGTAATTAATGTTTTCTCAGTCTATTTGGACCTGTTTGGCCATTTATTAATTTGTTGCTAAAATGTGATCAGTGTCCTTAGGATTTTACTCACAATGGATAATACTTGTCACAGAAGCTTTTTATTACAGAAAGCTTGAAACATAGTAGATAGGATATTATCATGAACTGTACACCCGAAACCCAGCATCAGCGATGCAAAATACATGACAAATCTCATTCCATTGTGTCTCCTCATCTACCTACATCATGGTCATCAGAAAAATAAGCAGCAAATCAAAAGCATGCTACTATTTCTTCTTTCAATATTTAATAGACATTTATAAAGATAAGGGTGATTTAAAAATAAATGCAATGGTTATAATTTTTGAAGTGCATAAATGATCATCACATACTCAACTATATTAAGTACTTTTCTGATAGATTTAGGTTTTTGAGGTAGCTTCTCTGAATGGATATCCAAATGTGATACATATGCTGTAATTCTCGTTATGTCTCTTAAATCTTTTTTAATCTACAGATTTCTCCCCCATGTATCTTTTTTCCTTGCAATTGGTTTAATTGTTGAAAACAGCAAGCCTCTATTTTTTCTGTTTTCCATGCTCTGGGTTTTGCTGAATACCACACTATGGTCTGTTATAGTATAGTCTTCATTGCCCAGTCTCTAGGGCTTCATGATGTTACAGGTTCATCTTTATTATGACCTTCCCCAGGCCTAAATTGAACCATTTCTCCAAGGAAGTCTGGTTCTTCTATGGAGAATGGTTCTAGAAATCTATGTCTGGGTGCTATAGGTGCCCGTTGTCAGTTGCCATCCTCCTCTCTGCTTACTGCACAGTGAATATATAGGCATCTGCAGCATGTTATAGACATGTATCTACAAACATTTATATATGTACACTTGTGTTTCAATACTCGATTCAATGTGACTTTATCATGATGTGTCCAACTGTAAACTACTTCCATAAGGATCATTCTGGTGGCCCCTCTGAAAAGTCTACAGCCTCCCCCCGATCAGTGAGACTCCTGGAACTGCCCACCATAACCCCCTATTTAATCCATAGTTCAGTTTCAGTATATTGGAATTGGAGATACAGATTTGTTGGACCTGCCCTGTATCCACGGGGCACATCTGTATCAACTATAGTACAGTGTTTATTTGAAGCTCCCCGACCTTTAGTCTCACTGACTTCTCTCATTTCCAACAGTGATTTCCTCCTACCTGCTTCACCGAAATCGTAGACTCAGCTGTAACACACTTAGGGTTTTTCTCACTGGTTACTTTCTACATTCCGTGCCGGGATTAACAGCCTCCTAAATATGATTTAAATTTGCATACAATAAGTTTCACTCTTCGTGTGTAAAGTTTTAGAAGTTTTGACGAATGCGTTGTCTTTTATCTGGATTGAGTAGGACTGCCGTAAGAGCGTTCCTGTTGCTGGACACAGTGTCAGCCAACTGCAATATAAGGGAGCAAAAGATTAATCGGCTCATGTCTTCAGTCTGTAAAAGGGTGGCTCAAAGGGAGAGACACCATGGGGGGGACTTGGAGGAGCAGAGCCGCTCGATGTATGGGGGGAGGACTAGTAGGCAGAGCTGGAGAAGAGTGTAAGAGAGGAAAGGCCGGGGACTACATAGAGTAGTCAGGGTTCTCCTTCCATGAGCCTCCCAGACACACTCAGGAACATGTTGTACTAATCTGCTAGGTGTTCCTTAATGTAATGCAGTTGACATATCAAGATTAACAGCCAATAATCATCACCGGTCACCTTCAAACCCAAACACATCTATTTAAACTATACTTACTCTCCAAAGGAAGCCAATACTCGGTTCATCATTCCACCTAACGCAATGCAGCTATCCTTCATATGATCAGAAACAAAATAAACCCTTCTCCAAAGGCCGAACGAGTCCAGCATTTTTTCAAAACCGAAGTCCACGTCTCTTCTGAGACTCAGTACAAACCCTTAGATTTCGCCACTGATTTGAGTTTGTATCCAATATTACCTACATGTCCAATGACTGCCACGAGGGAAGGAGTTAGTCCGGTTTTGTACTGTGTCCGAGGCACGCCTTCCCTTGTGGCTTTAGTATTCCCGAGCATGTGTATGTCGTGGGATTCAAGTGTGCTTTGATTGGTGTGGTTTTCCTTTACCCCTGAAACTCTGCTATCATGTGCGGTTTCTGTTCTGGAGCCCTGCAGACACGGCACAACTTGTTCTAGCCCCAGAGGGGGCGACGCTCAGTGCTTGTCAACTAGGACAGGGATCCGTACATTGAGCTGTGGACACCGGCCATGGAGGGACCGCTAAGTCATAGTCCAAGCCCGCCTTCCTGCACCCAATCCATCCTCCATGCCATTTCTGTCTTTGAATAGGCTGACCATGGGCCAATCCACTAAATTTGTGAGCCAAATTAACTGCTTCTCTTTTAAGTAGTAAGTGTTCTCCATATTGTCATAGTTACAGGAAAGTGACTAATATAGGAAATTGGTATCAGGACTAGGACTACTGCTATGACCAAACCTGACTGTGCTGGTTTGCAGGAGCTACTTGGCCAGGCTTGTGCATGCAGGCTTGTGAAGCCCTAGAATGCTATGAGCAGTCCGTAGTGTGCAAAACTGGTCAGAGATGAAAAGAACCAAAAACTGATAGTTGTGCTTGCAGTCATGGCCAGGCTCAGGAGTTTTCAGTCCATTTGCAGTTGTACTAAATGCCATATATGTAATGCTATGGAATAAAATTTGTCTACGTTCTTCCCATTTCCTGAAACTTTGTGGGAGGCTGAGACTAATTGTGGGGGACTAATTAATTTGGCAATGGAAATTACAAGGTCAGTCAATGTTCAGGTCATGCCACATTTATTGCTGAATGGCAGTAGCAAAGTCTGTGGTGCATTTCATGAGGAAATGACAGAGCAGAATAATTTGGAAATTCTAGTGTTTTACCAGAAAGAAGCCCTTGCAAAGTTGGGGCCAAGGAGATAATGATTGCTGAAAGATTGACATTAAAAAGAAGCCATTTAAGGGCTGGGGCTTTAGCTCAGTGATTAGAGTGCTTGCCTGGCAAGCACAAGGGCCTGAGTTTGATCCCCGGCACCAGAAAAACAAACAAACAAACAAAAAAAACAAAAAAAAAACAAAAAAGAAGCCATTTACCTTGTAAAGCACCAAGAAGAAACATGCCTTGAGAGCATATAAAAATCACCATGTCTTCCCAGAAGAATTAAAACCTCATACCATAGAGATATATGCACAACCATGTTCATAGCAACACAAATTGTGATAGCTAAGTCTTGGAAACAACCCAAATGCCCAACAACTAAGGAATAGCTAAAGAAGATGTGGTTTTTCTACATAATGGAGTACTAGTGTGCCATAAAAAGGATAAACTAGAGTCGTTTGTAGGTAGATGGATGCACCTTGAGAACATACTCTTAAGTGGAATAAACCAGGCACTCACGAGTACACATCAAATTGTTTCTCTGAGATGATGAACCATAAGTGTATATAAAGACAAAGAGGCATAATAGATATTAGGTAAAAGAAAGATAATATTCAAAAGAGAGGAGAACTAGAAAGGGAAAAGGGGGAAAAGAAGGAAGGGAAAAGGGAAAGAAAGGGGAAGGGAAAACATGGAAAAATGTAAATAAACCTGCTGTAAATAAGGAAAGGGGGGACCGGAAGGGAGGGGTGGGTAGTGGGGAAACCAAGATACATCATGTACAGATACAAAATAACTATGATAAATGTGATCACTATGTATACAATGTACCAATACATGTTCTTGGTAAAAAAAAAAAAAATCACCATGTCTTCATCCATTACACAATCAAGGGTATAACACTGTAAATCTTTCCTTTCAACAGTCCTCGGGGTTCTCTAAGGTCGTGGTGTAGAACCATCAGTGTGCATGCTGCAGTGGGCATGTGAAGCCCTCTCTCTCGGCATGCAAGCCAAATTGCCCCAGCATCACCCTAGCAGCCAAACATTCAGGTTTAATTGCAGTGTTGGCAGTTGGCGATAAATAAGTGGGTACTGGGTTATGGTCTGGGCACTCAGTCCCTAAAATGTTTGCCATCACTGTTCTAGAGCCACTTCTTCAGGGCCACCTAGGGAAGTGTATCCCTGCGTTTAGCCAACCAGACCCTGAGTGGCCATTGCAGACATGTGTCAAGGTGGCCAGGATTCTGCTCAAGATGATGAACACCCCCTTTGTTATTCACAAGGTGCAGGGCTTGGGGGCATGCCAAAAGTAAGAGGTATGGAGCCTGAGAGGCTTCCACCCAAAATTTCAGAAACAGGTGTGACAGGATCACAGTCCTTGGCAAGAGCTCATGGGACAGCAACACAAGAAGCTGTGCAAGTGAAAGGAGATTTGCAATTAGGACCTGGAAGCCGGAGTTGGTGAGTACCTGGACTTTCACTTGCAGGGAACCACAGCACTGAGTGGAGCCAGCCCAAGCAAATTTTGTGTGGGCTGCAACCGGAATGTCCACAGGGCCAGGGATGTCCAAACAGTTTGTAGTTCACATCTCACCTCGCCCTCCCCTGGCTGCTGGACTTGGATCAATTGTGCTTAGAGTTTGTCATGCTAAGACTCAGCCTTGTACTGCTCTAATTCCAGTCTCTGCCCCATCCCTCCCTTTTGAAATGGTAATGTTTACTGTTTGCTCCTGTATATTGGAAGGATTCTACTTTCTTTTTGATTTCCACGGCAGATCAGTTTGCCTGGAGTCTCATGGGGCAAATTTGGATTGGAATTTTGTACAGTAATGGAACTGTTAAGGCTTTGGCCACTCTTAGAGATGGACTAACTGCATTTTGGGTAAAGAGATGCACATGAGCCTCTTAGGGGTTAGTGGAGGAAAGTTTTGGTGTAAATGTAAACGTTTCCTCAAAATCCTGATGTTTGGTGCTGGGCCTGGTAGGAAGTGGAAAGTCACTTGGGAGTGACTACAAAGTATGTATTTTCCTCCCAACACCTGCTTGCTCCCCCTCCTCTCCCCTTCCTTCCTCTCCTCTCCTTTTCTCTCCTCTCTTCTCCTCTCTTTCTTGCCCCCTTTCTCTCTCTTTCCTGGCAGCCATGATATGAGCGGCGTTTCTCCTCAGCTGTCTTCCGCTATGGAGCCAGCTAAGCATGCACTGAATCGTCTGGAAACTGTGAGACAAAATACACCTCTTCTGCTTTGACTTACAATTGACTGATACTTTCTCCCAAGCCACTGCAAGTCTATGAAACAAATACAAATATCGAAGTCACCAGATATAGATATTGATAAGCATAACATAGATTGTGATTTACTTTTTGCATATGCACATTCATAGTTTTCAGAACCAGTTTTTCTGAGTCCCTTTTCTCCTATAATCATCATTATCCATGTGTGACTGCTCATAGTCCTGGGCAGGGTGTAGAAGAGGTCGGGAAGCCTCTGTTAGACCAAAAGGAGGCTCAGGTAATTAAGATGGAAAGAAAACTACCAGTAAATGGAATGGACATTGAACCATGAGGACAAGAACAGAAGGAGAGGGACTGACAGGTGTGCTCAGGAGCCCGAAGCGGGTGCGGGTCATGAAGGAAACCCTGCGGTCAGCATCTGCGGGATGGCTTCTGCCCAGGGCCTTCAACGAACAGAATCAGCTTGCTGCTGTCAGAGGGAACAAACGCTCATGGCTGAACCTCTGAGGTATATATACAGGGAGGTCGATGTGCTACATGGACAGGGCAAGAGGATTAATGCAGTTCTCATTCAGCACCTCATACACAAATGTCTGTAATGACTAAGCAATAGATTCGCTAGTATTTCACTAGCACAGGATCATGTAATGACTCTGCCTGAGGACAAGTGGTCTATAATGCTCACATGGGTAAAAAAGCAGGGAAGACAAGCTGTGTGACAGTGAGTGTGCGTAGTGTCACCATGACAGCTTACATAGTGGCTGCACCACCAAATGGGACAAATCTGACGCGTACAGATAAAATTTTCTTCCACTCTGGGAGGAGATGAGGAGGTGAGATGGGGTGCAAATGCTCCAGCCTTTCCAAATGCCACCTGCTATGGGACAGATGCTTCACATACAGCGTCAATCGCGCTTCCAGGAGGCGTCCTTGTACTTCACTCATGAGCACTGTCTGTTCTTCCCTTCACAGTGACCTCCAATCTGCGCAGGCTGAGGGCGCTCTCCCGTCTTTGGAGTCACGGCCAGCCTGCTAACCTGCGAGCTGTTGCTGCAGTGCACATGACTGTCCTTGCGAGAACATCAGGACTAGCGCCCTTAGACATACTGAAAACGCAGATTTCCTTCTGGGGAGGGACACGCGCCACAGACTAGAGAAGGAAGGCGTTTTTATTTTCATTGTGAGATCAGCAAAGAAGACTTCCCACCTACTCACAGGGCTTCAGGGTTTGCAGGAACTCGTCACACACGATTTTCGTGCCTCTACTGGGGGGTGCACGGTCCTTCCTCACCTGCAGCTTCTCAGCGAGCTTTGGGCCGTGACAACCTGCAGAAGCTCAGGCGCTGCACATGTGTTATGTGGACCTAAGACGAGGGGTAGACTATGCAGCATGTCGAACTACTCATCACCCATTTGGGAAAGTTCGCTAGTGTGTGATTTCGCTTCTCAGGCTCATAACCCAGCTCTAAACACCAGAGTCCAAAGTTAACATTTCTGTCAAAAAGGCTGTTGCTGTTGGAGAGTTTCCAGGGTGAGCAAAGTGACAGTTGGGGCCTTCTACATGGTGCGCAGGAGGGCAGGTGACTCTGGGCAGTTCCCCTGGGAGTAGGGTGCACCGGTCCCCTGCTCATTTTGCCAATCTTCCCTCGGGCCAGGTTTCAGTGCCTTGGACTCAGGGTCTTTCTGCACCCTGGAAGATATTTTGTTATTTCTCTGAGTACAGAAATACATTTAGAGAGAGAGCTGGGTTCAGCTTGGGAGGAATGAGAACAGGGTGACCTGTACATGACCTGGAACTAAGAGTCTAGTACTCGCCTAGTCTTCCACCTCACAGGGGTCCTGAGAAGTTCCCAACTCAGTAGGCCTCAAGTGCTTCATCTGTAAAATGGGCTTCACGAACATTTTTGGTTGTAAGACCAGTGGAATATAAGAAGTCCATTAAAACCCCTGGTGGAAGGGGGGGGGATTTAGGTTAATGGTTAGAGTTCTTGCTTTGCAAGCACAAGGCCCTGAGTTCAATCCCTACCATCAAAACAAAGAAACAAACTGTAGGGACAGGGGTCCCCATAGGTAGGGAAAAGATAGGGTAAAG
>QZML01001934.1:4869-24752 GCA_016801275.1 Hystrix brachyura | reverse complement strand
AAGAAACCGAGTTTAAATTAAGAGAAGACAATTTATTTAGAGATGGCAAAAAGGGGGAAGAGAGAGAAGATAGAAAGCTACCGAACGAGTAGGGAGCATTTGAAAGCAAAATACTCGTGGGCCCTTTGCTGTAGCCCCTTTTTATTGAGGTTTTCTCCTTGGGTCAGCCCTTTGGAAGTTGGTTGGCTCCTGGGCTTATCAGTTATCTCTGCCTTGATTTCTCATAGCTATGTAACTTTTCTTTGAAATTATGAGTGGGAGGCTTAGGGCCAGGTAATGCAGAGATTTAAGAATCAAAAGGGAGAATTTGTTTTCTTTACGTTAATCAGATTACCTGGGGACCTTCCGGGAACGAGTCTCTTTGCCTTTGTCTCTCTAACTGTTGAACTCTGGCTTCCTTTATGTTTCTAAGGATTTGATTATAGCTGTCCGGCTTTCTAAGTCTAATGAGGCCTTTATCCTATCTTTTCCCTACCTATGGGGACCCCTGTCCCTACACAACTATCCTCCATGAGTGGAAACACAATAATCCCTTCCCCAAAGTCTGAATAAGTCTAGATTTTTCAAAACCCAAAGTCCAAATCTCTTCTGAGACTCAAGGCACTCTTAGATCTGAATAATTGATTTGAGTTTTTATCCAATATCATCTGCCTGTCAAATGCCTACTACAAAGCAATGAAGTATTCTGAATTATCTTTTTACTGTGCATCCAAAGCATACTTTGCCCCTTTAGTATTCCTGAATATCAATACGTCTTGTGATTCATGTGTGCTTTCATCGATATGATTTTCCTTTATCCTCTTATCTTGCATGTCTCCTGTCATATCTTAGAGCCCTGCAGACATGGCATAACTGGTTCTAGCCCTGGGTGGGGAAGCGATCAGTACTTGTCAACTAGGACAGGGATCTGTACATTGATCTGTGGAGACTGGTCTCCACAAGACACACGCCAAGCCCACCTTCCTGCAACCAGTGTCTCCCCAAAATCTGCGAGGGAGAGTCTTTCTGAGGCACTCACTCAATTCCCAGGTTCATCTTTGGTTGGAGTGCTACAGCATCATTCCTCATTCTCCTTGCCACAACTTGGAAGTGTAGGGCAGCTGTACACACAGTGATTTTAACACCATTCTTGTTGACACATTCATTTTTAAGGGTCAACATAACCTACACTAATATCACTGTCAACTTCAGCAGATTTTGGCAAATGTGTAATCATGAAGGAATTACAATGACAGTACTGTTTTGAACAGATTTCTGCCCTAAAATTTCACCTTCTTTAACCTAGTCAACTTTTCTTCCTTTTCTTCTCCATGAACCACGTTCATCTTACTGGTTCCAGCATGGTTCCTCGGACCCCACAGGAACTCATAGTGAGCAGGGTCACTGTTGGGTGCCTGTTGATACTCCAGGTACTGTTCCTGCACCAAATCCTTCATGATGAGCATCCGGGAATCCCCAATAATAAAGTGCTCCCTCTGAGATAACATTTTTGTTCTCAGGAGTCCTTTATGTCCTCCTCACTGGCGTGGTTACCCTTCAAGAAGATGATAGCAATGATGACTATCAGGAGGCTGATTTGGAAAATGCTTTGCTAATAATCACCCAGTGTCCCATTACAAATGAAGCCCTATACAGACAGAAGGGCATATGCGTGACTGGGGGATCCATTTTCTTCACATCAGTGCCAAAGCCCAGACACATGCATTCACCGACTGTCCTGAATATCGGAAAGAATTGCTCACAGTAATCATGGTCTACAGTGCATACCATTTCTGTCTCAGTGATTGCCTCGGTGACCGGCTCCTTCTTCTGATATTTGAGGAGCAGGATGGGCAACAATTTAGCTGTCTTGTCATCTAGGAACACATGGCACAAGAACTGAAGGACTAGGGCGTCCTGGGAGGTGCATAGATCCTCCTCCTCTTGCCTGCTGGTACCCTCACTGGATTGGGTCCTTTGAGTGGAGGCCATGGTGGTGGTGGAGAGAAGATGCCCTGAGGATTCCGGGGATAACTTGGTGTCCCAGCTCCAGGCACTTCTCCCGCTGTAGCAGGGATTTGAGTACTGGAGGAAGAGGGGCCAGAGGAAGCAGTGGCTGCTACTGTCTCTCTCACAGGCTTTATATTCTGTATGCCTGCCAGGTCCTGTGCCCCTCTTTGGACAAGACAGTCTCCCCTTAACTTGCTGTGCTGTGTCCTCTGACCAGGAATATGCTCTTAGCTTCCTTGGGGACAGCAAGAGCTTAGTGATGATTATTCAGATTCTTGGAGAAGAGAGGGAGACTGTAGTGTTCTCAGCTGACAAGAGCGCTCTTGTTAGCTCCCATAAAGGCCCACTATGATAGGTCTTCTCTTTGGATGGTGTTCACAGATTCCCATCTTCCTAGAGGTACTATCCCCAAGAACCTGGGACAGGAAGTGAGACTGCTCCTCAGGCTACAGCTGAGCCATGTAAGACAAGGCTCTAAGACAGTAGGGCTTGTGAAACCTGGGCACATGGATTCCCCTGTACCCTTAGGCAGGTTAAGCCCTAGATACACATTCGGTGCATGCGTCTCACTTTGATTCTGGGGCCTCTTGTGTTGTGTGACCTGTGGACCCTGTCTCAGACAAAGACATTCATGTCCTAGTTCCTGGAACTCCTATAAGAGGTACGGAGGGCCCCTAAGACTGCAGAACACAAGCACAGCCCTGGTGTTCCAGCTATCATAGGAGGGGTGGGCTGGACTCTGTAAGGTCCCCGCTATTCTGAGTGGATGATCCCCTTTCTGCTCACTCTGAACTGTCCTTGAGCAGGGCCTGGACCCCAGCCCCTTACTGGTCTCAGGCAAACTCTCAGAAAAAATTGTCTCCTACCCTGAAGGGAACAACAGGCAATAAAGGAGAAACACATTGAGCCACAATGCCTAGAGGCAACACCTAGAGGTGGAAAAATTCACTGGGGTCCATTTGCCCTAGGAACAGAAACCTGATCTATCCTTATCTTTTTTTTTTTTTTTTTTTTTTTTTTTTATTTTTTTGTGGTGCTGGAGATCGAACTCAGGCCCTTGTGCTTGCAAGGCAAGCACTCTAATCACTGAGCTAAATCCCCAGCCCCATCCTTATCTTGATAAATGGTTAGGTATGGGACTCTCCTGGGATGACCTGGGGCCACTTCTTTAAACTATAGCCCTATGCATGTGAGACACCCAAAGAGGAAATGAAGGGCAGCTGGTTTGCCTGCATTCCCTGGGTCCAGCTACAAGTGAGAAAAGGACAGGTTAGGGCTAGTGTACTGTGCTTAGGTGAGTGGGTTCCCTCTGCCTCACGTAGACCTTTGACAGACCCTGGGAACCTACTTCTTCTGTCTGGATTCCAGCCCCTTTTTGCCAAGACCTTCAGCTCTCTGAGAACAATGATGCAGAACTAAGAAAGCTGCCTCAGCCTGAGAGCCGTGGACAGGATGACCAAGGGCTCATGAAACGTATCTGTGGTACACCCTCATTCTGTGTTCTGAGCAGCATTATTGTCAGTCTTCTCTTAGGTTTCCTACTTTGACTCTTGGCAGACCCTGGGACTCCTGTGTCTGCTGACCAGAGGGGTTTCCTATCCCAATCTGAAGACACCCTCTCAGATCAAATCCCTCATCTCCACGAAATCTCCAGGATTCTTGAAGAAGAGAGCAGGCATCCATGACATCACCCTCACATGGGGACAGCATGAGGAAACCCAATCACCACAGAGATTTGGGAGATTTGGGTCATGATGTGCCGTTCACATTAGGGAGGACGTCACAACTGTCATGGCCTTGACAGGTGTGCAGGAGCCCGAAGGATGCGGGCAGAATGAATGAAACTCTGCAGTCAGTATCTGTGGGGTGGCTCCTGCCCAAGACCTTCAAGGAACAGAATCGGCGTGGTCCCATGAAAGGGAGCGAACATGCCTGGCTGAACCTCCTGAGCATGCAAATAGGCAGGTCTCTGTGCTGTGCACCAAGGAGTGAGGATTAATCCAGTTTTCCTGCAGCACCTCCTGTAGAAATGTCCGTAGTGAATAAGTAATGGGTCTGCTAGTATTTCAGATTCCATGAGGAATAGTCCTCAAAGGATGTGCAATTTTCTACCATGAAATTAACAGTTTGAACTTCTTCTTAATAGCAGAAAGATCATCAAGTGATCCTTCCTAAGGACAGGTACACGATAGTGCTCCCATATCTAAAATAGCAAGGAAGACAAGCTGTGTTTGGAAGAGGATCTGTAGTGTCAGCATAAGTGGTCACATAGTAGATGGTCAGTCAAAGCAACAAATATGATTCTTAAAATAAAATTCTCATCTACTCTAGGAGGAGTGTTTTGAGAACTTGAGACAGGTGTGGAAATTCTTCAGCCCTTTCAAGTGCCACCTACTAGTGACAGATGCTTCAGATACAGAATCGATCTCATTTCCATAATATTTTAAAAATACTAGCAGGAGGAGTTCTTGTTCTTCACTCGTCAGCACTTGTCTGTTCTTCCTTTCACAATAATCTCCAATCTGCGCAGGCTGAGGGTGCTCTGTTGTCTTTGGGTTCATGTCCAGTCTGCTAACCTGTGAGTTGTTCCTACAGTGCCCATGACTGTCCTTGTCTGGACAGCAGGACAAGTGCAATTCAGCATATTAAAAACCAGAATTTCTCTGTGGGGAGAGACAAACACCAGAGACTAGAGAAGGAAGGCTTTTGTTTTTTTAATACTTACATTAAGATCAGCAAAGAAGACTTCCCACCTACTCACAGGGCTTCAGGGTTTGCAGGAACTCGTCACACACGATTTTCGTGCCTCTACTGGGGGGTGCACGGTCCTTCCTCACCTGCAGCTTCTCAGCGAGCTTTGGGCCGTGACAACCTGCAGAAGCTCAGGCGCTGCACATGTGTTATGTGGACCTAAGACGAGGGGTAGACTATGCAGCATGTCGAACTACTCATCACCCATTTGGGAAAGTTCGCTAGTGTGTGATTTCGCTTCTCAGGCTCATAACCCAGCTCTAAACACCAGAGTCCAAAGTTAACATTTCTGTCAAAAAGGCTGTCGCTCTTGGAGGGTTCCGGGGTGAGCAAAGTGACAGGAGGGGACTTCTACAAGGTGCGCAGGAGGGCAGGTGACTCTGGGCAGTTCCCCTGGGAGTAGGGTGCACCCGTCCCCTGCTCATTTTTTACAATCTTCCCTCGGGCCAGGTTTCAGTGCCTCAGATACAGGGTCTTTCTACAACCTGGGATATATTTTTATTCTTCTGCATACAGAAATAAATTCAGAATCAGAGCTCATTTCAGGTGAGCAATGGGAACAGGGTGCCCTCACACTATGAGTCTAGCACTGGCCTTCTCATTTAACACACAAGGATCCTGAGAAGTTCCTGAGCCCAGCAGGCCTCAGCTTTTTATCTATAAAATGGGTTTGATACACATTTTTGTTTGTAGGACAAGTGGAATGTAACAAAGGTATTAGAACATGTAGCAGACTTTTTGACATATATTGAATAATTGGTGATAAGCAACTAGTTCTAGTATTGCCATAAGCTCAGACACTATCATTGTTTTTGTGGGAAATTTGCATGTGTGTGCACGCACACATGTGTGTATATTCCCCAGAGAAGTTTCAGGTCATTGGGACACTAACTAGAATCCCAGCCAAAAGTGCTACTCAGTAACCATCACAGGCAGTGTGTTCTCTCCAATAGTACTAGTTGATGAGTTCTTGGCGAGTCCACCCCTGCTGGGAACAACTAACTCATAGCTCCTGGAATTTGGGGGAAGATCCATATTCCCCTCTCTGCCAGCTTCTCTTCCACTGGAACGACTGTTTTTCATCGTATTACCTTCAGTGAAAATCTAGTCTTGTGTCTCATAAGGCCTCTAAGAAAATAGGGCCTAAAACCCTGGCCACACTAGTGAAAAGGCCAGCTCAGCACACATGCAGTTCCAAGAAACTTCAAGCAAAATTACATGCACTGACAACATTAGCAGAAACTTCCTTCACAGAGGAAATAATTGAAAACTGGCCCAGATTGACTCCTGGTATAAAATATGGAGAAACACACTTGTGAATAGTGAGAAGGGATTCTGGAGGGAGAACCACTTGGTTAGCAGTCATCTGACCACTTGTGTAACGAACCAATGTGACTGCCAGCTCCTCTTGTCCATCTTGTAAGAATGGTGAGGCAAACTCGACTCAGAAAGAGAATTTGTCCCCAGGGAAGCCGGTCAGCTGTGCACTGCAAGTTCCTGGAAAGTGGACACTCGCAGCAGACTGCAGAGCACCTGGCCAGAAGTTGGCTCTAGCATTATGTTAACCTCAGACAGTATCACTACTCTTTTCTGGAAAAACTGTGCGTGTTTCCCAGGGAAGCTGCAGCTCATAAGGAAATCGAATAAAAAATCAGGGAGAAATGCTACTCAGTAATCGCTAGACCCACTATGTTCTCCCCAATTGTGTGTATTCCGTGATTAGATGTGGAGAGTTCGGCCTTGCTGGGACCAACTCACTCGCAGCTCCTGGAATTGGGGTGAAGATCCATATTTCCCTCTCTGCCAGCTTCCTTTCCCCCCCGGAACAACTAGGTTCCATCACATCACTGTCACCAGAAGTCCAGCCTTGGGGCTCACGAGGCCCCTATGACGCTGGCACCTACAGCCCTGGCCATTCTAGTGACAAGGGCAGCTCGGCACAGGTGCAGTCCCAAGACACTTGAGCAAACTTACTTCTCCTGAAATTAGTAGCATCAACTTCCCTCACAAAGGAAACAACTGGAAACTCTCCCCGTTTCAGTACTGCTGTAAGACGTGGCAAGACACTGGTGAATAGTGAGCAGGGTTTCTGTGGGGAGAACCACTCGGTCAGGCAGGCGTCTGACCACTTGTGTCACTGGCCAATGTGGCTGGCCAGACCCTTATGTCCACCTTGGAAGAGTGCTGAGACAAACTGGATCCATGAGGAAAAGTTGTCCCCGGGGAAGCCGGTCAGCTGGGCACTGCAAGACCCTGGAAAGTGGACACTCCCAGCAGAGCACCTGGCCGGGGACTTCAGGGCCTCAGCTCACCTGAGAGTCACCCTCATTCCTCAGGAAACCCTGGCAGAGCCTGGGGAGAAGTCCCCTGCTTCTGGCCCTGCACAGGATCACTCTTCTCAGAGCTGGCCCGGGGAAGATTCCTCTCAGCTCAGTCCACCATCTAACCGTGCTGTTCACAGCAGTCCTCCATCCTCCATCTGAGGGTCTGGCCCTGCCCACCCTGCAGCTGTGCTAAAGGAACTGCAGTAATCCCCAGCCTCAAACTTTTGTGGCTCAGCACTCACCCATGACTGATCTCTGCTGGACTCCACCCTCTCAGGGCTCTTTTTCACGCCTGTTAGGTCCTTGAGGACAACTCTCTATCACCTGACATTGGTGGTACTCCTGGACTCTACCATGCCATGGGGCGGGTTTGATCCTCTCAGTCTAGCATACCCCGATCTCCACCACAGACACGAGGCCTTGTGGAGGGCACACGTGCAACGAACCTTTGGTGGTCAATGTGCAGTGAGCACACAGGGTTCTTTCTTGGCAGTAAATTTCCCTCATAACTAAAGAAAACAAACATATTCAGGTATATATATATATTTAATACTATAGATCTACATGGGAAAAGACATAAGAAACTATAAAATGATTTTTACCCTTATGTCTTTTTCTGGATTCTAACTGGATGTAAACTTCTTACACATTTTCAAGGAAATTTCTATTCCAGTCTTATTTTATCATAAATCAAATGAAAGTTTTCCCTATTTGTTTGCAAAAACAGGAGAGACTTGTACAATTGGAGTGGAAATGCAAAATGCACTTGAGATCAATGTCACACAGAATTCTGTTCACATAGAAATCACAATCAAATATCAATATCAGAAAACTAAAAATGTACATGCTATCGATACCACACTTCAGATAAAATTTGCAAGGCTGCTTCAATCTCACAAAAAAAGAACAAAACTTCAAAAAGCCATTTAAAAAAGTCAATTCCCTAGTAACCCAAATAGAAGAGACATTAAGATTCTATGCACCAGAAACTGGAGAAGGAAAGTGTTTTCGTTTTTATTTTGCCATCAGCGAAGAAGCACTTCCCGTCTACTCAGAGGACATCAGCGTTTGGAGGAATTCAGCGACAGATGATGCCCGTGAGCATATGGGCTTCTTTACTGACAGTAAATTTCCCAAATATAATTGAAGAAACCATGCAAATTCAGGTATATGTATATTTTTAATAGTATACAGCAACAGGGAAAAAGAAATGGGAACACAAAAGTTGATCTTTATCTATATGTCTATTTCTAGGCTCCATCTAAATTTATGTAAACTTCTTATGCATCTCCAAGGAAATTGCTATTTGAATCCTATTTTATCAGGAATAAAATGAAAGGTTTTCTCGTTAGCTTGAGAAAGAAGAAAACACTCTTACACTTTGAATGGAAAAGCAAAATCTCTTTCTGATCAATGTCACACAAGATCATATTCACATCAGAAATCATAACCACACATCAATATCACGAACTAAAAATACATGTTAGATCAGTACCATTCTTCAAATAAGATCTGCAAGCTACTTAAATGCCAAAAGAAAGGAACAGTCATAAAGAAAATACTTGTCAATTTCCTAATAACCTAAATAGAACAGACATCAAGATGAGACACATGATATTTTAGCCCCTCCCCTGGCCCTCACTACTCAGAAAACTGCCTGCTCTCCACAAACACACACTGAGAATGGGCCTCATTTCACATGTGGTGGGAGCTAAGCCAGAGAGGTGGTTGTGAAACGCTCCATGCCCCTGTCATGCTTCTTGCCCCTCAACAACCCTGATTATACCTTGTTCCTCTCTCAAAGCCTCCGCATATAGATGGGGGTAAGACCTGGGAGATGCCCTTTCAAGCTGAGCCACATGCTCTAGGATTTTCATCTTGGTGGTTTCAGCCTGGGCCCTCGGACCCCACAGGAACTCATAGCGAGCAGGCTCACTGTTAGGAACCTGCCGATACTCCAGGTACTCTTCCCGCACCAAATCCCCAGTGATGAATTCCCAGGGCTCCCCAATAGCAATGTGCTCCCGCTGAGCTAACATCATCCTATTTCTCAGCAGTTCCCTTAAGTCTTCCTCACTGATTCGGTTGCCCTTTATGAAGATTACACTCAGAATGAATATCAGGAGGTCGATTTTGGGAATGATCCAGTCATCATCATCCAGTATCCCATTATAAGTGAGGCCCAATATGGGGACAAGGACATATGTGTGGCCAGGGGAATCCACTTTTCTCACTTCAATGCCAAAACCTGGACAAATGCACACACACAGTTTCTTGAAGATCAGAAGGAAGTGCTCACGGTTATTATGGTCCAAAGTGCGTAGCATTTCTTCCATGGTGATTTGCTCATTGTTTTGATATTTGCGCAGCAGGAACCGCATCAAATTATCTGTCTTGTCATTTAGGAACAAACAGCGCCGCATCTGAGTGAAGTTCGTGTCCTGTGAGCTGCTTGAACCCTCTGGATCTTGCCTGATTGAGCCTTTACTACATTGACTGCTCTCACTGGAAGCCATGGCCCTGCGGGGAGAAAAGAGGCCCTGAGGATTCTGAGGACAACTTGGTGTCGCGGCCCTGGCTCTTCTGTTGCTTGAGCCCCCTTACACTACAGGATGAACTGGATCCACAGGGGACAGAGGCTCTTGCTTCCTCCTCCTCACCAAGAACCTGCATCCCCAAGAGGAGCCCTGGACTACTTGAGGCAGGGTGGCCTCCCCCTGGCTTGCTGTCTTGGCTTCCCTGAACATGGGGCATCATCATATTCTGTGGGGACAGCAAGAGCTTGTGGAAGACTCAGACGCCTGGAGGACAGAGGGAGACTCTGAGTGTTCTCAGCTGGGAACAAAGTACTTGATGCCTCCCACAAAGGCCCATTAAACGTCTTCCCTTTGAGGGGTGCTCTAGGGCTTCACAGGCTGTGTCCACCTGCAGCGTCTCTCCCCATGATCCTGACACAGGAAGTGAGTCTGTCCCTCAGGCTGCAGGTGAACTGCAGAGGAAAAGGCTCTAGGACACACAGGAAGACATGTGGAGCCTGAGTACCGTGAGCTGTCCTGCTGTGGGGCGGCCAGAACCCAAGTTACACAGCAGGGCTTGCACCTCACCTTGACTCCTGCCACTGCCTGGGCCTCCTCTGCTGTGCGATCTGAGGACGCTGCTTCTCGACCAGACCTTCCCGTCTGGATCCTGGAGCTCCTGTGAGAGACAAGGAGGGCGCCTCAGGCTGCAGACCTCAAGCATGGTCCTGCTGTGCCAGGACTGTGGACGGGTGGGCTGGACTTTGTGAGCTCCCACTGTTCTGAGTGGATGGTCCCCTCTCTGCTCACTCAGGGCCCTCATCTATCCTTGAGCAGAGCCTGGACCCCAGTCCTCTGCTGGCCTGAGGAAAACTCTCAGAAAAACATGTCTCCCTTCTTGATAGGAAACAAAAGGCTTAGGGGACACACAGCTGCCTGAGGGGCAATAGCTGGAGGCAGAAAAATTCAGTAAGGTCCCTATGCCCTAGGAGAGGGAACCTGCTCAATCTTTATCTTGACAAATGGTTAGGTCTACGACTCCTTCTACAATGACTGGGCCACCTTCTTCACACCACAACAATATCACTCTGAGACACTCAAAGAGGAAGCAGGGGAGTGAGTCTACCTATATTTGCTTGGTCTGACTACAGGTGACAAAGGGACAAGTTGAGGCTAGTCTACTGTGCGTTCAGGTGAGTGGGTTCCTTCTGCCTCACCTAGACCACTGACAGACCCTGGGGTCCTATTTCTCCTGTTCTGGGTCCAGACCCCTGGTGCCGAGGCCTTCAGCTCACTGAGACCAATGACCCAGAACTAAGAGAGCAGCCTCAGCCTGACAGCTCTACCCAGGCTTCCTCGGATGAGGACAAGCACAGGTCCGGTGTCAGGGGACCATGCACCTGTCTGCGTTCAGGTCGGGAGTACCCTAAATCAGCCCTTGGGGTCCTCACCTTGAACCTCGACAGATATGGGAAGTGCGTGTCTCTGACCAGATGGAGTTGCCTGTGCCAACCTTCAGACGCCATCTCAGACTGAGTCCCTCACCTCCCTGCTATCTCCGGGGTTTCCAAAAGAAGTGAGCAGGCACCCTTCCCTTCACCCCTACATGGGGACATCAGTGCTGCCAGCAAGACCTGTGACCATCATTCCTGTGATTCAGGACCCCTCTTACAGTTTAATCTAGATTTCCGCAGAAAGTCCCATGGAATCATAGATAGGACCTTTGGAAAGTGATTGGTTCATGGGGGCTTACATCTGACTTGCTCTGAGGAGGCGAGGCCTTTTAGAAAAGGTCAAAGTGGATGTGACAGACCAGGTTATACCTTATTTCCAGGCTCCTCCCTTCACCCTCTACTTCCAGGAGGACTTGTGATAAGCAGCTTTTCTCACACCAGGCCCTTCCACTCTGTGATTCTGTCTTGGAGATGGCCGACTATGGACTGAAAACTCTAACTTGTGAGCCCAAATCACCTTTTCTTCTATTAAACTGCAGATGTGAGATATTGTGTCTCAGCAATGAGATCATAAGTAAGGCATCCCCTATGCACTTCTGTAGTTTCTCCATCTTCCTCCTGTCAGTTCCTGCCCTCCCTCAGCCCCAACCCACCTGAGATCAGCTGATCTCTCCCTTTGAGGCCAAGATCTCACCCACCTGAGGATTCCCTTCTTGCCTGTGGTAGAAGTGAGCATGCCAATTAGAGCCTCCCAGGGCTGACCTTGAGGGCAGGTGGACTTTGTGGGGTCTGTTCTTTCTGGGCTGTAGGTACCCTCGGTCCTCATTAAGGGGCCATACCATGGGTCTCTCAGCTCCTGGGGTCCTCCATTTACTAACCATATGCAGCTCTTTCTGATGACTTCTGGTCACCTCTTGGATGAAGGTCCTATCTCTGTGAGTTCTCCTACCTGCAACCACTTAGTAGAATTGTGAGCAGTTTGTGTATACCCACCCTCACCAGGAATTCTAGGCCGATAATAGGGGAAGCCAGGCTCTGTGGGGTCTCTTCATTTACATTTATGGGTTACCTTCAGATCTTCCGTGCTGGAAAATAGCAGAGTAGTCAACAATGCCAATTCAGCCTCTCCAAGATTCTGAATCCAGACTCCAGAAAATCACAACTAGGGGAGAGAGAGGAAAAACAGGGAAGTAGATCCCTGGGATTCCTGAAAGAACTGACAAGAGAGTTGAAAACTACAGAGACTGTTTCCAAGATTTGGCTACTACAGACTGTGCTGCTATAAACAGCCCATGAATGGATAAAAAAAAATATGGTGTTTATATACAGTGCAGTACTACTCTGCCACAAAGAAGGGTAAGTTCAAGACATTTTTAGGTAAATGGATCCACCTTGAGATCATAATTTTAAATGAAGTTAATCAGGCACAAAAGTTCAAATATGGCATTGTTTTGGTTGTATGAGAAACCCAAATTATAAATGAGGGCCAAATTGGGGATAAATATAAGAAAGTAGGAAGAACTTATTCAAATAGGAAGGGGGACAAGAGGTGGTGAATGGGGGGAGGGATGGAAGGGAAAAGGAATGTAAATTAAAAAAAAGAATTGAAGAGAAAAGTGGAAATAGTGCTTTTGTAAATGCAGAGGGGAAGGGGACAGAAAAGAATTAAGATGCAATATGTACATGTACAAATCCCCATGGTAAATCTGATCATTATGTACTGCAAACATGTACTAATTTAAAAAAAAAAAAGCTACAAAGACACTGAAGACATAGACTACATTGTAGAGAAAAGAAAAAAATCTGTCTAGATTTCTCCCTGGTTCCTGGCTCTTGGGAAAAGAATTGAATCTGTAGAACCAAAGTGAAACCTGGGGAATTCAGGAGGTCCCAGGAAGAAAAAGTGGTGATTCAGTGGACTGGCAGTTGTTGTGATCTGCAGGAACAGTGTGGAGTTTTGCTCCCACAGAGTCCTTACACAGGAAACAACAAGAGACTGTCCCCTGCACAGGTGTCCACCATATCCTTGTAGAGTGCATGGGCCTGGGTTCCATTCCAGGAAAGGGTTGAGTGGACCTGGGACTCGGAAGGGCCACAGAACTGCTTCACTACAGGGTTCCCAGTGTTACCCTCTCACAGTGACTGGGTGAGAGACATTCTCAGCAAACAGCTGCGGATGGGAGCACACTAGGAAGAGAACCCCCAAAGGTTTTGAGCTCAGCTGAGAAGTCCCAGGCCCTACCCTGACAGACAGAGGCCAGGCCCAGCCTGAGTTGCTCTGGATTTCAAAATCTAGACATCGATTGTTCAAGCTCTTGCAGACACTAAATAAGCCCAAAGAATGGATAAATTGAAGACTTGGTCTTTGAAAGGATAAACAAATTTGACAACTCCCTAGGTATTCTTGCAAATAGAAGGAAAAAAACAGATCCAAATCCAAGCAATTAGAAATGTAAAATTTGAAATCACAATGGGCTCTGCTGCAATCCAGAAGATCATTCCTAACTACTTTTAGAACCAAATAAAATGGACAATTCAGAAGAATGTATAAATTCCTAGATATTTATGAACTCTCAAACTGAAATGAGATATAAAAATTCTGAATAATTGAATATCAGTCAATGAAACTGAAGGATTTATATATTAAAAAAAAAAACTACCAAAAAAAAAAAAAAAAGCCCAGGACTTGAAGGATTCGCTGGCAAAATATACAAGAACTTTAGAGATAATCTCACGCCAATACTCCTTAGAGTCTCTAACAAAATTGAATGGGAAGCGGGATTCCCAAAGTCATTCCTGGTAGCAAGCATTACCTCGGCCCCCAAACCAGAAAAGAATCCCCCCCGAAAAGAGCACTGCAGGCAACCTCTATAACAAACATAAATGCACAATCCTTAGTAAGCTCCTGGCAAACAGAATGCAATACATCAGCAAAAAGAGCATACACCATAGTGAAGTAGGATTCACTCCATGGATGCAGGGATGGTTCAACATGTACAAATCAAAAATTTAATATACCCAATAAAGGGAAGCAAGGGTAAGAAACACAATCATCTCAATAGATGCAGAAAAAAATTTGACAATATCCAGCATTCATTCATGATTAAATTTTTGAAGAAAATGAATATAGAAGAAAAAAAATTATCTCAATATGATAAAAGCCTTCTATGACAAACTAATGACTAAATTCATATTAAATGGAAAGAATTCGAAAGCTTAGCTCTAAATGAAGGACTAAGACAATTATGACTGTTATCATCTCTCATTGTTCTATATAATTCTCAAAATAATAGCCAGGATGGACAACAGAGCACCTAATCAGGTACTTCAATGCTTTACTTCCCCTGAGAGTTATCCTTATCTTTCAGGCAATCCTCACAGAGCCCGGGGAGACGCCCTGCACAGGACCCCCTGCACAGGACCACTCTTCTCAGAGCTGGCCCGGGGAAGATTCCTCTCAGCTCAGTCCACCATCTAACCGTGCTGTTCACAGCAGTCCTCCATCCGCTCAGGCCCAGGTCACCTCATCTGAGGGTCTGGCCCTGCCCACCTTGCAGCTGCCCTGAAATCAACTCCTGCAGAAGGAACTGCAGTGACCCCAAACCCCACACTGCCCTGGCTCCGCACTGACCTGTGGCTGCTCCCTGCTGGACTCCACCCCCTCAGGGCTCTTTGTCAAGTTCCTTGAGCATAGCTGTCTGTATCATTCATTCATCAAGTGAGATGTGCAAGCTACTTCAATCTTTTTTTTTTTTTTGTGGTGCTGGGGATCGAACTCAGGGCCTTACGCTTACGAGCTAAATCATTGAGCTAAATCCCCAGTCCCAAGCTCCTTCAATCTTGCAAAAATGGAACAAGATTTTAACAAGTTTTCAATGTCATAAAGAAAACACATGTCAATTTCCAAGTAACCCAAATGGAACAGCCATCAAGATGGTATGGACTGTATTTTCCCTTCCCACCCTGGCTCTTCACTATTTAGAAAACCTCCTGTTCTCCAGAAACACACGCTGAAGAGTGGGCCTCATTTCACATGGGGCAAAAGCTCAGCTAGTGATAGGGCTGTGAACAATTCCTGTCGCTGGCAAGCACCTTGCCCCATCAGTGGCCCATAGGTCTTAAACGGGCAGCTTTTTGCTCCTCTCTGAAAGCCTCTTCATATAGATGTGCATATGACTTGGGATCTCCGCTATAAACCTTGGTCAAATGCTCCAGGACTTTCATTTTAATGCTTTCAGCACGGTCCTTGGACCCCACAGGATCTCATAGTCAGCAGGATCACTATTGCTCATCAGCTGATACCCTTCCTCTAACAAATTCTTGGTGATGAATAGCCAGAGCTCCCCATTAACAAAGTGCTCCCCATGAGGTAACATTTCCCTTGTTCTTGGTTCTTCCCTTACATCCTCCTCACTGGCACATTTGCCCTTCATGAAGATGACAGTCAGGATGAAGGTGGAGAAAGCAGAGGCTTCTACTTCCTCTGCCTCGGGCTTGAGAAGCTGCACGTGCCCTGGAGCCCGGCCCCTCTTGGGGCAGGACGCCTCCCCCAGCTTGCTGCGCTGGCTCCTCTCACCGTGCAGATGTTCTGAAGTTCCTCGGGAGCGGCAAGCGTCCAGATTTCTGGATCCTGGAAGGAAACTATTTGCTCGAAATCAGAAGGAATTTTTTTCTAATTTTTTTCTTATGTTTTACTCATCTCTTTTGCTCATCGTTTTTCTTTTTCCCCCTTCTTTTCCTTTTCATCTTTCCTTAGTTTTCTTCTCCATATGATTTCTTTTCCTTTCTCCTTTTCTTTCTGTTACCTTCCATTTCTCATTAGTTTTTTGATTACCTTTACATAATTTTATAAACATTCTTCTAGTCCCTAATAGGATCATTTCACCTACTTCTCTCTCTGGCGTCTCATATCCTAAAGTTTAAGCTTTCATATTTACTGTTTGTATTTCCTCTTTCCCAGATCACTATACCTTTAATAGTATAACCGTTTAACTTCATTATTCTCCTTATAGTTAGTTAACTTTATAACATTATTGTTGAAATACTTTTTACCATTAGTGGAGCTATAATTGTCACATTTAGTCCATATTAACTGTATGTCAATATCTGGGTTGTCTTACTGTTTACACTATAGTTGTGGATTTCTATTCTGTTGTTAAGGGTGGTACCTAATTGGTCCTATTTGTATGTTAATATACTATTTGTGTTTGATGATACCCCTGTAGCTGATTTGCTTGATATTTTCAGGATCACATAATTGTTGCCACTAATCAGTTTTCTCTGTATGCCCACACTCACGTTACATTTGTGACATTAACAATACCTGGGGACATTCCCAGACAACTTGTTGTTGGGCCAATGACACTGCATCCTCCCCTCCCAGATTAACAGAGATGATCAGATATCAGGGCAGAGGAAGAGGACTGAATTTAGCTGTGCCCAAAGTACATCCATGAAAAGCAGACTAACTAAACAGATTTCTATACTAGCAGCCAAGCCTTTCTACTCTAAATGCCATAACCTTCAGCACAAGACAAAACAAACAAAAATAAGAGAAACATGAAAACGGAAACCAAAAAAATGTCACCCCAAACTCCCAACTCCCACAAAGCCAATCCAGGGAGCATCCAGGAGGAGATTAACATAAAGTACACATCCATATCATTTGAAAGGATAACAGAGCCAGTTAGAAAATACATCCAGAGATACACATAGGGATCACAGAAGATATAAATGCACAGGTAATGGAGATAATAACCAAAATGAAAAAAGAGCTTTCAGAAGACCTTAACTAAAATCCAGTGGAGCTAAACAAAGCTTTACAAACAGTGAATGAACACTTTAACAATGACTTAAGATCCAGGAAAATGTTTCAATCAGAAATTCAGGAGACTAAAATTGTATTGATAGTGTGAGCAGGAGAAATGACCAACAAGATGTAAAAATTCCAAAAAATTGGTAGTATCAGGCAATCTAGTATATAGTTATATGACCAACAAAGAAAAACCCAAGTCCTGATGAATTCACTGCTGAATTCTTCAAGAATTTTTGGGAAGATCGAATAACAATGTTCCTCAAACTCTTTAATGATATTGAAAGGGAAATGGTACTCCAAAAGTCATTCCTGGAAGCAAGCATTACAAGGATCCCCAAGCCAGAAAATGATCCAACCAAAAAAGACAACTACAAGCCAACTGCTTTAATGAATATAGATATAAAGTCCTCAATATTGTGAAAAATAAAGAAAATAGTCAAATGGGAAGAAGAACTGGGGAAGAGGGGAGGGGGAAGGAAGAGAAAAAGAAAAGAAAAAGAGGAAAAATATTTTAAAAAGTAAACAAAGCTATTGTAAATAAGAAGGGGGAAGAGGAGTTGAAGTGAGGGGTGGGGAAGGGGGAAAAACAAGATACATCTTGTACAGGTATAAATTAACTATGATAAATGTGATTTGTTATGTATATCTAAAATGTACCAGTACATGTTCTTGGTTAATAAAAATAAAATGTGGGCAATCAGAAGGCAGCAAATTGTCCAAAACATCATGTATCATGACCAATAAGATTTATCCCAGTGATGCAGAGATGATCCAACATGGAAAATCAAAAATATAATACAATGCATACAGAAGCAAGGACAAAAAAATACACAATCATCTCAATAGACACAAAACAAATATTTGACAAAATCAAGGATCTATTCATGATGACAATCCTGAAGAAAATAAGTACAGAACAACCTTATCTCAGTCTCATAAAAGCCATCCAGGAGTAACCAATGGCCGATTTCATATTAATAGGGGAGAGGTGGAAAACTTTCTCTCTAAAATCAGGAACAAGGAAAGAGGCCTACTGTCACCACTCCTATTCAATATAATTTTCAACACATTAGTCGGAACAATCAGGTAAGAGAAAGAAATTCAGACATATGTACAGGAAAGGAAAATTTAGATTATCATTATTTGGATATGACATGATCCTCTACATAGAACACCCCAAAAAATCTACCAAAAGACTCCAAGAATTAATAACCAAATTCAGTAGCATAGAAGGTTACAAAGTCAACATACAAAAGTCAGTAGCATCCGTGAATGGCATTAATAAACTCACTGAGAAAGAAATGAAGGAAACAATACCTTTACAATAGCATCAAGACAAATTAAATACTTAGGAATTAACCTAACCAAGGAAGTCAAAGACCTCTACAATGAAAATTACACTACTCTGGAAAAGGAGACTGAAGAGGATACCAGAAAATGGAGATATCCCGTTCCTGGATGGACAGAATGAATATAGTTAAAATGGCCATACTGCCAAAACTGCTATACAAGATTAATAGCATTCCTCAAAGAACTATAGAAAGGAATTCTAAAATGCTTAGATTATTCTATAGACTTAGAATAACAAAAATAATCTTAGGCAACAAATGTAAGGCAGAGAGAATCACGATCCCAGACCTTGAAAATACAAACCTACAGTAATCAAAACAGAGTGGCGTTGGCCAAACAGACTTCTGGATGAGTGGAACAGAACGCAGGGTATGGAAACAGCACCAAGCAAACTGTGCTACTTTATCTTTGACAAGGGTCCAAATACATTTGCTGGAAAATTGGCTCTCCACATGCCAAAAACTGAACCTAGACATATATCGCTCACCGTACACTAAACTAAAATCAAAATGCAACAACGAGCTAAGCATTAAAACAGAAACAAACAACTGGAAGACAAAATAGGTAAAACTGGTAGACACAGGCTCAGGCAAGGTCTGTATAAACAGAATTATAGATGCACAAGAAATCATACCAAAAATCAGCAAATGGGATCATATCAAACTAAAAACTTCTCCACAGCAAAGAAAACATAATCTACAGAATGGGAAAAAAATTTGCCAGCTAAACATCAGACAACAGACAAATATCTAGAATATATAAAAATAAAAATATTATGCTCCTAAAATTAAAAGACTCAATAAGGAAACTGGCTTCTGAAAAGAATAACAATTCTCAGAAGAAAAAGTACATATACCCAATGAATACATAAAAAAAAGTTCAACACTGCTGGCTAGTCAATAAATGCAAATTAAAACAACACAAATTTCATCTCACTCTAGAAAGAATGTCTTTCCTCAAGAAATCAAATAATAGCAAATTCTGGTGAGCCTTCTGGGAAAAACTGAACACGGCTCCATTGTTGGTGGGAGTATAAACTGGTACAACCGGTATGGAAATCAGTATGGTGATTATTTAGAAAACTAACCCTAGAAGTTACATTCAACTAAGATAGTTCCCTTCTAGATATCTTCCTGAGAGACTTAAAGACATCATAATATAGTGATACATACATACACATGTTTATAGCAGCAAAATTCACAATAGCTAAATCTTAGAAGGAGCCTATATGTACACTGACAGGTGAATGGATAAAGAAAATGTAGTATTTATGCACAATGCAGTACTACTCTTTGGGGGGGGTGTTGTAAGAGATGCAAGGGTGGTTCAACATATGTAAGTCTACAGATGTAATACATCGCATAAATAAGAGCAAGCTCAAAAACCACAGTCATATCAACAGATGCAAAAAAGGCTTTTGACAAAATCCAACACTCCTTCCTGATAAAAATCAGGTATAAAAGGACCATACCCGAATGCGATAAAAGCTTCCTATGTTTCTGTTTTAATGTTTAGATCTTTGATCCACTTTGATTTGAGTTTAGTACATGGTGAGAGACATATATCTACTTTTAATTTTCGACATGTGGTTAGCCAATTTTTCCAGCACCATTTGTTAAATAGGCTGTCCTTCTTCCAGTGAGGGTGTTTGGCTTCTTTGTCAAAGATGAGGTATTTGAGTGTG
>QZML01001927.1:81358-108321 GCA_016801275.1 Hystrix brachyura | reverse complement strand
CACACACACACACACACACACACAGAGTGTAATTGCATCTAAATTTTTATTCCTTTTAAGCACAAGCTTGGTTTTCTCACTTGTCACATATTCCCAGGACAAGAGATTTACTGGTTTGCAGTGTGACTGTGACATGGAGCTGGTAAATGCATTTCACAAGCTCATTGGATCTTTTGCACACTCTGATTTTAAATGGAATTTAAAAATTTAGATTTTTTAAAAGTTAAATGTATTTGCATGCTAAATATATGGAATATACAGAAGGAAATATTAAAAAAATTCTAACATTTTGTGGGATGTTGTACTGCCTAAGTACCACCCATCTGGATTATAAAACACAGTGAGTATTTTAGACTTTCTGATCCTCAAACTTCTTTGGGCATAGAACAGGCTAAAGAAATTGCCAGCCCCTGGAAGAGCATACTCTACAATGACCCTTTCAGACATAGCTAAGAACAGTTTAAGAGACTAAGGACATCCCAGAGGATAGAGACAATGTCAATAGGAAATTAAAATCATTCAGAAATCTAACTCAGAAAATAATCAAGAATGTTACTTATTCTCAGAGTGGATAGTTTCCCCATTGCATTTAAAACTAGTAGGAAAAGGGAACTGATATTTTTTTGTAGAGAAATTTGACAAATACTTTTAAACCAGGTGACTAAGATTCACACCAACTGTTCTAAGTCATGATGACAGTTTATGGCCTAGAAATTAAACAGTGAAAATTATCCTTTGTGTCTGTGGGCTTCCTCCCCAAACATAAACTCAGTCTAATCATGAGAAAGACAGCAGGAAAACTCCAGTAAAAGGGCACTCCAGGAACTGATTAAAGTGGGAAGTTCATCACAAAGAAGAAAACTCTCAAAAATTATCCCAGCAAAGAGAAGCATGGGGGGCTATAACTATTCAGTGGAATCTTGGTCTCAAAAATTATCCCAGCAAAGAGAAGCATGGGGGGCTATAACCAGTGGAATCTTTATTCCCAGAAGAATTAAAATCATCATTCCACAGCGATATATCCACAACCATGTTCATAGCAACAAAATTTGTAATAGCTAAGTCTTGGAAAGAACCCAAATGTGCAACAGCTAAAGAATGGCTAAAGAAGATGTGGTTTTTCTACACAATGGAGTACTACTCTGCCATAAAAAGGATGAACTAGAGTCATTTGTAGGTAAATGGATGCACCTTGAAAACATACTCTTAACTGAAATAAATCAGTCACTCATGAGTACACATCAAATTGTTTCTCTGATATAAGAAACCATGAGTGTACATAAAGACAAAGAGGTATAATAGATATTAGGTAAAAAAAAAGATAATATTCAAAAGAGAGGAGAAAAAGAAGGGGAAGAGAAGGAAGGGAAAGAGGAAAGAAAGAGAAAAGGGAAAAAATAGAAAAATGTAAATAAACCTGCTGTAAGTAAGGAAAGGGAGTAATGGAAGGGAGGGGTGGGGAAGGGGCGGGGAACCAAGATACATCACATACAGGTACAAAATAACGATGATAAATGTAGTCATTATGTATACAATGTACCAATACATGTTCTTGGTTAAGAAAAAAAGAAAAGAAATTTAAAGTGTATTTTAAAAAAAAAAGAAAAATGACAATGAGTTAAAAAGACAATCCAAATAAAGATTCGTAATTAATAATAATATATCATATATATTTATTATATTTATTTATATATCTATATTTCTATATAATTACTATATTATATTTTTAATATTTATATATTATATATAAATAATAATAATAATATTGGTTTGTTGCAATAAACATCCCACAGTTGCGAAGGTCAGATGTCAATTATGAAGGAAACTGTAAGTGGGATTATATGGGAATTCTATACTATATTCTTAATTTTTCCACAAGTCTAAAACTATCTCAATAACTAGAAAAAAATCTCCTTGTATTCACTGCGTGAGTTGCATATTTTTGTGCAGTATATTTTTTGATTTTCATCTGATAGTTGCAGCTAATAGTTAGCTATGAGTTTAGCTAATAGTTGTAGCTGATAGTTGTAGATAAAATTTTTATGTATATTGGAACAGCATATCTTGTTAGGTGAATTCACTGTGATCTGCTTTCTTATTGTTCTGGATATTATTTCATATTACAACATACTGCTATAAATATTATAGTAATATATATTTCCTGTCATATTTATGCAAGAATGCAAGCATTTCTCTAGAGTATATACTTAAGGAGTAGAATTGTTGGGTTACAGAGTATGTAAATATTCGATGCCACTAAGTAATTTTATATTATTATATCAATTTATTCTTTCACTGCTAATACCTAAAATTCCTGACATCTCACAAATCACTCAATGTTTTATGTTATCGAAATTTTTGTCAGTCTTTTAGATGTTAAATAGAGTTCAATATAAATTAATTTACATTTTCTGGAATATTATGAGTTTAAATATTTAAAAATATATCTATTGCCTATTTATACTTTTGTCTGTGGTTTAAATCCTTTTTAAGAGGTGTTTGTTTCTTACTAATTTTTAAGACTATTTATATTCTCAATATTAGACCCTTGTGCTACAAATATATTGTTTTAATGAGTTGCCTATATTTTCACAGATTTTTGTTGTCTTTGATGAATAGAAGTTCTTATTGTAGAGAATTGTATATATATATAAACATACACATATATATGTATATATACATACAGTAAATTTTATTGTTTTCAGGTATACACTTCTATGAGTTTTGGCAGGTTACAATCACGTTACCATCTCCAGAGCAATATACAGGATATTGTGATCACCACAGAAAAAATTTGCTCGTGCCATTTATGGCAATTCTGTCTCCACTTCTTGTATGCAGCCTGAGGGAAACACTGGTCTGTTTTTGTGGCTATAGTTTTCCAATTTTCTGGCACAAGTGAGTATTACAGTGTATAATCTTTGCAGTCTGGCTTCTTGCACTTGGAAAACTGCATTATACTTTCATCCATGTAGTTGGCTGTTTCAGCCACTCATTCCATTTTATTGCTAAGAACAATTCCATTGTATGAATATATCAAAAATTTTTGCTAGGCAAGGTGACACATGCCTGTAATCTTAGCATTCTGGGAGGCTGAGGCAAGAGGATCACAAGTTCAAACATAGCCTGGGCAACTTAGTGATTTAACAAAACCTTGTCTCAAAAAATAAAAATGGAGCTGGAGATGTAAATTAGTGCAGAGGCCCTGGGTTCAATAACCAGTACAGAAAAACCAGCTTAGCCACCACCAGTTTATGTATAGTTGATAGCCGGGATGTTTCCAATATTATTTATAAATATTATTATATGGGTCTTTGTGCAAATACATTTTCAATATACTGTATAAATACCTAGGAATAGGGTCACTCATTCATTTACTAATCATATACTTAACTTTCTAAGACACTGATAAATAATTTTAAAAATATTTGTGCCACTTGGATTCTGACTGATAACCTTTTTCATTTTACCTCAGTTTTATGTAGTTTTCAGTATTCAAATCTCAGCAACTTTTAATGCATTTATCCCCATGTTTTCATATTCTCTGGTGATATCATAAATAGTATTTTAATATTAATTTCCAGATATTTGGTTCTACTGCATAGAAATCCAACTGAGTTTCCAGTGCTTTAATTTCTCTCATCTTTGTATTTTTTATTTTTCGTAATTTTTATTTATCTATTTACCTTTTCATTCTTTTATTCATGTATGTTTGTGATGACTAACAGTTATCTTTGACTTGGGAAGTAAGTATATTTATGTATTATATCTTGATCAATTTTGATTCCTTTACTCTCACTCAGCCCCATCCCTAACCCCATTCCTAGAGTCTGCCTTTTTTGTTTCCTATCATTTTTCTTTTATTTCACTCTTATATTTTTGGTTTCTTGTACAAGAAAAATTATGTGATATTTAACTTTCTGCATCTGACTTACTTCACTTAGCATTATGGTCCAAGTTCCACCCATTATTCTACGAATAACATGATCCTATTCATGGCTGAATCCAATGTGCGAAATTACCCTTTTCTTTATCCCTCTGTCTGTTAACGGGGGTTCCAGAGCTGGTTCCAGAGCTTACTACTGTGAACTGCACTGCGGTAAATGTGGGTATGCATGTATTACTATAGTATAAAGTCTCAATCTTTTGGGAATATACTCAGAAAGGGTAGAGCCTGGCAACTGGAGCTTCCATCTTTAGTTTTTTGAGGAATTTCTATACTGATTTCTACAATGATTATACTAATTTCATTGATTCTGTGGATGTGGACATGACCAATATTTGTTCTCTCCTTGAAATGCGGGGACAGGGAATGAATGGGTTGAGCAGGCGCTTGTACACTGACTCATACTTAAAGCCCAGGACATATTCACAGGGGGAATCCACCCACTAAGGCATGTCCACAATGGCGTCTGAGCTGTCAACCCCAGCTGGTCTACAACCTTCAACAAAACAAATACCAGAATTATGAGAAACAAGACTCCAAAGATTCATAACTTCCAAGAAGCTGCTCTCACAGGCACTGATGTGCATGAGTTGCCGAGGAACTCAAAAAACTCATAGTTGAAATGACTGAAGAAACCAAAAAAGAGAAATAAGCAGCCAAATGGAGCATTTACTAAGATGCTTAGTGAACTTTAAGAAGATGTAAATAAGCAGCTTTACCAATCAGGAAGGTAATTCAAGATGTGAAAGGCTGCTTGAGAAAATAATTGGACGTTGTGAAAACACATCAATCAAAAATACTGGAAATGAATGACAACTGAAAGTTTTGTCGGTAGGCAAAATGATTCAGAAGACTGATTGTCAGAACATGAGGTAAAGGTTGGGGTAGTAGAACATTTACTCAGTAACACTGAAACAAACAAGAGACCGCTAGAAGATGACCTGTGACTGTCAGATCACTCTAAAAAGACAAACTTAAGGATTGCTGGGCTTGAGGAAAGGGTAGAGATAGAAAACAAAGGCATAAAATCTATTCATCCAAATTATTGCAGAAAATACCCCAAATCTAGAGAATGAGATGGATACTCAGGTAGATGAGGGTCTTATAAGAGACAGGACCAGAAAAGAACTTCTCCACAACACATCATAGTCAAAAAACCCCAGAAACTCAGCTCAAAGAATGTTAAAAGCTGAGAGAGGAAAAACACCAAATTACATATAAAGGCAAAGCAATCAGAATAACAGCAGATTTCGCAACACAAACATTAAAGTCCAGGGGAGCCTGAGGTGATGTTTTTTAAGACCTAGAAGAAAACAAGTGCCAAATCATACTACTGTATGCTGCAAAATTATTTCAAAATTGATGGAAAAATACAAACTTTCCATGATAAATTCATAATCAGCACACTAGCATTGCAGAAAACACTTGAAGGATTTCTAAGCAGCGATGGGGAAGCCAACAACACCCAAGAGCCCAAAGGGGAAAAAAAAAAGATAAATCTCACTAAGAGAACAGTTAAACAAAATGAAAACAAAGGAATGAAACAGTGGAAAAATAATATAATGAGAGGAATAAATACATACCTTTCGATAATAACATTCAATGTAAATAGTTTTAACCTTCCAATAAAAAAAGATGGCTGACAGATTGGATGAAAAAGCAAAAGCAAGTATATAATGTCTTTATCCACAAAAGCACACACAGACTGAACATGAAAGAACAAAGCAAGAAAGAGTAGCTGAATTCCAACAGTGTTGTCCTCAAACAAAAACTGGTTAGAAAAGACCAAAAAGTTTATTCATATTGGTAAAGGGAACAATTCACCAAGAAGAAATTACAATTGTAAGTACATACACCCTGAATGTTGATGTACCCGATTTCATAAAAGAAACACTGCTTGATATAAAAGGACAGATAGACACAAATATGATCATACATAGTAAGAGACTTCAATATTTCACTCTTACAAATATACAGGTCAACCAGACAAAAAAATCAACAAAGAAACACAATAGTTGAACCACACCATAGAACAAATCGGCTTATCAAATATCGACAGAATGTTTTATTCAACAACATTCTTCTTAGTATCTCATATTACTTTCTCCGAAACAGATGGAATACAATTGAATTAAATAATCTTTTGTTCTATTCTGATTATACAGTAATGCACAACTATTTGAAATATATTGCCCTGCAGCATAGCAAAATTAGCATTAAAGCTCCAATATTATATACTACTTTTCCAAGGATTCCAAAACATCAATTCACAGATTAAATTATGCGCACAAAAACACCAATAAACAAATTCAGCAAAGTTCCAAGATACATGATCAAAGCACCAAAATCAGTTATGTTTCTACACACCATCAACAAAATAACCTCAAAAGTTAGTTAGGAAAACAATTCCATTTAAAATAACATTCAAAACTGCCTAGAACAAAATTTAAGGAAGAAAGTGAAAGATTGGTACACTAAAAGGTAAATAATGTTGTGAAAACCACAGGATAATTCAATATAGGGAAAAGAAACCTGTACATAGATTGAAATGCTTAACATAGCAATTTTCCTCAGACTGAGCAACAAGTTCTATCAAGATGTTCACAGTCTTTTCTTCCAAAATAAAAGGCCATTTCTCATATGGAATACAGGATATAATGAATTTTGCAAAACAATTTTTAGAAAGAACAAAGCATAGGATACATATTCCCCAAATGCACACTTTCTACAAATTTACCATAAACAAAACA
The DNA here is from genome assembly GCA_016801275.1 of Hystrix brachyura. NCBI lineage: Eukaryota > Metazoa > Chordata > Mammalia > Rodentia > Hystricidae > Hystrix > Hystrix brachyura. The sequence continues at coordinate 101,625 of QZML01001927.1, read as the reverse complement.
GTGTGGGACTGGCACAAGAGTAAACACATTCATCAATGAGATAAAATTTAGTTGAAGTATAGAAATAAGCCCATGTATCTATAGCCACTCTTTTACATGAAAGTAAAGATTATTCAATAGAGACAACAGTCTATTCAACAAATATAGCAGAACAAATGAATAATTAACATGTTAAAAGAAGAATGAAAGAAATTGGACCTCTGACATCAGAAACAAAACATGTCAAAGACATGCAATTATGTTCTTTTCTATACAATTTAGTTCCCCTAAACAGAAGAGCCATAGCAATACATTTCTTAGAAAAATAAAGACAAATCACATGAATGGCAAGAGAGAAAACACAGATGAATTGGGCTCATCAAACTTAAAAACTTTGATGTATCAAAAGATATCATTAAGAAAGTGGAACAACAACATATAGAACAAGGAGAAAGCTTTCCAATTCATGTAATAAAACTCTAATACTCAGGACACATAAAAATAGTTTTTACAATTTAACAATAAAAGGCAAGCAGTCTGAGTACTGAGATAAATGTTTCTCCGAAGAAACTTTCCAAATCACATGAAAAGACATGTAGCATAATTAGCTATCACAGAAATGAAAATCAAAATCACAGTGAGAGTCCACTTTGCACCCATTAGTATGGATACATTTGAGATAACAACAAGTGGTAGTTGAGATGTGGAGAAATTGATACCCTCTTTCATGGCTGATAGGAATGTAAAATTGTGCAGGTGCTAAATTGGGTAGATCCACAAAAAATTAAACAGAATTACCACATGACCTTGAATTCCACTCTTAATTATATGCCCCAAAGAATTGAAAACAAGAACTCATGTGAATGTTCATATCAGCACTGTTCACAATACCTAAAGTCAAACATAATCCAAATGCCCATCGCCAGATGAATGGATAAGAAAAGTAGTACATGCACAATATGGAACATTTTTCAGTCATAAAAAAGAATAAAGTGATGACACGCTATAACATGAATAAGTCCTAAAAACATACTGTATGAAAGAAGTCAGACACAAAATATCACATATCATGATTCCATTTATAGGAAGTATCCAGAAAAGGTTACAGACCTGTCATTGCCACAGATTGGGAGAAAGGGGAACAGGACGTCACTGGAAAACGCCTGTGAGGTTTTATGCTGGGCGGGTGTCTTAGTCTATTGTCTGCTGCTGTAACTGAATTTGACACATTGCATAATTCCCAAGGAAAAGAAGTTCATGGATCTGGAGTCTGGGAAGCCCAAGAACGTGGCACCAGCATCTAATGGGGACTTTCTTGCTGCATTATAAGATGGTCAAAGGCATGGTAAGACAGAGCAAGCCAGGCAGAGAAAGCTGGTTTTTATAGCAAAGCCACTCAAGCTAAAATCTGTGAGTCCAGCAGTCATTAGTCCCTGCATGGAGTAAGCCATGCTCCAGGGACAAGCCCTTGTGACCCGATCACTGCTTAAAGCTCCATCTTCCAACACTGCCAAAGTGATAATTGATTCTCTGCGTGAGTTTGGGGGAGAAACTATGGCAGAAATATAAATGTTTTCAGAACTAGATAGAGGTGGTAATGCACAGCGGTGTGATTGTGTTAAATGCCATTGACTTGTTGGCTTTGAAATGTTTCATGTGATGACTTAAGAATTTCACCTTGTTCTAGGTTCAATGTTTGTGTCCCCCAAAATTCCTATGTTGAAGTTCACCCCCCAATATAATCATATTAGGGGGAAAGGCTTCTGCAGGGTACCCAGGTTAGTTGCATTCGTGAAAGTGGGCCCCCCATATGATAACTGCCCTATAAGAACAGGATGAGACAGGAGAACCAGGAGAGGACACAGCAAGAGGACAACACTTGGGAGCCAGGAAGCCCACCCTCATCGGGCCTACTGACTGTGCACCCTAATCTCAGGCATCCGACTGCCAGAACTGAAAAACGAATTTCTGTGGTTTAAACCACCTGGTATAAGGTTTTTCGTTACAGCACCCCAGACTAATGAAGATGCACTTCAATTATGGAAAAATGAAAAAAAAAAATCTCCATTGTATAATTGTATTTCAGTACTCCTAATTTAATTATTTTTCTGGGTTTTAATTTAATATTTTTTCACTTAAATTTAATGTGAGAATGCAAGATGATAGTATTTAAATTTTTCATTCTTGCTTGTTTTGTGAGAAGTTTTTCTATGGATTTGGAGTGACTTAAATAGAAGTTATATAGAATAAGACATTTTCTGTGAAGATTTAGTTTAAACTATTCTGAAAAAGGTGAAATAACTTTTTAACATTCATTTTACTTTTTGTTATTAATCCATTTAGAAATATAATATTTGTATAATCTTTAGATAATGCTGTTAGGGAAATATCGTATAAGATATTTTGAACTTAAAATATTGCCCACCAGAGGGCTCTCATTTTTCTTTTATTTTGGTTTTGGAAAAACGAAAATTATATTTTAAGAGATGATAGTTTATACACCACTGAGAAATCAAATATACTATCTGAGTATATGCAGAAGCTCCCTTAATATTAATTTAATTACAATTAAATATATCTAAGTATATTTAATGATTGACTTTATTAAGTAAATAAGCACACTTAAACTCATGATATTTGAAGTACGGATCAAATATACTTCAGATATCCACATGTAAGTTGTTTCCTACAGTTTTCTATAAAACTCTTTGTGAGAGGGGAATTATAGAGTGGCTGTTGGGATTTGAACAAAAAGAAAATAAAACAAATGAGGTCTTTTCAAAGTCATAGAGTACAACCTCCAGAATAAGTTATGCATGCAGTTAATTTTAGGTATTAATCTGCATCAAAATGGGAGGAATTTCTGCCAACAGTATTTGGAAATGAATCTGCCAGTTGGAAAACTGAATTTTTGTTTAAAAAATAATTTTGATGCACCTTTACCTTGTGTTAGGAAAGTAGTTGTGTAAAATACAATTACTTTTCTAGAGAAGCTCAGCCTATCAGGAGCAACAGAGGTGTGGATAAATAACAATGGTGTGACTTAACTCTGTGAGGAAATATGCTCGGGTGAAACACTGTAGCATTAAGTCTCAGGGAGAAAGGAAATCTGGGAACACAGTGTATTTTGAAGAAGTCTTGAAGAGATGTTATTCTCTCGCACATCCCACTGTTGAGAACCACTGTGCTCACCAAGGGAGAAAGGAATTGGAACAGGCAAATCAAAAAAGTTTCTTAAATAAGAAATTAAAAATTTCATTAGATAGGAAACAATGAATGGAGCAATCCAACCGAAAGGAAGAAAATAATCAGAGCCACAGAGGCAAATAACAAATAAACAATTGCAAGACCACCTGGTGTCTTAGAAATTGGGCGTGATCCAATGCCCAGGGAAGTAAGCTGGTCATAATGATGGTAGAAGGTACCACTGGAGAGAGTTCGTGATCACGTTTTGAAAAGCCCCAAATGGATGTAAGAATTTGTCTTTGTCTTGTAGGAATTTAGATTCATAGATCATTCTGAGGAAGGAGAGTGGCTTGCATAGAACATTCATTTTGACGGCTACTTTTGAGGGAACTGGGGAATAAATTCATGGTGTGGAAAAGCAGGAGTAATATAATGTAAGCCCGAGAATCTGAATAAAAAGGAATTTCAAGTTTTGAGTGGAAAACAGCTTTGACAAGACCTGGACCAGTGCAGGATGAGAAGAAGAGATGAATGAAAGACATTAACATCATTAAAGAAACACATTACCAAACTTTGAGACAAGTATCTAACATTAGCTGTTCTGTGACCTTGAACTTTCAAGAACTTCACACAATTCATTCCCGGACTTTTTCAGAAATGTGCTAAGGCTTTGTGAGTTAAGCCTGAGGAATGACCAATCTCTCACCTCAATCAATGATGTCCTGCTTTCTTCAGGAAGCATTTCCTTTCTTTAATCCATTAAGAGAGACCTGGTGGAGTGGGCCCAATACAACAGCATGGAGGTGTTCCATTGGGTGGAGAGTTTATGTATAAGCAGAAGACAAGGAGTTAATAAAAAGTACTGATTATAGCACTAGAGATATAGCTCAGGAGCAGAGCACTTGGCTATCATATTCAAGGGTTTAATCTTCAACACCATGCACACACACACGCACATACACACACATGCAAAGTTAGATTTAACAAAAAGCAATTCGTGGAGACTCATCCTAGGATTACAATAAGCTTACTAGCTCCTGAGAATTCATTCAATGCAGTACACTACCCTAAGTACTTTAATCGTGGAGACTCATCCTAGGATTACAATAAGCTTACTAGCTCCTACTGAGAATTCATTCAATGCAGTACACTACCCTAAGTACTTTAAATGTATTAACATTAAATTCTCATAGCAGTTTTGAAAGGAAATTTTTGTTCTTATGCTTATTGTGCAACTCAAAACATGAAGCAATGAGTAATTTAGAAACTTGTATACACAGCTGATAACAATAAAGCTATGATTTGAACCCAGGCAAGGTGAATCTAGAGGCCTCACTATGAGAAACGGAGTTACCAGCGGCTGAAGCAAATCTTGACCTCTCTCCATCAGAATTTCTGATCAACATGTTAATGGTAAATTTCATGATGTTTTTATCTAAAAGATGATTTGAATAGGATGTACTTGGCCTGTCTCTATTAATTATTGCAAATAAATTTCAAATTTATGCAATTATGGGCATATACCTGGCCAGAAACATGGAATTATTCCTACAACAGCTTTGTTCTTCGATGAATAGTCAAATATAAGCACTTAGATGCTCTAGATCCAAATAACTTCCTGGTACATGCCACATATTGTTAGCTCTTGTTTGTTATTCTCAGGGTGGAAAAAGAGACCATTAGGAAACTACTTTTGAAGGCTTGAGGCCCTAGGAAAGAAATACTGAATATGTGTGGCATTTCTTGCTTGTCATTTGCATTGTTAGTAATTTGGTGTTTGGTAAGATCTATGATTCATCTGAGTCTGTATTGACAATTCTGCTTTTAAAATAAATTAATATTTAGAGAAAAGAGTGCAGTTGTAGGTGTTTGGCCTTTGAACTGCATGTTATAGTGTAACTTATCATGGTAGAGAATGCAGGCTAACACCTATTTATGCCTACATGCATACCTACCATGTCAACAGTTCCTAAATTTCCTCCTAAGATTCATAGGTCCAGTCCAAGTCCTTAGTTGAGCAAAAATGGGGAATATAAATTTTGGGCAGGTGTACATTGTTCATAAAAATAAAAACAGGTGATATTATTGAGCAAATACTCACTGCTTATTTATCTTCATTGTTAACTTACTTACTTTTCATAGCCAGCTTATGAGGAGGTACCATTATTGCTGCTCCTCTATAAACAGGGAAGCCTGATGTGTGGCCGGGTCTCTTTGCTCTGTCTAACTGATGTCTGCCTCCCACACATAAGCGAGGAGACTGGCTCAAGGAATCGAGAGAAACACTCACCCCTTCCCTTCAAGGGAACGCTGTCATAACAGAATACCATAGACCAGCTGGCTTCCGGAATTTATTTATCACAGTTCTCGAAGCTAGGAGGCTGACGTCAAAGTCCACGGGGATCGGCTTCTGATAAGGCTTCTCTTTCTGGCTTGTAGGCAGCCGCCTTCACACTGTTCTCGCAGGGCCACAGTCTGTGCGCACTGGGAGAAAGAGTGTGTTCCTTGGTGTCTCTTCTTATAAGGCCTTTAGTCCAATCAGATTAAACCTTCCTTGGTGTGCTCATTTAACTCTAATCATTTCTTTAAATTCTCTGTCTCCAATACAGTCACGCTGCGGGTTATCCGCTCTCCGGTTCCCGCACTGTACCCACTGGCCTCTCATCTTCCGGGTCTTTTGAAAGCCTTTCCTCTGCCTTTTTTTATTTTTATTCACAGAGAATTTTTATTCTCTGTGAATCCAGAAACCCTATGTTATTTTTCTTACACCTGTGGCCAGAAAATTCTGAGAATTCAGAGAATTCAAGCCCCACAGGACTCACAGTGGCGACTAGAGTTTCTCTGCCTCTCCCTGCTGACAGTGAAGAAATAAGAGACTTGCTTCTGATGGATTCTCCGCTTCTCACCTCCAGTCTCCACCTCCCTAGGGCAGTTTTCATGCCGCCACTAGAATTATCCTCATCGACACTGACTGAATGTCTCTCAACTACCAAGACAACAAAATCAGAATCCTCCAGCTCGGTTTTCCCATCTTGCCTAATTTGTGAGCCTTCGTGTCCTTGTCCTCCTGGGTTCAGTCCGAATCCCACTCTCTCAGCACTGTCCCCACTGTCACCTCCACCTTGCACCATAGTCCTTGCCCTGAGACGTTAGTCCTTCCTCCTCATGTGGGTGAGAGTTGTTCACACCCTTCCATTAGAAACCTCACGAAGGTGGGTGGAACTTTTTATCTTGGTACACTTACACTGACGGATATAAGTAGGACTTTAATAACAAATTTTCAATCATGTCATTACCTAATTAACAGATATTTATCTAATGCCTACGCTACACTAGACCTCTGTTTGGTGTCGAAGGCTCAAAAATGTGCTTGAATGCACATCCAATACACTTTCCCCGGGGACACTTAAATAAGATTTCTTTGATGAGTGGCAATAAATTAATTACTCTCTTCTTTGGGAAGGGTCTGAAATAGCCTTCCTAGAACCCAACAAAGAAGAGTTTCAGGGATGGTGGAAAGGAAGAGAAGAGCAGAGCCCAAGCGACTGAGTCCAGAGCCCACACTGACAAGTGGGAACTTGAAGTGGAACCGTTCCAGGTAGAAAGAAGAGTTCCAGGTAGAAGGAAGGTAACTCTGTGAATGCGATCCATTTAATTTTTATTCTCTGTGAATCCAGAAACCCTATGTTATTTTTCTTACACCTGTGGCCAGAAAATTCTGAGAAATGTATTTGGACACTTTTGTAATATGACCCAAATTGAATGTCCTCAAAGAAAAAATGAGTAACATGAGACTTCTTTTAGAGTAGTTAAACATATGTCATTATACTTCATGAGTGTGTTTGGGAGACAATTATCAAACACCTTCTACTGTCTCTGTCTCTAGGGTTAGTATTTACACCCAATCTATTCAAAATGAAAGATCAAAATGTCTTCTTCCCCTTATTGATCATTCTAAACTATAGGCAACTAAAGTTCCTTCTGAATAGCAACCCTAAAACAAAAAAGAGAAAAGATGAAAATTGTTTTTGAGACTTTCATTACACATGTGTGCTTATCAGCAATACTTCCACAAATTGTATTAAAATTGTAGCAAAAACATTTTCTAAAGTGTAAACCCACAAAAGCATGGAAGAGAAGAGGATGCACCAGTGGACAAGAAATCTCACCAAAAATTTGGAAGCCAAAATGTGGATACAGGAAATGTAACAGAATTGGCAAAGCAAGGAAAATTGAAGTCTAAATGCCTACATGGGGAAATAGTATTAAGATTCAAAGTTCGAGATTGAATGGATCTGGTAGCATAGGCAAAAATAGCAAAGGCACAGGTCAAAAGTCCAGATAGACGTTGGAGAACCAGGACACCATTTTACTGTCTGTGTCCCTCCGCCTCTCTCTCATCCTGGCTGGAAATGAGATTTTCTCCCTGGAGAAAGTACAGGAAAGCTGTGTGTAGAGGTAAACACTGGAATGAATCTACGAACCTGCTGGGCTCAGAGCAGGAAAAGCACTTGGCCAAGTCCATGGACCAGCATGAGAAAACCAACATACCACTCCCTTCCCTGTTTTTGGTCCCAAGTTCAGGCAGAAGGCCCCGTCCCCAGACAGAATTATTCATAGGAAGATTGGCTAAAAGAAGATACCAGACATAGGAACTGCTCAAGGACAGACAGACTTGGTTCTACCAATCACCCGAGGTGGAGTCAATCAGGTGACACCAACCCTTCCACTCACAGACAGCTTCCAGGGAACTTTTGAAGTCCTCCTCCTAAAACATCAAAGGGCATCCAAAACCCCCAGATTTATTAGGAAATCTTCCACATGAAAAAAATCAAAGAATAAAACAATCAAACACAGAAAAATGCAAAAGTATATGGAAGGAAATACAGGCCTTTGGGGAAAATGCGTGTGTGTGTTTTAAATTTCTTAGCATTCTTTCTTATTCTCTGATCTTTCCTTTATCTTATTTGTACAATACCTTCTCCCCTCCCATGAGTATATTGTTTTTTAAAACTTTATTCTTCATTCCAAATTGGTATGTTATTGTTCTAAAAATGTATTATTATTTTGAGTATATTATTTTTAAAAATCTTGCTCCTCATTCCAAATTAGAATTGATAGAGTACCTAATGACTGTGACTCTACCAAGAGAGTATTGTCAGTTCTGTAAGAAAGTTTGAGAATTAGCAATAATTACAGAAAAAGTTCAACAAAACACAAGGTCATTACTAAAAAGAAACAAATTGCAGAAGAAATGAAATATGATAATTATAGTACTCAGTGTGGTTCTGCTATGAGATCTAGTTACTTATAATGATGTAAATATTGAATATTGGTAGAATAAGAAATTATTATATGTTGGGAGCTTATAGAAGAAGGGTATATGAGTGCATGTATGTGTACTAAACTCTAATCTACTTTAATAGAAAGAAAATATAAAAAATTAAAGTCCAAGAATATCATTATAAGTCCATTATTTAGAAATACAGGGGCAAGTAAAACAATCAAAAGAATTCAAAACAGGGTAATTTTGGGAGAAAGAGTAGGCAGAAAATTGGTTTTTTTTCTAAGACTTGTACTATTTTAAAAAACACATATGCATTAAATTAGCGTAATAGTCTTAATTTTGCCTCTCTTTCTCTATGACATGATTTATCATAAATAATGTTTTCATTTGATTCAGTTGTGAAATTTGCTCCCTATAATATTTTATCTATTAAAAAATTATTCCCTCCCAGAAAATGTGCATAGCTTCTAATTTGATTAAACAAGTTATATATTATCACAACTAGTGAGTTTTGTCAGCTATTTTATTATTCACCCCATAGAAGAAATGAAGAATTGGTTTCTTGTTGTTTAGATGTGTTTATTTGATTAACAGTAATAGCTAAAATTAAATAACTTGCCAGACACATTTCAAGTCGTTTGATTATATTAGGTGCCACCCATGTGTTTTGTGTATATTAATTCACTCACTTTTTGCAGCGTGCATGTCAATTTGCAACAGATGAGGCTGCAAGTGAGAGAACGCTCCAATGGCAATTGCTTAAACATGAGAGAAATTCATTGCTCTCACATATAAGAAATATGCAAAGTAAAATGTCCAGGTCTGGTGAAGGATTCTACTCTAAAGTCCTCAGGCACCCAAAGTCCTCCCAGGGATCGCTCTGCCGTGGCCAAGGTGTGACCCTCATAGTCATGGTCAACATGAACACAGGCGAAGTCCAGGCCATAGAATGGAGAAATGAATGAAGAAGGGAAGGAGAAATAGAGCTCCATCTTTTTCTTATGGGAGGCTAAATGAAGTCATCACATACCAGTCTCAGTTTCTTTTGTCTGTGTTCAAACTACTCTTGGTCATTTTTACATGAAGTCATAAACACTTTAGTTTTCAAATATTTTATATTATTTTGACAAGGTGCTACTTTATTTCATTTTTTTATCTGTACATGTTTGCAGTACATAATGTAATGTACGGGAGCTGTTGCAGGTACATAACACATCTTCATTCTTTTTTTTTTTCATTCTTTTTTTATCCTCTTCCCCTTCTGTACCTGCCTCACCCTCCCTCTCCCCCTGTCTCTAGGCTCAATACTAGTTTTGTGGATTTTTTCATTTTCCTCTATACTTACAACTATTAGTAAGAGTTTTTAGTGCATTTAACATATTTTTTTCAAAGGCCATTGAGGAATCATCATCTTTCTTATTGATTACAAAGCATCTCTGCATGATTCCCACTTGCATGGGTGTATTGATATCACACAAAGTGACGATTGTCTTTCCAAGAGCTAATAGCAATAGCAAATGCCTTAGTGGCTGGTCAGAGTTCTGGATATAGAAGACAGACTACAAAGTCAGAGTTGAAGATTCAGGAAAGGGGCTGAAACTGCGGGAGAATAAATAAAGAAAGGCACAGGTTTTTGTACTGCCATTGAATGTACACTAGAGATCGTCCATTGTGAAAGTGAATGAAACCAAGTCAGTCAAATGACTCAACCAGTACATGTGAGCCAGAGTCTATTCTTAGCTACCTCTGCATTCACACAATAGGATCAGGGACAAGGAACCACGCTGGCAGAAATGGACCCCAAGGCATGAGCTCCCCCTTCTCAAAGCATTTAGCTAACATGACTGACCAGTGTTCAACCTGTCGGCCAAATAATCCAATGCGATCTACTATGAGGAGCCCTTTGAAGAATCAAGGCTATTTGATATCAGCTGTAGATGCTGTGCAGGTGCATTAAAAAGAATTAGTTCCCTCTGTTCTTAGTTAATTGTTAATAGGTGTTGAGTTTGGTCCAGTGCTCGCTCTTCATCCAGTGTGATTCATGGATTTCTTATTTAGCCTGTTAATATGGTAAAATACATTGATCCAGATGTCAAACCATCCTTGCATCCCAGCAATAAACATCGCCTGGTCATGACTGGTTTGTGAGTATTTCTTCAGTAGTATCTTTGCCATTTGTGTTCAGAGAAATATGTCTGTAGTTTACGTGACTTAGGTGGCCTTTGGCTTGGTGTTAGATTATGCAAATCACGTTAAATGATTTTGGAACTGTTCTTTATTCCTGTGGGTAAGTGGAGATGTTTTCTCTTTATATGTCTACTAAAATTAGCCAGTAATGTTATTTTGACCTGGAATTTTCATTGTGGGAAAATTTTTAGTTATAAACTAAAGTACTAAAGGGAAATTCAGATTTTTTTTCTCTTGTGTCAATTTTTATAGTTTTCCAAGGAATTGGTATATTTCATCTAAGTGATCATTAGCATAAAATTTCTTACAATATTCTTATAGTATACTTCTGATTGTCCAATTAACCTTTTTTTGTGGTGTACCTTCTTTTGTTTCTAAGATGAATAATTTATATCTTCCTTTTTCTTCTAGATAGGGGATTAATAGATTTATTGATAACTCATTTTCTGTAATGTTCTTCATTTTCTGTGTTACTGATTTCCATTTAATTGATTCTGTATTTACTATTATATGTTTTATATTTATATTGCTTTTAATTTATACTATTTTGGCTTCTTAAATTGGAAAATTATGTAACTGATAAAGCACTCGTTTTTTCTAATACAAACATGTAAATCTATAAATTTTCCTCTTAGCATTAATATCATTAAATTTCATATATTTGATGTGCTTGAAATATTGTACTCTTATTTTCACTCAATTCATATTTCTTAATCTCCCTTGTAATTTTTTCTTTCTTCCACAGGTTACTTAGTAAAGTGTTGTTAAACTTCAGAATATTCAGTGATTTCTAGATACCTTCCAGTTACTAATTTGTAACTTTGTTGAAATCGCAGAGCAGATGTTTGGCTTATATGTGCAATGTCTTCTCAAAAAACCGGTAAAATTTAGAGCCATGTCTAATTTCTCATCATACTTGATGATCAGAATCCACGCCTCCTTGTAGAAGATGATGAGGAAAACACAAGAAAGGAGTACCGTGATTGTGATCTAATACCTTTAATGGGGAAATTCAACCCTAGGGGAAAGAAGTTTTCCTCCATTTCCATTTAGTAAACCAATTTTTTTTCCCCCTGGGTCCTAGTTCTTACTGCTGTGTCCAGTTGAATTTCTAATTCATGAATGGATGAAAAGCCATGGTGGAAAACTCAAATGAATGCATGACTGAGATCAGGTTATGGTGCCAATGTACAACTCTTGTATTCAAAATCATTCAAACTTCTGTTCAAACTCCTACTTTTGTTTCCCAAAATTACCACACGTCTTGTTGTGAAAGGTTTGGCTGCTGAAGAATCACAATCTTTAACGATACTCAAAAACAAACTCTTAAATAGATAGAATCATGCAGAATACAATAGTTATATATTGTTAAAGAAAACAAGAGTTGGACAGTGTTTAAAGCAGTAAAGCCAAATTTTATTCAGGAAATACTGTCATGGGGGAGAAAAGACTTCAATATAAAATTCAGCTCAACTCTGAATACACCATAGATAAGTGTAGATTTATAGGTGAGGAGGAGAGTGGAGGACTTTGCAGAAGGAAAATGGGTAGGGTTAAATAGACCCAATGGGCTTCTTGCTAAAGTCAGGCTAGGTTGATCAGAGGTCACTGGAGGAAGGCGAAAGTTGAGGAATTTGATCTGATGCCCAGTGTGATCAGACTTGGGGAGGGTTCTTTCTAAACTGATTTAATGGGACTCTTGCTAGAACTGGGCGATTCAGGCCTGACAGGATTACAGCCAAGGTCTGAGGTAGATGAATCAGAGGACTCAGCTAGTATTTTATCAATATCATGTCCTAACATAAATTACAATTAAGACAACTGTAGAACTCCATTTTAACAAGTCATTCAATCTAATATCAATATTGTGATAAACTAATATCATATGGCTCCTAACAAAACACACTAAAAAGGTTATAACATCTTCTCAGTGGTATTCTTGCCAAAATATCCATAAACTCGAGTTAATTATGAGAAACCAGGGAAATCAAATTGAAAGATATGCTATACAATAACTGTACTCTTCAAAAGAAAGATTTAAAAATCTGGAGAACGGTTCCAGATTAAAAAGATTAAAGAGGCATGAAAACAAAACGTAACACATGATCCTGAGTTGGATTGTAGACTGAACGAAGAAATGGCTATAAAGTATGTCATCGAAACAATTCATCAAATTTAAACACGAACTGCATCACTGCTAAATTCCCGATTCTGATAACTATAATGAAGTTTTGCAAGCAGATTCTTTCTTTTTCAGACTTGTGTTTAGAATAATATAGCACATCTCCAAGTTACTTCCAACTTTTCAGAATAAATAGAAATGTGCATATGGGTGGGGAAGAGAAAGAAAAAAGGAGGGGAGAGAAGGGAAGAAAGGCCAGGAGAGGAGAGAAGGGAAGAAAGGCCAGGAGAGGAGAGAAGGGAGACTCGGGGAAGGGAGGGGAGGAGAGGGGCGATAGATTAAAAATGTAGCTGATTGGTAAATCTGGACAAAGACCATATTTCACTCATTTGTAACTTCTCCATTAGTATAGAAGTATAGCAAAATAAGATTCACCTAAATTGATCATGAAAATTGCTTAAAGAGTTTCAGGGCTTCAGTTGTTGGGATTTGACGTGGCCACTGAGAACAGCTGTGGTTCTGTTTCTTTTAATTTAAATATTCAATATGTCATATAAATAAAAAGAGTCATTGTTCGTGAAGGACTACTCTGTGCCTGGCGTTGCACGAAGCATTTTATACAAGGTGCTGCTGATTTGTACACCAATCTTGTAGTGCCCATTTTACAGATAAAGATGCTGACATAAGGAAGGGTTAAACAATAGGGTTAAATCATGTGCCTAGTAAGAGGAAATGGCAGAATTAGATCAGAAGATGGTATCACTATGAAATGCAGGCCGTTGAACACTGAATTATAACAATATCCAAATGCGGTGTGTATCTTAGGAAGATCAGTCCTTTAAACACGTCAAGTTGGTGTGTTGGAGTTTGGGGGTTTTATTTTTCAAGAGCAAGACATACAGTACGTTTGTTTTTCTCCTTAGCGGAGGATCTGCTCAAGCTTGTCTAAAACACTGTGGTCTTTGGCTCACACCATCTTAATAAAACCCAGGTGTATTGAGCCAGATTATATGACACATGTTCAAGTTCATGTTTGATTTCAAATTAAGTATCTAGATGATTTATGGTGAAGAGTTTACCTCCTTCTTTCCCATGTGGGTTCTAATTCTAATCTTCAACGTGCTCTTCCAACACTTCCAGCACTTAGACTTTTCCCACTTAAACCATTCTGTGTTAGTTTTACAATCACAAGAGACTCTTACCTAGCCTAGCACCTGTTCTTGTTTCCTTAATTTTTTCTTTTACAAAAGGAATGAACTTATATTAATGTGACTACCCCATATTTCAGGAGATTCCTAGGGGGAAAGTACCACTTTTTTTTACTCTCCAAGAAGTATTTGATTAGACTGGTATGTAATAGTGATCATCTAAGCAGTTTAAAATTTTATGTAGTTTCCACTTTAAATGTTGATATAAGAAACTATGTGACATCAACATTTTACCTTTCTCACATTGTGAACAAAAGGCATAATGGCAAAGACAGCAATATTTTAGGGACAGACAACTTGAATTCAAATATGGTTGATAAAGCAGATAACACAAAATCTAAACATAGTTGAGTTTTCCTTGCCAAGATGAGCTGAAACCCAAACCTACATGAAAGCTCAAAACACTTCAGGACTCACTTACTTTATTCACTGTAGTCTTGCTACAGCTCTTGATTAATCTAACTCTAGAGTCACTCTTTCCACAATTGTGTAAGACAAGCTTTTGAGCTGACTAAAATTAGGAAGCTGAGAGAAGTCTCCGGCCAAAGGCTGTTTTCCATTGACTCTTTTATTGCTGTTTTATGTACTTGAAAAACCAACAAAGAGAAAAGGCCTCTTTCATGAGATTTCCAGATTTTTTTTCTAGATAAAAGTTCAGCAAAATATGTAAACATTGGCATTGTTATGAAACTCTCGGTTGTTTAGAGGCATTTTGATTCTTTATATATGATATGGCAATTTCAGACAGATCATAAGCCGGCAGGTTACACTGTCTCCGATGCCCTAACGTGGCCAGGAACACGGGTTTTCCTGGAACATTTCCTGGCATGTTGTTGTACTAAAGGGTCAGATCCATCTGCCTCAAACCAAGTTTCCCCCGCAGTGGGAGGGGTAGTCCCGTCTCAAGTACCTGTTGAAGGTGAGAAGGCAGCTGGGGTCAGTCACTGGGACTTTCAGCTGTACCACTGCTCAATTTTGACAGAAGTTTGAATGTAGATTTTAAAGATAACTAGTCCATAATCTTGAGTTTGTACATAGAAAAATGAGGCTTATCTAGAGTAACTGAATCACACACTGAGAATCAGTAATCAAGCTAACACTAGTCAATGTAGGAATTTTTAGGGATTGATTTTTGTTGTCGTTTATGGAACCAACAAAAGCAATTGCTTTAAAAAATGTAATTCATTTTTTTCCCCTGTGGAAATGTGAGATGTCTTTCAGAATTGTCGCGGTCTTTCCTCAAGATGGAGCTAATGCCATCATTAGCTCGTCTAAACACTTTATATGTATTACGTAGTCTGTTATGCATATATTTATTAAAATAGTATACGGTAGGTATTATTTGTTCTATTTTACAGTGTAATCAATGAGTCCTAAAGAAGTCAAGCATCTTCTCATAATCTTCTAGTTTGGGGCATTGTGAAACTAACAATTCCAACCCCTAGTTACTAATCACTATTATTGCACCTTATATCTTTATATATGATTCTTAAGGTTCCAGAAATGGAACTATAATAATCACTTCAGTATTAAACTTCCTATGGTTAGGATAATTCCTAGCTGAATTATTGACTTTGAAGTGTTAGACACATAGTATTTTAAATTTAATATCTGGAAACAAAAATAGAAAGGAAATATGAACTAAAGTATTCCACGGAAAGATTAAACTAATTGTTACCTTCTAATTTAAGAGTGGGAAGCACCACAAAATAGCTGGATCAGGTGGTAATGTATCAAGGATTCCTTGAAACAGTTAATAATGAAAAAGAGTAAGCATATACGATTATTTTTCTAACTCATTTTTATCTTATCCTAAAGGAGGGTGCATATTAGTACAGGGAGACCCTTTAGAACTCTAGTAAGCTATTTGTTCATTCCACTAGCTGAAATCCTCCTAGTTGAGGGGAAGTGTGTGCACATTGGGAAGGGGGTGGAAATAATACTATGCCTTTTTAAGAGTACTAAGAAAACTCAAAAGTGCTTGGGATACATCCATGATATATAGCTTTAAGATAAGACAGAGAGGGAAGGAGGCAGAGAGGTAGAGAAAGAGCATTTTAAAAGTGCTATTATCTATATTCTAGATTAAAGTTGCTTTGAAAAATAAAACCGGGGTTCTTTTATTATAGTGGCAATGAGACCACTTTATTTTAAAACACGGCACCGTATTTGCTGTAAGAACACCATTACTTAACTGCTGCATTGTCCTGCTCTTGTTTGTATCAGTGGTTTTGTTTTTGACCTAACACAAATGGCAACTGCTAAGTTTGCTACTTCTCTGTAATCCTTTCAGAGAAGGCTTTCGACAGTAATGGTTACCATACTTCTACTGATGTGGTCTTTACCCACTGTTATTACACTTTAGAAGAAGAAGCTGTGTACACACGACAAAGAGCCATTTCAGAACAACACAGACAGCTTCTACCTGCTCATCAGGAAACTTTACATCCTTCGATATTCTATCTAGGAGTATCTACACATCATCCATATACCTCTCAAAATCTTGTTTTAATGAAACACATTTGGAATCTGATTTTAATGGAACACATTTTTACCTTTATGTCACGGTTTCTGAAATAAAATACCAGTGGGCCGCGATGTATGTGGCTCATCAATGAACTGCGGGGGGCAAGCTTGACTGTTATCAGCCGCCTGCACGACTCTCATCAACACTTTCATTTCCTCTGGCTTATGATAAGTGACTTCCCGTTTCCCAAATGAAAAGTATGGGGAAAGCCTTCCTTACTTTAAACTTCAGTTTATCTTTTAATAATAGTGTTTTATATCTACATACTGTTTTTCTCTCAAATACAACCTTCTTACACAGTAAGTCCATCTTTTCCCTACCCCAGCACTAATTTTTGAGGTGATATAAAAAATTGAAAAGGCACCATGTGTTGGAAAGATTTTGGTCTTAGTCTGAGGGCAGGATCATGGAGTATTCAAATACCCAGAAAAAAAAAAAAAAGATTAAACCTCTACTTGAGGAAACTCATAGATGATCCAGAAATGGCAATATAAAAATAAAGGTCTACCATCTATCTCTTAAATAAAGGATCTTTTATTTTTTTGAATTAAAATAAACAAGGACATCTTACCCACTTGTTACTGGTGTAAATATATCATAGAATTCATGAGTTACAGATTACAACATTTGCGTAAAATGAGACTAAATAGATACACCTTTTAAAATCTGTATCCTTTGGGCTGGGGATTTAGCTCAGTGATTAGAGTGCTTGCCTTGCAAGCACAAGGGCCTGAGTTCGATCCCTGGCACCACACACACAAAAAAATCTGTACCCTTTAAAATTGTATCACAATATATTGAATTAAATACAATATTTGAGTATAGAGACGATTCCAACTGTGGGTAACAAAGATATCTGAATTGATGCTAATCTACTGCATCCTCTTTCCAACTAGTCAACACACTTTCGAACATCAGTTGATACTAACTGATTGTGACAGGTTACTTGAATTTTGTGATCTATGTAAGAGACTTGTCAAAGGCATAGCCTCACTACTTAGTGGTGAGACTTTGTAACTCTGACATTAGCTACATTGTCCAACATTTTAAATAGCATTTTAGAATTTTCAGCTACTCCAAGGAGACTCCAAAGCATAGATAGCAATTAACACAGAAGATTATACAATGTAAACATTTTCTTAGGCTTTAAAATTTTTTTTTAACAAAATTAAACTGAAGATAAAAGGCTTTAATTTGTTACAGGGAAAAATCAGATGATTTTACTAACAAGCATGCCATATGTTAATGTTAACATGATTCATAGATACACTTTACATTGGTTTCAAAATGATTTTTAATTGTGACAAATTTATTATTGGCTATTTCTTAGAGCTGCTGGGCAGTAGTTTAGATTTAAACCTTAATTCTAGGTACTTCTTTTTCACTCTGCAAATGTGATATAGTTACATGATTTTCCAAATTGAATAGTTCATGCTAACTTTCCACAGTAAAGATTATCCAAATGATTAATGCAAAACCAAATAATTTCTTAGTCAACCACATCTTTTATATTCTTTATATTTTATGCAGATGACTAATGATGGCCTATTAGCAATATTCCAATTGCATTCTGTCTTTTAAATATCCCTTGGTGGCTTTAAAAATCATTTAGTGCCCATTCTGTGAAGTAAGAAAAAGAAAAACAAACAAACAAACAAAAAAACCCAAAAAACTGAAAACATTTGAATGCTTGCTGCTGAACATGCTAAATGAGCTAAATAATGGGAAACACATTTACAATATACTTTAATGGTAAACCTATCCAATTTGTGATTTAAGAGGTCAAACTATTGGTTATTTTTGCATTCTTAGTTATTTAAGGAGAAGCAGACTGGGAAATATGCACTCATAGGCCTTACAAAACTGCTGTAATTATTTTGACTAATGGACAGTTAAGGCCAATGTACTGCTGGAAGAGAAACCCTTGTAAGATTGTAAAGTAGTAGCAATTTGAAGTGTCCAAAGCCATAACTGTGTGGACAGTGAGAAGCAATAGATGAAGAAATCTGTGCTAGTGAATTTATGTAATGTGGATAACTCACTAACAACTCAAAGCTGGGTCTCTCGCAGACATGTGTATATGTGTGTGTTTGTGTGCTCCTATATGTTTATGTGTGTGGCCTGGTTAGATTCAGTGATGAGGTTCAATCAGTAATCTCCTGCTTCCTGAACTTTCCCTTTATTCCACATTGTCCTCTACTGATGATCAAAACTCCCCTTTCTCCACTTGCATCCTTGGGTCCTGTACAGCAAAAGCCTATAATTAATAAATGCAAAATTTACCATTATTTTTGCTACAATAAATGATTTCTTCAAATAGTGTGAGCCAATAAAAGAAATTTGTTGGTAACATTCCCAGAGAAAATTACATACCAGAATTATAACGATGATGAATATATTCTTAAGGTACAGATACATCCATGTTTGCCAGAGGGCTTTCACTTGAAGAGTGAGAAAGAGACAAGAAGCAGAACATTAACTTTTCAACAGCTGACTAAATTTGTCATTTCTGTTCATATTATTCCCATTCTTAGTCTTTTTCTGCTGGAAAATGTGATTTGTTAGGCTCACACGAACATTTTCAACATGCAGAAAAACTGTAATTGCTTCCATTTCTTCCCTGATTAGATATCTTTTCTGTGTAATGTGTTATACTACATATGAATAGTTAAAACATTCTTTTCCCAACATTTTTCACATAATGTACTCCAAATCATTTTGATTCCTGCCTAAACATCAGACACATGCATAACTGTGAAGAATGCTTCACTAAAAAAATTCTCTCAGAAATTTTAGATTTTATTTTAATAGAGAAAATTATACAATTGCGAAACAACAGTGTTAATACTGTTGGGACTAAAGAAAAGTGACCCTCAAATTATGGCATTTCGTCTTGCTCAGGAATGATGCCACGTGTGAGAGATGAATCAGTGTTGAGAGTATTCTCTTCTCTTAACTCTGAGAAGACTGAACTACTGATGGAGAATACCAAGGTAACCGTCAACACCAGGAAGACAGGAAGTAGACTAGGAACGGACATTAAAGTTTGTCAATACACCGGGGCAGACTTTTTCACACACCAAATTCTTGTACTGTATTTCAGTTTCTCAAACAACCATTTATAATCCATTGTCTGTTCTACTGACCCAGTAGACATTGTCCCAATTCACTGTGTGTTCTCTCAGCCCACTGAGTTCATCAGTAAATGGTTTATTTACTATTTATTTAACCAGTGGGTTTGCCACTGAATTTTATCGGAACTTCAGAGAAGAACCAATGATCATATTTCACGAACTCTTCTGTGAAACTGAAAGGGAAGAAATGTTGACAAACTCATTCTATGATGCTGGCATTACTCAATACCAAAATCAAACAAGGATTCTACAAAAATGAAAACATTTCTTGATGAACATAGATACAAAAATCCTCAGTAAGATACTTGCAAACAGAATGCAGCAAATAATTAAAAAGAACCAAGTCTGGAGCTACCTGTTGATTAGCCCTCTGGCTAGCACCGTTGTTTAACACCACTGACATTACTGATTCCCCTGCAGGTCCAGCCAGTGGTGGGGTGATGCTTGCATCTCTCTCAGGAGCAATTCTAGTACCCACTTCTGGCAGGTTCTGGTACTCACATGGTCACTGGGGCAACCATAAGGTCGACTGAAAAAGATTGAAATAAATGCATAATGAATGCTAGGGCCAAAGCTGGCAATGGTCTAGTCAGGCATTTTGAGGTCTAAACTTAAAAAAAAAAAAAAAAAAAAAAAA
>QZML01001927.1:41398-72819 GCA_016801275.1 Hystrix brachyura | reverse complement strand
TAGCCCCTTTTTATTGAGGTTTTTCCTCTTGGATTGGCCCTTGGAATCTGATTGGCTCTTGGGCTTGTCTGTCACCTCTGCCTTGATTTCCCTCAGCCCTGTGACCTTTGTCTTTTGGCAGAGGGCAAATTTATGGGCAGTACCTTAGAGCCAGATAATGCAGATGTAAGAGTCAAAAGGGAGTTTGTTTTCTGTATGTTAATCAGATTACCTGGAGCCTTCCTTGAATTAGTCTCTTTGCCTTCATCTCCTTAACTGTTGGAATGTAGCTGCTTTTATGTTTAATGTCTGAGGAGGCCTTTACCCTATCTTTTCCCTACCTAAGGGGACCCCTGTCCCTACACGGGGAGGGTGAGGGGTTGTGGTAGGGGCCACCATCTTGCACTGTGGCTGCTGTGCTGGGCTGCCTGTGGCCTGAGGGGCCCTTTTTCTCATGCAGAATGTTACAGGATGGTGCAGGGGAGGTCGTGACCTCGATGTTTTCCCAAGACGGGCCTCTGTAGGATTCCTGGTTTGGCCTGAGAGCTGCCCAAGGAGGGGCCTTGGCTGAAAGTCAGGGGTTGGGCAGCTTGGGTGTCCTCCGCGGACAGCTCAGAGGCTCAGAGCAGCTGATTGCTGGGGCCTAGCACCGGGGAAGGTCAGAGGGCTGCTGTCAGCTCTGTGGAAGCGAGTCAGGGCAGCCTGACACTGTGTGAAGGTCACCAGGCCCTGGCTTTGCACCTGTGCTCAGAACTTGTTTCAGAGCAAAGAAATAAGGTGATTTTTTGGATACTTAGGCGATCTTAGCTGAATACTGAATCTGCATGGCAACTCCGCACTGGTGCAAAGAATCATTTTATATAGTGAATACTGTTACAACAGCGAAGCTGCTTTCTGCATTGTCCCGATCAGACAGAATGCTTTGCTTGGTGGTTCTTGACATGCTTAAAGGTTTTATACTTCTGTTGTCCACCTTATGTCTTGAGGAATTGTTAGGCAATGATTGAGAATTCAAGTAAAATAGAACATAAGGTTGGGGAAAAAAAAGAACCAAGTTGGTTTCATTGCAGGGAGGCAAGGAGGGTGTAGAGTACATAAATCAATAAAGGTAATATACCATGAAAATAAAATTAAGGACAAAAATCACATGATCATCTTAGTACATGCTTTTCTGACCAAAAAAGCCTCTGACAAAATTGAACATTCATTCATAATAAAAACCCTGACAAAACTAGGTACAGAAGAACAGTTTCTTTAACTGATGAAAGCTATTCATGAAAAACCCACAGCCTGCATCATGCTAAATGGGGAGAAACTGAAAGCATGTCCTGCATAATCAAGAACAAGACGAGGAGGCCCATTTTCATCACTCCTGTTCAATATACTACTCAAAACTTTAGCCAGATCGGTCAGGCAAGAGAAAGAAATAAAAGGTATCCAAATAGGAAAGGCAGAACTCAAACTATATTTGCAGACAATGTAATGATTTACATAGAAGACACCAAAACTTCCATCAGAAAGACTCTTAGGGTAAATAAATTCAGCAGGGTGGCAAAACATAAAATAAACCCACAAAAATGAATAGCATTTCTATACACCAATAATGAACACATTGAGAAAAATCTAATTCACAGTAGCTTCAAAACTATTTACTACCTAGAAATCAAGAAGGTAGAAGATTTCTATAAAGAAAATTGAAGAGGACATCAGAAAGTGGAAAGACATCCTCTGTTCCTGGATAGGCAGAATCAGTATTGTCAAAATGCCCATATTACCAAAAGCAATGTATAGATTTAATGAAATTCCCATCAAAGTACCAATAAAATTCCTCATAGAACTAGGGGAAAAAATTCAAAAAAATGTATATAGAATGAGAAGAGATCCAGAATAACCAGAGCAATCTTGTATAAAAAGAGAAAGTGGGAAGCATTACAGTCCTGGATTTCAAGTTACACTACAAAGCTGTAGTCATAAAAACAACATGGTATTGCCACAAAAAGAGACATGTAGACCAATGGAATCGGACAGAAGACCTAGAGATATATAGCCATCTGATCTTTGACAAAGGGATTTAAAACTTTTGCTGGAGGAAGGGGAGTCTCTTTAACAAAAGATGTTGGAAAAACTGGTTATCCCCATATGGAAGAATGAAACTAGATCCATATCTCTTGCCCTGTATTAAAACCAAGTGAAAATGGATCAAAGACTTAAATATAAAAATAGAAACATGGAAACTACTGGAAAACAAAAATAGGAAGAACTCTTGAAGACATAAGCAAGGGCTTCCTGAGCAAAGTTCCAGTAGCATAAGCTCTAATAACAAAAGTCAATAAATGGGATCATATTAAATGAAAAGTTCTGCACAGCAAAGAAAACCATCAACAGTGAAGAGACAACCCACAGAACAGGAATATGTTTTGGCCAGCTACTCTTCTGATAGAGGACTAATATCTAGAATACTTTTCAATAATTTATACTCTCCATTAACATGTACAAAACTTTTAACAATTTATTCAGACAACTGTAATATTTGAATTCTATCAATAAAACATAAGGAATAAACAATATCCGAGTAAATCAGGGTTCTGAGCTACAAACAAGATAAATGTATATGGAGGGGATATATTGAAAAGAAATGAGACCATATGTGGATTGGAAAATCAGGCTAAGCAAACAAGATAAATCTAAATGAGGCTTTGCAGCAACATAATCTGGTTGAAAACATTTAGATGTCCTCACTATTTGCAAACTTGCTGACTAATTTTAAGGTCACTGCTACAAATCAGCTCTCAGTTTTCATCTATCTTTCTGGTGCTCACTTAAGGTTCGCAGTCGTTAGAAAGAGAGTGCCATTGTCTGAGCTGTCATTGGGGTCTGGCTGCCTTCTTGATAGGACAGGAAATACTTCTCTGCTCTGTGAGCTTGTTGGGTGGGAAGGGGAGCTGTGATTCTTCTATTTATAAGCATCTTCATGCCTTTTGTTTCAATTTCTGGGGACACCTTTAAATTTATATTCCAAAGCTTACATTGAGTATTTTTGTTTTCCAATCACATTTTTAATGTCCAAGATACCATTCTTTCTATGATTGCTCCTTGTGTTTGTTTTGCAGAGAAAATAACTTTTTGTAATATTAATTTCGAGGAGTGACTAATGTTGATGTGTGGGTTCCTGCCACTATTTTTGTTTCTTCTAAATCCTTTTTTTTCTGCCTCTTTGTTTCTTTTCATTTGTTTGGTTTAGTTGGTTCATTGCTCACTTTCTTATTTAAATCTTTTGTCAACTATTCACTTTCTGTTCACATTTAAGGGTGACATTAACTAGCTGGTTGGAAGCTTTTTATGAAAGGGTGGGTCTTGTTATTTCTTCTAATTCACTAGGAGGCAATTCAGGTGATATTTAAGTGTGAGCGCCACATTTTAGTATACAGTCATTTTCCTCCATGGTTACTTGGTTCCTGTTGTAGAGAATATATTCATAGGTGGCATACACCTAGTAGCTTCCAGCATTCCAAGAACAAGGCTGGTGGAAACAAAGTTACATATTCACCTTTCACGTTTCGGACTCTTATATAAATCCTTTTGTAATACCTGTATTTTCAACAGATACTCTCTGCCTTGAGTTTGACCTTACATCTAAAGACTCTTTTAGTATCCACTTTAAAAAAACTAGTAGATTTAAAACATTCATTATCCCATCTGGGGTAAGGAATTTGCAAATTAAAGATTCAGGAAGCACCTTGGCAACTTTTATGTAATTCTAGTCTTACACTGAGGGATTAGGTTTCAACAGGACAAAGAGGTTCTCCAGAAATCTGGAGAAGAAGGCCACTCTGCAGAGGTGAAGGAGTGGGGACCATCCTAAAGAGCTCTGATTGCCATGGTCCATTGTTGGTATACAGAAAATACGATCACAACCCCAGTTGCCCAGAGAATGGAGCATCAAGTAATGAAAGGAGATTTCCAATCAAGATTTCTATACCTAGCACAATAATCCTTCAAAATGATAAAGAAATTAATATTCCTAGATAGACAAAAACTGAAAGAATTAAACGCTAGCATCCTTCCATATAAGAATTATTAAAGCAAATCTTTCAGGCTGAAATAAAAGGACACTTAAAATAATTTAAATACACATGAAGAGATAAAGAGCATTAGTAAAGATAACTACATAGGAAAGTATAATAAAGTATTAAAACACTTGTGCTGTAATTATTTCCTATTTAGTAGGCAACTGCTTGAAACAACTGTTAGGAATATGTGTTTATGGATATATAATTGATGGATAAAATTTCTGTAACAATAATAAGATAATCACAGAAGGGAAAGTACTTATATAATAATAAAGTTTTATATATTCTTGAAATTATTTTGCATAGACCATGAATTATATTTTTATAACAGTTCAGTTGTAAGTTCCAAGGAAACTTCTAATAAAATAACTAAAAATATATAATTGAAAAGAATTTCAAATGGTACAGTAAGAAATATTTAACATAAAAGAAGTCAGTAATAGAGAAATAGAGGAAGGTAGGCTTTATATATATAAAATATGTACTTTACATACTTTACATATATAAAATATGTAAAAAGTAAAGTAACAGACACAAATTCTGCCTTAGCAGCAACTACATAAAATATAAATGAATTAAGCATGTTGGGGCTGCTATAACAAAAATAGCATAAACTGGAGTGGTTATCAATTACAGATGTTTATATCTCACAGCTCTGGAAGTAGAGAAGTTCAGAATTATGGTATTGCAGAGTCAGTGTTTGGTGTGGGCCCATTCCTCATAGACAGCACCTTCTTTCTTTGTCTTTACATGCTGGAAAGGGTGAACAAGCTCTCTCAAGTATTTTACTAAGGACATTATTTTCATTCATGAAGGTTCTGCATTTGTGACCTAATTATCCCCAAAGGCCCCATTTATTAATGCTGTGAGGGAGGAACTAGGATTTGCTGTATGAATTTTGGGAAGACACAAACATTTTGACCATATCACATGTCAGCCAATAGCAGAGATTGGAAGGTTGGATGTGAAAAAGTTCCCAATGCTTGGAAGAGGTGCACTTTGAATTCAAACATAAAAATAGGTTAAAAAAAGGGAAATATGGTTCAACATGAAAATTACAACCACCTAATAAAATTAAATACAATAATATTGAAAAATATAAACAATGGTAGATCGAGGAATTAAATAATTTAGATGAAATGGAGAGATTTTTAGACACAAACTGCGAAGATTAGCAAGAATAAAGAGACAGTCTGAATAGGACCACAACAACAAATAAAGAAAATGAATCAGAAATTTAAAAAAAAAAACTTCCACAAGAAAAAAACCAGGACTAAATGATTAAATATAATATTTAAAGAAAAAGTAGGATCAATCCTTCCCAGGCCTTTCAAAGTAAAAAAAAGTGCAGACACTTCTTAATTCATTTTCTGAGGCCAATTTCACCCTGACATCATAGGCAAGAATATCACAAGGAGACTGCAGATGTATGTCACTTATGAATATAGTCATGGAAATACTCAATATAACACCTGCAATCAAAATCCTACAATGTGCGTATCAGTCAGTGCTCACCAGAGAAACAGATTTAATGTAAGGTATACAAAGTAAGGATTTACAAGGTGGGCTTACAGTGACTGCCTGCAGAGTCAGGTGTGGAAGAGTGCAAAAGGGCCATCTGAACTCTGGAGAGGTGAAGGATCCAATCAAAGGTTGAAGGCCAGGAGTGCAATGTGGAGTCCTGTGGGAGTCTATATCAGGGAGTCTGTGCTGGAAGGCTGAAAGGTTTGTGCTGGAAGCCTGGAGATGACATCTAAGGTGAAGATTAAGACTGGGGCTCCTCTGAAAAGAGAGAAGCAAGCCTTCCTTCTTTCCCCTTTTTATTCCATTCAGGCCATGAGTCTATTGGTTTGTGCCACTCACACTCGGGGTGGATTTTCTGTCATCAGTAAATCCCTTCAGACACACCAGAAACTATGCTGATCCAATCAGTTGGGCTTTTCTTATGCAAGTTAACGCAATCAGTTAACTGTCACAATATGAAAGGAGTAATACATGCCTTGACCAGGTGTAAATCTTTCTATAAATGTTAATTTGATTCAACATAGAAAATCAATCAGTGCAATATACCATGTTAATAGACCAAAAGATACAAAAAATTATTTTAATAGATTCAGAAGTAGCGTTTGGCAAAATCTACCCCATTTCATAATAAAACACTCAATGAACTAGGAAAAGAAGGGAACTTCTCCAATCTATTAAGTGTATCTATGAGAAATATGTAGCAAGCATTCATAAAGGTGAAAACCAATCAGCTTTCCCAGCAAGATCCAGAACAGGATAGGATTAACGCTGCTTGCGACTTTGAATCAACACTATATTGAAAGTTTTATCCCCCCCCCAAAAAAAAAGCAAAAAAGAGGAAAGAAAGACAATGGCGGTGCAAAAAGGAAATAACAAAATTTTCTGCACCTGCAAATAACATGAGCTTATTAAACAGAAAGCCACCAAAAAAAAATTACAGTTAATAAACTACTTCAGCTACTTTTCAAGACACAAGCTCAGAAAGGAAATGTCAGTTGTATTTCTATACACCAGCAATAAATGTTTTATTCTGAATTTAAAAATTCAATTTCTAATAGCATCAAGCCAATAAAATGAAACAAATTCAGCAAAAGAAATGCAAGACTTCTACACTAAAAGCTATTAAACTTCATCAAAAGATGTTTTAGGGGACCCAAATAAATGGAAAGGTATTCTATGTTTTTGGACTTGGAGGCCTAATACTGTGAAAATGATGGTGGCACACGCCTGTAATCCCAGCGCGCAGGAGACTGAGGAGGATTGCCACAATCTCAGAGCAGCCTGAACTACATAGTAAGTTCGAGACAAGGTAATAGAGCAATCCCTTAAAAAGCAAAAAAAAAAAAAAAAAAAATGGCAATACTCTCAAAACTGATCTTAGGATCTGAAGAAATCCATATTAGCTTCCTTTATGGGGAAGAAATTTACAAAGTCATCCTAAAATTCGTATGAAATTGGAGAGTATAAGTTTACTCAAAAATAATTTTGGAATAAGTACTTTTAAAATGCACACTTACCAATTTGAATACCTACCCTAAAGATGTAGCAATCAAGGTAATGTGATATTGGTATAAAGACAGATCATTTTAACAGATTATGAGCTCAGAAATAAACCCTTACCTGGAGCTGATTGTCAACAAAGGTACAAAACAATTAAATGCGTAAAATACAGTTTTTCAACCAATCAGTCCAGGGACAGTTGTATATCCCCAAGGAAAAGAATGAAGGTAGACTTTGATCTCACCAGATACAAACATTAACATGACTGGTAAGAACTACAAATACGAATGAATAATAAGTAATTCCTGCAGGTGAGAACTAAAAATATTAAGTATTGAAAGAAAACATAGGGATAAATTTTAGTGAAATTGGATCTGGCAATGATTTCTTGAAACTTACACAAAAAGCACAAGCAGTAAACATATATATAAATAGACTTCATCAAAATTGAAAACATTTGTGTTTGAAAAGCTGATATCAAGAAACTGAAAAGATGAATCACAGAGTGTGAATGACATTTGCAATTTATGTGTTTGATAAAGGGCAAGGTATCTAGAATACAGAAAGAAAACTAACTTCAACAAAAAAGGCAACTCAATTTAAATACTTTAAAATGAGAGAAGGATTTTAATAGATATTTCCCCCAAAGAATATAGAGGGCACTTAGTTCATGTAAGTACCCTCTATGGTGCTTGAACAGTGATGAAATTTCCTAATGATGAGTTGTAAAACCGTATCCTTGTAGTTATGTGATGCGTGACTGTATTCAAATTGCCAATAAGTACAGAAGACAGAAAACATAAATGATGTAAGTTCGCACCTACCACAATGATTAGAATCATGAAGAAAAACAATAAGTGTTTTTTAGAACACAGAAAGATTAATCTTCTCATAGTTCTGGTGGAAATGTCAAATGCTGCAGCCACTTCCTAAAAGTAATGAAAGCATATCTCCACACACTCTCATGTGACTTTGGAATTGGTTAAAATTTTTGTCAGAACATAAAACAGGATTAACTAAAAATTTATAAACATAAGTATATTGAATGTATTAATTTTTATTTATCAGAAAATACCCTTAAGAAAGCAAATTTAGCACCCATAGATTGGGTAGTTGAAAGGTATGTAACCAGCCAATGTCTTGTATCAAGAAGAGAAAAATAGAAGAAAATAAGAGAAAAAACTAAACAACTCAGTAGAAAGGGGAAATTGCCTAGCATGTGCAAGGCAATTGGTTTCAATCCCCACTAGAGAAGGAAAAAAAAAAGAAAAAAAATCTTGAAAGCATATTTCATCAAATAAAAATGATGAAAAAGGACTTTAAAGCCAAGTAATCTGTAAACATCTGAAAAAAAGCTGTTTATCTAAGAAACACGCGTCAAACCACTATAAAATTCCGTTACACATATACACATGCACACACACACGCACACACTAATATTTAAAATTGAAAAGCGAAAACTAAGTGTTAGGAAGGATATACAGCAACAGGCAATTATATGCTTTTTTGTAAGTATAAAGTGATACAATCCCTTTGACAACATTTTTGGTTATTTACTAAAATCGCACCAAAATGTGTTTTGTGACCAGCAGTTCTACTGCCAGGTATTAATGGCTAACTTTTACAGCAAGTATTCCTACAATCCAATTTATATATTGAAATGCTTGGTATAATTTAAGCCTTCCATAGGCTGCCCTCCCAATGACAAAAATATAGTTGTGTAGTTTTCTATTTCTAACAGCAAAGCCTAAAATAAAAATAGCAAAACAATCATGACTGAATCTTATGAGCAAAAACAAAGTAACACTAAAAAACCAAACACTGTGAGAAATTCACATATATGTTCAGTCTGAGATACACACAAAAATGTCCCTGGCAGCATTATTTGTAGTGACCTAAAACGGGAAATAACACAAATGTTTATCAACGGTAGAAGAGATACACTGTAGCATATACACATAGTGGAATCATCTATAACCATGAAAATGAACGATTGATGCCATATACACGTGGATTAATGTGATGAGTCCTCACAGGAGAATGAAACTGTAGAAAAAGCACACATTATCTATGCTAGTCTATGCTTGTGGCACTCGGACTCATGCAAAATTTAGTCTGTGGTGTTAAGAGTGAGAATAATGGCAAACTTTAGGATGAAGGAAGGTTCATGATGGGGACAAATATGCAGGGCCTGTGCCTTCCTGTTAATGTTGCACTTTTTAAAGTTGATGTGGTAACTATACATGTGTTCTCACACTCTGATAATTCACTTGTGAAACTACACTTTCCTGCATATATGTTGTGCTTCCATAAGATATGATAAAAATATGACAAAAATTAAGTTTGAATACTCTAATGAGGTTTTCAATGTAAACATATTGACATGGACACTTGTTTTACCTAATATTTGGCAAATATATACAAATAGTACTTCAAAATGAAGACTAATACATTTTATAGTTAATCAGATGTTATTGGTTAGATGGTTAATAACAATTTTAAAAGGACAAATAATTCAGGCTTTTAAAATTATATTTGGTTGTGTGCATGTGACGTGTGGGGGGAGAGAGAGAGAGAGAGAGAGAGATACTAACAGGGCCCAAGACAGGGGCAGAGAAAGAGACAGAAGGCAAATACAGCCAAATAATCAGTAAACATCTGAAAAAAAGATGTTTATTTATCTAAGAAATACACATCAAATCACTGTGAAATTCCATTACACACACACACGCACACACATGCACAAAGGAGAGGTTCTTTCTCTAGCTTGTGACAATATGTTGTGAATTTACTTTCTACATCAGATTTTTCAAAGCCTTTCAGATATCATAGTCTAAGTTTACAGTACTTTTCAGGATCAAAAGATTTCATTACAATTATTAGAAAATTAGATAATTTAATGCATTTAGTGAAACTTTTCAGAATGAGATTTTATGACAATATTAAATTTGATTATCAGTAACTCATTTTGACATATTTAATATAGAATGTACCTATTTTAACAAAAGATACAAGTCAAATTGATAAGTATGGGAAATATAGGAACTAGAAATAGAATCACACAACTTCATGTCAGTTAGAGCTTTTCATTACACAATAAAACAAAGACCTAGACAGTATAAGATCATAACCAACATCTATTTACTAATAAATTAGCTGCCCTAATATTCCTGACATCCAGAGGTCTTTCTTTCCTATTTATCACCAGGCCTCTCCACATCCACATACTATATATAATGTGCTTGTAATTGGAACAAACATTTGATTCTAATGATCTTGTATTTCTGTTCACATAAAGCTTCAAACTTTTTACCAAAAATTTGTACAAATCACTGTAGTAATCCAAACCTGACTCAAGATTATATTTCTCTATAAGAAAAAATGACCACATTGGGCATGGATGCTTCAAGATTAGTAAATTATTTAAAAAGTGACAACTCATTCTAAAGCATAGATTCAAATCCATCTTGTCGTGGTGATTGTCAATGAATGTCCATAAAATGTAACAGCTATGAGGACACCTACCCATTTACTAAAAGAAATAAATGTGAGTTAAGCTTCTTAGAAGAAAAACCCACAAATAATGATTATATTTCTTTAAAATTTTGCTGTAAGAAGTAAAATGGTGAAATATATTTCACTTACCAAGGTATAGAACAGGCTTCCAAATATAAATCGTTTCTTTGGTTTCAATGATTTCTCTCTATGATAAAAACAAAATTTCTTATTAAATACAAGATTACATAAAACTTCAATCGAGTAATTATTAGCATTGTGTCCTGTACATGTTCTACATCTACCAAAGGTTTTTTTTTAAAGTATTGAATCCTTTCATTTGACAAATATTATTGATTCTGCTATACAAATCAGTGTGCCACTTTTAAAAAAATTGACCTAAGATTAATTCTTCCAAGGAAGAGCTCAGCCATTTCCTGCAGCTGGTGGAAAACATCACCTTATAAGACCAGCCAAACATTAGAAAGGGAAGTTTCTTCCAAAAACTATGTCAAGTAAGTGGTGGAATTTTCTAGTATTTTAGGCTATCCATATTTTATATCAATACTGTAGGTAAACAGGAATATTTCACAAAACACAGACACTGTCAACTCCAAATATGATTGCAGTAACTATTCATATCAATTGGCGTGTGCAAGGCAATTGAGCATCAGGTATTCATACTGGAAAATGAATTTCCCCATATATTTTGTGTTCTATTATTCAGCATATGTAGACCTTGTGAGAATTTTAGATTTATGATCAGTATTAAATATTTTCTCTAAGTGTTGTTGTGTCCATACTAGTTTTCATTCTGTTTTTTTTTTAATCCTGTAGAAATATCAAGAATATGAAGTTGGTAAAAACATATTTCATTTCTAATAGCAATATTCTCTGGCTCTTGAGTGTGTTCTGTTGACATTTTCCATATCTGAATGGAATAGTTGAATTCAAAATACATTGAAAAAGATTGCAATAGGCAATATATTAAATCTATGGAAGTCATTATACCCTAGGTGACCTAATATTAAGGTGTTAACCAAGAGTGTTTTCAATAGTAAAGTGGATCAACTCTCAGTGGTATTTCTGCAGTCAAATATTTATCTTATGAATTGATAAATACTTTAGGCCTAAATTTTAGTCATATGCAAAACTTATTAACTTGGAAAAGTTTCTGATTTCTACTTCAATCTTTTTAGCCCCACCAACTTATTCTTCCAAATTATATTTCTAGGAACAGATTTGTAAAAGACAGGTCAAGTGATTTCTTAATTCGGAAACTTTATGGTATGAAGGTTATTTTAATTATAATTTATCTTGTGAGCACAGCAAGCAGATACATGAGCACCTAGGTGCTGGTTATTATGCAGCATGGAAGGTTTCCCACTTTGTTATTCATATATATTTTTCTGGATACAACTGGTATCCAGTTTTGAATGTGTGACCCAGAATTATTTAATGTTGACAAAAGTGTCACTACTATTTATATTTCATAATAGACTTTAAACCACTGAAGGAAAAATCAAATTAAGAAGTTTCTTTGATTGGAACCAGCTGTAATAGGGTCAAAATCAAATATTTCAAAGATTCATAGAAAATTCCAGAAAACAGGCTCATGATTAAAATGATGAAGAGTTTACAACTAATTCCTACATTTGAGTTTTAAAGATAAGCATGTTTCAATTTTTGAATTTGATCTGAATGAATATAGTCCATAATAATATTTTTTGTAGTTGTTCTAATACTTGTGGAGTTGTTCAAATGATGCATCATCTGTATTCATATTTTAGTTATAATAAAGGAACATTATCAAGGACAGTGCAATAGAATGTGGAGGGAGGAATGCAGCACATAAGACTGCAAATCAATAAGCTTTCAAATCTCTCTTTGCTAATGTATAAAATTTGGAATATGAATATCTGTTATGGTCTCCACATGGAATTATTACTGGGAAGACAAATGTATCCGTATACTATGAAAGCACTTGGTAAACTGTAAAGTGCATTAAGGTCAAGATTTGAAGGCAATTACATGAGTTCAATTACATGCAAAAGTCTTCAGCCCATTAGGAAATAAACATCTCATGTGACATCTTCCTTGGCAACACGTTTATCCCCCAGGATCCTCCCACCCCAGGACCCTCCCGGGTGGCTCCAGTCCAGACCTCTGAGCAGCACTCTATGGGAAAGTGTGGAACCAAAGCTGACCTGTTCCCAGGCAGTGTGAAGCTTCATGGTGCAGCACACTGGAGAGGAAAACTTCCCGCTGGTGTCCTGGGGAAAGCGCAGCTGTGGGCCAAGGAATCCTCCAGACTCCCACAGGCTGCAAGAAACTGGGGTCAGGGGAGGAACATTCATCGCCTAGATTAGTGTAGGGCTATTGAGGAATACACACCACACTGCTTGGTCTGCTTTCTCTCACAAGTGGCTGTGACTCTGAGTGCCAGTATTTTCCCTTCTCAGCACTTTTTCCATCTTCTTTCTCATTTACCGCAAGTGCAGACAGCTTAGCAAAACTGCAGAGGTTAGCCAAAACAGTTATTTCATTTTGGATTTAAGGTTATAGTTTTTAAATGAATATTTACTTTGGCCCACACTTGGCTTTTGTTTATATTTTTATCTGACAATCTAAGTCATACTTGAAGAGGCATTTAAAAAGCAGCAGGGGATACTGGCCAGCAAGAATGATGAGGCTAAACCTTAACATCAGCAGCAGTCAGATTTACCATGTGAAGGACTCCAGGGCCGCCCACTCCAGTTAATTCCTGAGAGCTTCTTTATAAAATGCATTGACATAGATGCACATGGAAAGATGAAGTCTATTTTTTTTTTCTATCTCTGTCTTTTTTACTTCTCCTTTTTCTAAAATTTGCTATTTTTGATAGACTGGACTGCAAAGGGAACATTACAAGAATTTAGGAAGCGGGTGGGACTATACAAGGGCTCTACTTACAAAGTTTGATGTCTGTGATTGTTAATAAAGACATGCACTTACTGTAAAATCTCCAGGCGTGGCCTGGATTTACTATTTTCAAAGTCTTGGGAGCTTTGGAACACCAATTATTAGCATGGCATATGGTACCATCTGAAGGATGGTAATCTTACAGGTAAAAGAACAATTTCTGGAGATCCTCCCTAATAGGTGTTCTGATTTCAGGGCACTCTCAAGCCCATCTATCATGCACATGTATAAAAATACAACATGATCTCAGAATATCTATAGCATTACAATAATTGGATTGCTTCTTTTTACACTAGCCTTCTATAAAAGAAAAAAGTTTTCTTATTGCAGCCATGGACAATTTCATCTTAACTACTTAGAGAAACAATGAAATCTGACCACAGAGATACAAAATGCATATATTAAATATTTCAAATGCTTCATTATACCCAGTTCTATTGTTCTATTCCCTCTAAATTTCTATTCCTCAGATCTTCCTTTCCAACCAGGCCTGTCATTACCCTGATTTCAGCCCTAATTTTCAGTGAGTTCTGATCAGCCCATCAGCTAAGTCTGTAGATCGACCCCCAATCACCTCATCTACCTGGCTGCACAGGTGTGACCCCCGTGGGAACTCACCAGCCCTCAGCGGAGTTCTGGACCATTCCCATGGACAGTTTTTATCTCTGCATAGAAAAACTTGTAAGAGGAAACCACTCCAAAACATATTATATTTAATATTATAAATATACATTAATATTATATATATTAGCCCTCAGCGGAGTTCTGGACCATTCCCATGGACAGTTTTTATTTCTGCATAGAAAAACTTGTAAGAGGAAACCACTCCAAAACACATTATATTTAATATTATAAATATACATTAATATTATATATATATGTAATATTATAATACCAGTATATGTTTCTTAACTTTATTAGTATTAACATTATCATATAAAATGTAACATTTAGAGAAGGTGAATGAAAGGAAAATGAGAACACTTTGCACTATCTTTGCTACTTTTCAGCCAAACATTAGAAAGGGAAGTTTCTTCCAAAAACTATGTCAAGTAAGTGGTGGAATTTTCTAGTATTTTAGGCTATCCATATTTTATATCAATACTGTAGGTAAACAGGAATATTTCACAAAACACAGACACTGTCAACTCCAAATATGATTGCAGTAACTATTCATATCAATTGACTGGCGTGTGCAAGGCAATTGAGCATCAGGTATTCATACTGGAAAATGAATTTCCCCATATATTTTGTGTTCTATTATTCAGCATATGTAGACCTTGTGAGAATTTTAGATTTATGATCAGTATTAAATATTTTCTCTAAGTGTTGTTGTGTCCATACTAGTTTTCATTCTGTTTTTTTTTTAATCCTGTAGAAATATCAAGAATATGAAGTTGGTAAAAACATATTTCATTTCTAATAGCAATATTCTCTGGCTCTTGAGTGTGTTCTGTTGACATTTTCCATATCTGAATGGAATAGTTGAATTCAAAATACATTGAAAAAGATTGCAATAGGCAATATATTAAATCTATGGAAGTCATTATACCCTAGGTGACCTAATATTAAGGTGTTAACCAAGAGTGTTTTCAGTAGTAAAGTGGATCAACTCTCAGTGGTATTTCTGCAGTCAAATATTTATCTTATGAATTGATAAATAGTTTAGGCCTAAATTTTAGTCATATGCAAAACTTATTAACTTGGAAAAGTTTCTGATTTCTACTTCAATCTTTTTAGCCCCACCAACTTATTCTTCCAAATTATATTTCTAGGAACAGATTTGTAAAAGACAGTGATTTCTTAATTCGGAAACTTTATGGTATGAAGGTTATTTTAATTATAATTTATCTTGTGAGTATAGCAAGCAGATACATGAGCACCTAGGTGCTGGTTATTATGCAGCATGGAAGGTTTCCCACTTTGTTATTCATGTATATTTTTCTGGATACAACTGGTATCCAGTTTTGAATGTGTGACTCAGAATTATTTAATGTTGACAAAAGTGTCACTGCTATTTATATTTCATAATAGACTTTAAACCACTGAAGGAAAAATCAAATTAAGAAGTTTCTTTGATTGGAACCAGCTGTAATAGGGTCAAAATCAAATATTTCAAAGAGTCATAGAAAATTCCAGAAAACAGGCTCATGATTAAAATGATGAAGAGTTTACAATTAATTCCTACATTTGAGTTTTAAAGATAAGCATGTTTCAGTTTTTGAATTTGATCTGAATGAATATAGTCCATAATAATATTTTTTGTAGTTGTTCTAATACTTGTGGAGTTGTTCAAATGATGCATCATCTGTATTCATATTTTAGTTATAATAAAGGAACATTATCAAGGACAGTGCAATAGAATGTGGAGGGAGAAATGCAGCACATAAGACTGCAAATCAATAAACTTTCAAATCTCGCTTCGCTAATGTATAAAATTTGGAATATGAATATCTGTTATGGTCTCCACATGGAATTATTACTGGGAAGACAAATGTATCCGTATACTATGAAAGCACTTGGTAAACTGTAAAGTGCATTAAGGTCAAGATTTGAAGGCAATTACATGAGTTCAATTACATGCAAAAGTCTTCAGCCCATTAGGAAATAAACATCTCATGTGACATCTTCCTTGGCAACACGTTTATCCCCCAGGATCCTCCCAGGTGGCTCCAGTCCAGACCTCTGAGCAGCACTCTATGGGAAAGTGTGGAACCAAAGCTGACCTGTTCCCAGGCAGTGTGAAGCTTCATGGTGCAGCACACTGGAGAGGAAAACTTCCCGCTGGTGTCCTGGGGAAAGCGCAGCTGTGGGCCAAGGAATCCTCCAGACTCCCACAGGCTGCAAGAAACTGGGGTCAGGGGAGGAACATTCATCGCCTAGATTAGTGTAGGGCTATTGAGGAATACACACCACACTGCTTGGTCTGCTTTCTCTCACAAGTGGCTGTGACTCTGAGTGCCAGTATTTTCCCTTCTCAGCACTTTTTCCATCTTCTTTCTCATTTACCGCAAGTGCAGACAGCTTAGCAAAACTGCAGAGGTTAGCCAAAACAGTTATTTCATTTTGGATTTAAGGTTATAGTTTTTAAATGAATATTTACTTTGGCCCACACTTGGCTTTTGTTTATATTTTTATCTGACAATCTAAGTCATACTTGAAGAGGCATTTAAAAAGCAGCAGGGGATACTGGCCAGCAAGAATGATGAGGCTAAACCTTAACATCAGCAGCAGTCAGATTTACCATGTGAAGGACTCCAGGGCCGCCCACTCCAGTTAATTCCTGAGAGCTTCTTTATAAAATGCATTGACATAGATGCACATGGAAAGATGAAGTCTATTTTTTTTTTCTATCTCTGTCTTTTTTACTTCTCCTTTTTCTAAAATTTGCTATTTTTGATAGACTGGACTGCAAAGGGAACATTACAAGAATTTAGGAAGCGGGTGGGACTATACAAGGGCTCTACTTACAAAGTTTGATGTCTGTGATTGTTAATAAAGACATGCACTTACTGTAAAATCTCCAGGCGTGGCCTGGATTTACTATTTTCAAAGTCTTGGGAGCTTTGGAACACCAATTATTAGCATGGCATATGGTACCATCTGAAGGATGGTAATCTTACAGGTAAAAGAACATATTCTGGAGATCCTCCTTAATAGGTGTTCTGATTTCAGGGCACTCTCAAGCCCATCTATCATGCACATGTATAAAAATACAACATGATCTCAGAATATCTATAGCATTACAATAATTGGATTGCTTCTTTTTACACTAGCCTTCTATAAAAGAAAAAAGTTTTCTTATTGCAGCCATGGACAATTTCATCTTAACTACTTAGAGAAACAATGAAATCTGACCACAGAGATACAAAATGCATATATTAAATATTTCAAATGCTTCATTATACCCAGTTCTATTGTTCTATTCCCTCTAAATTTCTATTCCTCAGATCTTCCTTTCCAACCAGGCCTGTCATTACCCTGATTTCAGCCCTAATTTTCAGTGAGTTCTGATCAGCCCATCAGCTAAGTCTGTAGATCGACCCCCAATCACCTCATCTACCTGGCTGCACAGGTGTGACCCCCGTGGGAACTCACCAGCCCTCAGCGGAGTTCTGGACCATTCCCATGGACAGTTTTTATCTCTGCATAGAAAAACTTGTAAGAGGAAACCACTCCAAAACATATTATATTTAATATTATAAATATACATTAATATTATATATATATGTAATATTATAATACCAGTATATGTTTCTTAACTTTATTAGTATTAACATTATCATATAAAATGTAACATTTAGAGAAGGTGAATGAAAGGAAAATGAGAACACTTTGCACTATCTTTGCTACTTTTCAGCCAATGCAACATTATTTCAAAATAAAAAGTTTAGAAGTGTACGTGATGTTATTATTTAACACACACTGAATATCTGTTTTCAGAAGTTCATATGCTTTTTTCCCTATCAATTCATTTAATCTTCTGTCAGACCTCTGGTGAATCTTTGCCCTGGAGGTTTATCTTTTTTAATGGATTGTTTTGCTCATGATCTATGGTAATCCTTAAGCAGGTCTCCCTGCAAATATCCTGTTACAATTATTTGCATAGGGTTTGCTGTCCCTAACATACCATGTAACAAAATTTGGAGAATTAAACTTTGTTTTTCTTTCTCTACCCTCTTATCTATCTTCCTTTTCAAGTAAACTTTCGTCTCATTCTAGATACACAGGAATTTGTTTTCCTGTTTTGTGGATTTATGCCCTGCTATCGCCTCTTTCACTAAACAAGTTTCCAACAGAGTGATCCAGTTGACCAAAACTCTTGGTATACAAGCATATGTTTCTTGGAATATTTTTTCTAATTTTATCCAATTTCATGATTCTTCATCCATCTTCCCTGTCTAGATCTACATTGTATAATAAGGTAGGCGTTGGTTGCGTGGAGCTACTGAGTACTTCTAATGTGGCTACTCGAAGTACAGAGATGCCGTCAGTGTGAAATATACACCAGATTTCAGAGACTTGGTAGGAAAAAACTGTATAAAATGTATCATTAAGAGGTTTATATTGATTACAGTTTGAAGAGATGATGTGTAACTATTTGGTTAAGTATTATATTAAACTTAATTTTCTTTTTACTTTGTGTTTGTGTGTGTGTGTGTGTGCCTGTGTGTGGTACTGAGGAGTGAACTTAGCCCCTTCACACTGAGCTACATCCTAGCCTTTTTTATTAATTTACTTTTTATATTATGAGACAAGATACCACTAAGTCGCTAAGTTGCCCGGCCTGGGCTCCCACTTGTGATCCTCTCCCCTCAGCCCCCAGAGTGCTGGGATTACACACATGCCCCACCATGTTGGGCTTTTGCATTTTTAATGTGGCTACTAGAACTTTTCAAACTTCAAACATTGCTTTATTATATTTTGATGGGACATTAAATATCTCTTTCCTTCCTTTACTTTTTAACCACATTTAACTGCCTTCTTTCCATCTGTGTTGATCTTTCCTTCTTGATCAGGAACTGACTCCTCAAGCCTCTGCCTACTTTGGACTCCTGTACATTTGAAGGCCTCCTTCCACAATGAAGGTGGTTTTGCTAATTCCTCAGTAGGTAACAGGTAAAGATAACTCACAGATTTTTGCTATAGTTTTAAGTCGAGTTCTCATAGGATGACTTCATCTTTCTGGGAGTTTCCTTAGGCCAGTGCCATTAGTGAATTCTATA
Organism: Hystrix brachyura; assembly: GCA_016801275.1. Classification (NCBI taxonomy): domain Eukaryota; kingdom Metazoa; phylum Chordata; class Mammalia; order Rodentia; family Hystricidae; genus Hystrix; species Hystrix brachyura. Next base: position 53,564 of record QZML01001927.1, on the reverse strand, counting down.
TGGAAATCCAGTTTTCAAGTGCATAGTTCCAAAGGTGTTAACTTTGCTGGTAAGGGTTGAAGATTCCACTTGCTGCTTTCCACGGCCATGTCTATAGCCTCTTTCATCAAGTTATTGCTCCCTTTTCCATGGAACCAATCTTGTGTTCCTGGTGTACCAACCAAAACTGATAGCTACTTGCACAGTCCATTGGATAGAAAGGAGGGGCTTACAGCATTCTTTTCAAATGAATCTAAGTGATCCTAATGGATGGACAGCCCATTAGGAAATAAACATCTCATGTGACATCTTCCTTGGCAAAACGTTTATCCCCCAGGACCCTCCCGGGTGGCTCCAGTCCAGACCTCTGAGCAGCACTCTATGGGAAAGTGTGGAACCAAAGCTGACCTGTTCCCAGGCAGTGTGAAGCTTCATGGTGCAGCACACTGGAGAGGAAAACTTCCCGCTGGTGTCCTGGGGAAAGCGCAGCTGTGGGCCAAGGAATCCTCCAGACTCCCACAGGCTGCAAGAAACTGGGGTCAGGGGAGGAACATTCATCGCCTAGATTAGTGTAGGGCTATTGAGGAATACACACCACACTGCTTGGTCTGCTTTCTCTCACAAGTGGCTGTGACTCTGAGTGCCAGTATTTTCCCTTCTCAGCACTTTTTCCATCTTCTTTCTCATTTACCGCAAGTGCAGACAGCTTAGCAAAACTGCAGAGGTTAGCCAAAACAGTTATTTCATTTTGGATTTAAGGTTATAGTTTTTAAATGAATATTTACTTTGGCCCACACTTGGCTTTTCTTGGTAATAGTGGTGGGGTGATTTTATTTAAGAAAAAAGAGTTTCCTTTTCTCTCTTTATCTGGCTGAATTAGGACTTTGTTATTATTGCTTCACACTCTTACATATCCAGGTTCTTCTTTACAGTCTTTAGCACATCAAAAGGTGAACTCACAAGCCTATTTGTCCACACTATACCTTTCCTTATAGTTTTCTGATGATTATTTTGCATATAGGCTATACTGTATGTAGAAATGAAGTCCTATTGTATATTTCACATGCATGCAACTTAATTTTCATTGCAGCATTTTTCACTTTATCTTAGTTATAAAATTGGTTTCTGCCATCATTCCTTCTCTTTCCCTATTTGCTTTGTCACACATTTAATCTACCTAGTTAGTGTCAAGAACTGTGCAAAGCATGCGATTTTACCTAATTATTAATGCTATGCTTGAAGACTACCTCAGACCCCTGAATAAGGGGCATTACTGAGAACTTCGTTTTTGTTTGTGTACGTTTTCTGTGTTGTTCATGTCCCACAGGGAGAATGATGCCGGTGGTCTCCAGTAAAGCTTGCATGCTCAGTGGGTTAGTTTATAGGTGATGAACCCTGATCTGGGAAGATTTACTGCTTTTATATTGAGCAGAAGCAGGCCAGTTCTTTGTCCAGGGAGACAGGTTACCTCATCCTCCAGGGTTGCTCTGAAGACAGTTCTCAGGAAGTAACCTGAATGAAGACCACTCAGAGCCTTTCATTGTTGAGATGCTCAGCAAGAATGTGCAGGGATGGTCAGTGACTATGACAGATGGCCTCTTCCAGCAGCTGACCAGATGTTATTAGATTTCCTGTGTGCCCACCATTGTGGATGAGGAAAGATGTAAAGCAGTTCAACATGCTCTTTCAAATCAACCTTCATTTGGACTTACTTTGTTTTTATTTTTCTACATCCTTGAGGAGTATTATTGATTGTTTGAGATTTTTTTGATATGGGTATTTATTGCTGTAAATTCTTCTTTCCTGGGACTATTTTTCCTACTTCTCATAGGTTTTAATATGTTATGTTTCTATTTTGTCAGTCTCAAGAAAGAAATGTTTAAATTTCTCCTTGAATTTTTCTTTAACTCATTTGTTGTTCAGGATTATGTTGTTTAACCACTTATCAGTCTAATTACTTAAATACAGGATGACCACAAATTGCAAATTTTTCTTTAATTTTTATAAGATAATACAACAGGAAATACATAAACAACAATTTTATCAAATTTATTCAATGCAATAATCGACTGGTTGAAATGACACCTGCCCGAGTGATGCTTGCTTGGGATAGTATGTAAACAAACGCACGACACGAGGGATGCTTGGAATAAACTGTCAAGTAGTTTTCCACATAGTTGTAAATTTTCTAAAATTCTTCCTATTAGTGATTTCTGGTTTAGTGTCATTTTAGTCAAAAAAGATGCTTGATATGATTTTAATATTTTTAATTTGTTAAATTTGTTTTATTGGCATAATATATGATCTATTTACAGATTGCCCCATGCTCCTGAAAAGAACGTGTATTCTGATGCTGCTAAATGGATTATTTTGTTTCTGTTGTATGCATTTGGTATACAGTTCATTTCCATGTTTTCTTGCTGATTTTCCATCTAGCTAATCTGCCTGTGTTGAAAGTGGGATACTGAATTCTGCTATTATTGTGTTGCATTCTATTGCCTTTCAGATCTACCAGTATTTTCTATTTAGGTGCTCTGATGTTGACTGCATATATATTTACAATTTTTATAATGTCATGCAAAATTTAGTCCCTGATCATTCATTATATTATTACCTTCTATGTATCTGTTTACAGGTTTTGCCTTACAACCTAGTTTTTCTGATGTAAGTGTAGCTACCTCCATTCTCTTTCAGTGTCTGTTTGCATGGGGTTATCTTTTCCTATCCCTTCACTTTCAGGCCTTGGAGGTAAAGCAGGTCTCTTTGATAGGCAGCTTATACTAGAGTCTTACTTTTTTTTTTAATCTACTCAGCCACTTGTTGTTTTTGGTTAGAAAATTTAAACCATTTTCATTCCAGGTAACTACTGACAGATCACCACTTTATTGCCATTTTAATTGTTTACCAGTTAAATTATAGGTCCTTTGTTTCTCTCTTGCTATCTTCCTTTGGGTCTTAATGATTTTCCATAGTGGCATACTTTGAATCCTTTCTTTATACGCTTTGAATTCCTGCATAAGGTTTTTGTTTTGTGATTATCATGAGCTTTACGTTAAAAAAAAAATCTTATGCTAATATCATGCTACTTAAAGCTAATAAAAACAATTTTAATAACTTACAAGTTTATACTTTTAATCCCCCCAATGAGTTATGAATATTTTTATCTTTATAGCTTTTGTTACTTAAATTTTTAAAGCTATAGTTTTTGTTTTGTTTTGGTGCCGGGGATCAAACTCAGGGCCTTGTACTTAGGGAAGTGCTCTACCACTGAGCTAAATCCCCAACTGCTATAATTGTTTTTAGGATTTTTGTCTTTTAACTTTCGTCCTAGAGAGACTGATTTTTAGACTACCAATTCAGTATGTCATATTCAGAGTTTGACTAAACACAAGATTTATGTTTTCATTTTGCCACTTACCAACTTTTTCCATCAGGTTGGTGGAAACCTTTTAGCATTTCTTACAAGGAATGTCTAGTGGTGCTAAATTTTTTCAGGTTTTGTTTGAGAAAATTTTTTTTTCTCCCTTTAATTTTTGATTTGCTGAGTATAGTATTTGTGGGAGGAAATAACAAAGATCAGAGGACATATAAATAAGATAAAGATTAAAAAATAGTGAATATCAACAAATCTTAAAGTTGGGTTTTTTAAAAAGAAAATCTCAACAAACATTTGTCTAGACTACGAAAGAAACCATAGAGAAAATTCAAATAGGCAAAATCAGAAATGAAAGAGAAGACATTACAATAGATACCATGAAATTGAAAGGATTATAAAAGACTACTGTGAACAATTCCAAGAAATTGGTAGACCAAAAGAAATGGATAAATTCTTAGAAATGCTACCCCAAGAAAAATCACAGTGCAATAGAACTGAGCAGAACAATAATGACTAAGGATATTAAATCAATAAACAAGTTTCCCATCAAAGGAAAATCCAGAATCCAAGGGCTTTGTGGCTGGTTTCTACCAAACATTTAAAGAAAAACTAATACCAGTTCTCAAACTCTTCCAGAAAATTGAAGATGAGAGACTACTTCCAAACTGATTGGAACTAAACCAGTGTGACCCTGATAGTAGAGTCAACCAAAGACACTACAGAAAGGAAAACTATAGGCCAGTATACCTGATGAACATAGATGCAAATCTTCTCAACAAAATGCCACCAAGAAACTAAAAAGGTTATTCATTGAGATCAAATGGCATTCAGCCCAACATGCAAGGATGGTTCAACTTATGTGAATCAATGAATGTGATGCACCATATGAAAACAAACAATAAACCCACACAGTGATCTGAATAATGCAGAATGAGCATTTGACAAAATTAAAAATTTTCTCATGATGAAAACACTCTCAACAAAATAAACATGGAAGATAACTCAAAATGATAAAAACTATATATGACAAGTTCACAGCTAACATCATACTCAATAGAAGAGAGTAAATATTTTCCCCCTAAGATCAGCAATGAGATGAGGATGCCTAGTCTCACCACATTCTCATCTGGGTCCATCCCTGGGAATTCTAGCCAAAGAAATAAGAGAAAGAAATAAAAATCATCCATACAAGGAAGGAAGAAGTAAAATTGTCTCTATTTCCTTATTACATGTTCTAAATGTAGAAATCCTAAAGATTCCCCTCAAAATATTAGAACTGATGAATTCAGCAATAATGCGAATTACAAAATCAACATCTAAAATCAGTATCATTGTGTGGTAAGCGCAAGGCCCTGAGTTTGATCCTCGGCACAAAAAACCAACATCAACAACAACAAAAAAACCAGTATCATTTTTTATGCACTAACAGCAAACAATCTGAGAAAAAATGTCAGTAACCTTATTTACAATAGCATAAAACAAAATACAAGTAAATTTAATCAAAGTGGCAAAATATCTATGCACTACAAAATACTGAAAATAAATTTAATACAGAAATAATTGGAAAGATACACTACACTCATGGATTGAAAGAATTAATATTGTTAAAAATAGCCTTACTATAAAATGTGATCTGCAGATTCCATTCAATCCTGTCAAAATTCCAATGCTGTTTTTCAAACTAAAAACTTTTGCACAGGAAAACAAAAGCTTTTGCACAAAGAACAGAGTGAAGAGACCACCGACCACCAGCAAATTGGGAAAAAATATTTACAAACCCTATATCTGAAAAGGGGTTGATATTTAAAGTAGTTGAATAACTCAGATGACTCAATGGCAAGAAAACAAACAACCCTATTTAAAATGTGAAAAGCATCTAAGCAGTCATTTTCAAAAGGGTATATAAGTAGCCAACAGATACATAAAAAATACTCAATAGTTTTCCAATAATCAGGGAAATGCAGATGAAACCACAGTGAAATGTATACTAGGTAGGATAGCTATCTTCAAAATGATACATTGTAACAGGTATTGCAAATGATGGGGAGAAAATGAACCCTCCTTACACATTTGGTAGGAATGTAAATCAGTATGGCCACTTTGGAAAATAGTATGGAGGTTCCTCAAAAAATGAAAAGAACCACGGTATGACCTAGAAATCCCATTTCTGGGTATCTCTAGAAAGATTTGTAATCTCAGTGTTTTGCAAATGAGACTCTTTAGTGGTCCTTCCCCTTCAATGGTTTTAAATTAGAATCTTTATGCTTCCAAGATTGCGATACTGTTTTAAAAAATCTCAGCTTAGCTTTTTGGCTCTTGTCTGCTTGAGTTTTTAAGTTTCTGTTTCTGTGGAGCCTAAATATCTGCAAATGTCTTCAGGGAAAAATTGGTATGAGCATTTAGTCCACTGCAGATCCTGTCTCTCAAAGCTCGTCTCCCTCAGCAGCCTCATTCTAGTCTCCCCAAGACTATGAAATCAATGAAATGTCTTCTGGCTTTTGGCTTTTCTCCCTCGGAGAAGCCACTTCTGCCCAGTTTCTTGCCCTCTCTCCTATTCCAGCAATTGACAAGCGATCTGAAGGGGAAACTCCATGCAGAATGTTGGGTTTTCTTCAGTGGATCCTCAGAATCTCTGAGAAGCAGATGTCCAAGATATTTTCTGATGCAGCACTGCATATTGGGATTATGTATAAAATGACTGAAGGAGCATCCATCCTACTAAGTGTTTTCAAACTGCCATCTTAAAAATGACTTTTGACTGCGACTAACCAACTGATTTTACTGACCACTCACTTTGTTCAACACACTCATCATAATGCTGGTAAAATAAGAAAATGGATGAGATAAAGTCTGTGCTCTCAGTAGGAACTTATGATAAATTGTAAGCCATAATATAGTATTTTCTTGTAAAATTTCATTATTCCTACCTAGGCTGAGAATGCTCTTCATGCTTAACCTCTCTATCAGCACCTTACTGGGTGATGATTATTTTAAACTGGTTAATGTAGGAAATGAACATCCATGGGCTTCCACATGCTTGCTTTTATCACTGTTTTAGTCTTTACTGGTGTTTAGATTTTTATCAGTGTTGAACAGTTGAATCTATTTAGATAAAAAAATAAAAGGTTAAATGCCACACAGTTAAGTGGAAGAAATATTGACCCTCAAGAGCAACTGACTCCAGTGCCTGTATTTTCTGCTGCTAATCATTTTCTGTGTATCGGATCTGCCTTTGGTAAATGTACCTGAAATCTTAGGAAAAGCATTGTAGCCTTCTGTAACTAGGTGAACTAGAAAAGATATATTTTTAATTTTTAAAAATTTTATTAGTACACATTTGCAGTTCATTCAGTTTACATGTGCATATTATAGCTTGTTTCTTCTTTAATCCCTCTCTCTCCCCCCGTCCTTCTCTGATTCCCCTATCCCATTTTTCATTCTTGTTGGTATGATTCTTAGCTCATATTATGGCAAATAATGTTTATTAGACTCTTGTACATGGAATATCTTTACTTACTTCTCCTTCCCCTCTTTCTTACCCCTCATGCTTTTTCCCTTGGACCACTTCTCTACTGCAAGAAATCCATCTCCTTGTCCCCTTCTATCCATCCTTATTATTTTCTTTGTACATTGCCTCACTCAAACAAGAGATACCATATGGTTTTTAGACTTGTGTGTCTGGTTTATTTCACTGAACATTGTATTTTCCAGGTGCATCCATTTTTCTACAGGTGTCTCAAATCTGTTATTCTTTATAGCAGAATAGTATTCCATTATATATAGATAGCACGTTTTAGTTTTCGATACTCTCTTCTTCTCTACTAAGGTTTTGTCTCATTTCTCTTTGGTCCTCTACCAATTCATGTAGTGTTGAAACAACCTCTATTTCTTCTCTAAGATTTTTAAATGTATATATTGCATTATTGATGAATAGCCATGAAATATTTCTGTCTTACCATGCTACTTGGATAGTAACTACCTTGAGACTCAAGCATGAAGCCTGAGTTAGATAAGCCTTCAATAAATCATTAGTTATTTAGACTCATCAAATATTTCTCTTTGAAAAATATTTTCCTTATTATTTTTTTTGCCATGCAATCAAGAGCACTATGATTTATGTGAATGTATGAGACTTTAGGCCAGCAGCTTTCCCTGATCATTTCTTTCTGATATCTCAGAGGCTTTGTGTGGTCTTTTCTCAATGCAAACAGGTGGGTAAAAATGATTTCTGCAGACTCTTTCCAGACTTCCCCAGGAATCTACCCTGTAATGTCTCTCACATTAGCACCTTTACCAGAGTTCCTGGTTAGCAGAGAGTTAACACGCGTCCCTCACACCTGGTTCCTGTCTGGGCTGTGAGAGAAATTACAGGTCCCAAGCCAAAGACAACAGCTCAAGTTGGACAGATGCTCTGTTTCTCCGTGCCGAAATGACATATTTCTTTTCCTCCAAGATAGTTCCCGGTGCTCTTTCAATCCTCTTTTCAGTGAAAACGTCAAAGCCACGAGCAGAGTCTTAGGCAAGAAAATGGATTCGCTGTCTGACTCCACAGCACATCTGCATGATGCAGTTGTCTCAGAAACGCTCCCACTCCCAGAAAAATAGCATCGCTGGCCTGCTTACAGAGGACACTCGAGGTGTCTTTTGCGTCTCTATCAGCAGGGAAGATGAATGTTTTATGTGATCTCCAATTCTCAGAATGAGAGAGCAAAAATTTTGTTTCATATGGACAAAGGAATGCTCTTAAGGAGCTACTATAAATTTAATCAGATGTGATATTGGCATTTGTTTGGAAAAAGCCATAATCTGTTAGATATGCACAATGAAGTGTTTGTGCATGAATAATATGATCCCAGCTTTTGTTTTAAAATAAGTAAGAACAAAAACGACCTACAAAAGGGTCATAACCTGAACAGCAACGGCACGAATTTTATGATTGCTGAAGGTAAGAAAGGATACATGGTTTTTCACTGTGATCTTTTCTCTCTCTCCATGTGTTTCTTAATATTCTGTAAATAAAAATTTTAAAGTAGTTTCCCACTTTTGTGATTTAAAAAATGTCAGTTTCACAGCTCAGAGCAGTATATGAGAATATAAATGGCAAATGGAACTAAAAGATTTGGCTTCTAGTTTTTTTTTTTTTTCAAAGAGTAACTTAAGCTTGCTTAATTTTATTAACTTAGCTAATTGTTAGATCAAATAATTAAAGACAGCCTTTAAGAATTCTTTAAGATCTAGACACAATATGGAGAAAAGGAAAAGAATGCAAAGTAATTTAACCAAATTCCTCTGCAACATTTTATTGCATGAAAGAACCTCCCACTACCACACGATTGTTTTCTGCAGGCTTTTGTCATCAGGGTATCTGAAGCACCTTTCCCAGAAATTCCTTGTCCTTTACCCTCAGTGTCAGGCTTTGTTCCTTGTCATCTTGAGGCCCATGTTACCAACGAATATCCGTCCTACATGAGTAGCTTGCTTGTCCCGAATAGGTATTTCTTGCTGTGTGTTTTCTCTTTGTCACTTCTTCATGACTCCACTGACTGGCTGGAGCTTAGTTTCCTGTGCAGAGTTGCTTTCCTGCCTGGCAGTGTCTACTGACTCCTTCTGCTAGGTGTTCGGGTCCCCTGCTGACCCCAACCTTCTGCCCATGTTTCAACTCTCGGTAAGTTGCCAGGCTTAGGACCACTTCCCCGCGTTGGCACTGTGCAGGTCATCCTCGTGCTTCCCTGTGTTGCCGGCTGTGACCCTTGTCCCTGCTCATTTCTTTGACTGCACATCTCCCTTGAGGTATTTTGACACAAAATGGGGAAATGCAATCCACTAATCTGTAGAGAACATTTGGTTTCAGGTAAGTTTTTTAAATATAAAAGGAGCACATACACTCCACATACACATACACACAAACATGAACACATACCATTTTCCATTTAGTGGCATTTGATTACAGCAAAATTATTTCATACATTGATCTAAAGACACCTTCACAGCATGCTGAGTCTTTGGGCTCTCAGCTCTATATCATATAGTACTAATTCAAAATTGAGATAACTATAATTTAAATTTTAAATGTTTCCTAATATAAGTCCAAGGAAAAAACCTTGTTTCATATCAGCTTCCTCTAAGACTTTAGACAATATAAAAGGGAAAATGATCATAAGGAGAAAATTTCTGATAAAAACAAAAAAGTTTGAAAAGTAAATCATTTCTGAAAGAAGTGCTTACATGTCCTTAAAAACATTTAAAGTATAGAACAGGACATGCTGACAATTTTTAGAGACTATTTTCATCATGTGAATGATTATATCTTTGGAATTATACCTTTCTCTATGTATGAAAACTTTTTATATTTATATAAACTTTTCATAATGATAAACTCCTCATAGAGGGAAGCTCAAGGAATCATAAATGTAAAATAAAACAGCCAAAAGGAAAATAAAATGAAATAATCATGACGGTTTTCAATGAATTACATTTCATCTATTAAAATACTTTAGAGTAGATAAAAGCACAAAATATTGTATCTTTTCAAAAGTGATTTTGGCTCATAATTTTTCAAGTGCAGAAGATAACTTGTTGGTTTAGTCACTCACCCTTCATATCTTCCTTTAGACATCACTACAGTTTACCCCTTAGAAAATGCTCTAAACTTGCATGTAGATCTTTCTCCTCTGTGTCTGGAAGAAAAACTGTCACTCATTTCACTCTGGGAAACACCCACCAGTGATGATTTAGCATCTTTCTTAAAGTTTTGGTTCATGGCTCCCAGAACTCCTTGCTCTCCAGACTTTGTGATAATTCTGCAACTTACAAGTTTTTTATTCTGTCACTCCCGTATGTTTTCACCAAATTAAATTATGCTGAAGTTAGCCCAAATTGCTTACAAAGACTCCCACTTAATACAGATATTGTTATGAAAGTGAATTAATAGACACCCAGCGTATTTCAGGGTGTTTGAGACTATACTGTTGAGATGGAATAGATGAGAAATAATGTCCCATTGAGGGGTGTGTGTACGTTTGTGTGTGTTTCAAGGATAGAAACTAGAAGCATTAGAACCTTATGAAAAAATAAGCCAATTCAATATTTTCATATTATTAACTTCCTAAGAGAAAATTTCAGGACAACAAAGTTGCTGGCAGCAGGAAAAAAAAAAAATTGAAGAGCATGAGTAACTCAAGTGCCTTAGAGTAGGGTGGCTGATTTCCAGGACATTGCAAAATAATGACAAGTTTAAAACCCCAGTTACCACTTTAAAGAATGAAGTGAGGCCTGTGAGAGTGGGAATTAAGATGATTCTGTAATTCAGTAACATACAGCTTCTTTGTTTTTTGTTTGTGGCCCTAAGACAATGGTCACAAAGACAGGATCTCTGGCTACTTAAAAGGGAAAATAAAAAAAGGAAAGAATGAGTCACTGCGCCCTCTCCTTAGAAGCACTCTCCAGTGATTGCTGTTGCCCAAGGAAGCAGTTCTTTCCATTCTTTGGAAGTAGCCTTTCCTTTCTTGCCTGGAGAACTCTGTTATTTCCTTGCCTGAGGAAGCTCCCTTTTTAAAGGCGGTGAGTAGCTTCTCTCAGGCCTTTGCTCATTGTCATGCACCACCAGTAACTAGAACCAGACTCCAGAATGTCCCGGAGTATCATATGTAGGATTAAACTTACATGAAAAAGAATAATAAACCAAAAGCATGGCAAGAATTTGCTGATTGATACTGTCAAAAGCTTGTTATTGTGGACTTTGAGGCTACATGACCAAAGAAGGCAAAGTAAAATTTAGATTGATGTGAATTCAGAAAATACATTTACAGTGAGCCACCTGAAATGGTAATTTCTTAAACTTTATAAATCTGCATCCAACTTTGACACTTTCTAGAGGAGTTGAGGTTTCCAGAAATCCTTTAGCCTGAAGGGCAGCATGCAAAGGTGTTGAAAAACAGAAAAAAATGGAGTTTCGATTTTATCATTCATATATAGCTCTTCATTTTCTCTCGACCTTGATCCCTACAGTGGGTTAAGAAGACCCCTCCTTTGCTAAAATACTGGACATGTGGGTGTAGGAAGCATCGACATCTATAAAACTCATTTAGCTGACTGTTCCCCTGAAGCTTAGAATGACTGTAAAGACACTAGAGTTACAATAGGGTCCATGATCTCAGTACGAGGGAAAAATAGTCCTGTCTTGGTAGAGCCTAAGAGAAAGGACCAGAAGGAAAGCAGCTAATATTATGAATAACAATATCCCAAGAAGTTACAAAATCTGTATGAAATAGATAATTCCAGGACCCGTGAAAAATAGAAAACCTAAAGAATCAATAATAAGCAATTAAATAAATAACAAAATGTCTCCCAATAAAGAAAGACTTCGGCCTGATGACTTCTTCATTAAACTTTACCAAACTCCTAAAGAAGAACTAACACCAATTATTTTCAATCTATTCCAAAAATTTTGAGGAGGGAGTTCTTTCAAACTCATTCTACAGACCAGCATTCCTTTGATACAAAGCAGACAAGGAAACTTGAAAAAAATACAGAGCGCAACATTCCTGATAATTATAGATGCTAAAATTCTCAACAAAACAACTGACAAATGGAATCCATCTGTACCTCCAGAAGATTAGCCTGATAAAGAGGGATTTATCCCAGATATGCAGGGATGGTTCAACAAATACAAAGCAATAAGCATGCTATATCACATCAATAGGATGAAGAACAAGACTGTATGATTATCTCAGTAAACACAGAAAAAGCATTTGATAAGATTAAACTTTCTTTTTTTTTTTTTTTTTATTATTGGGGATTGAACCCAGGGCT
>QZML01001927.1:14249-41248 GCA_016801275.1 Hystrix brachyura | reverse complement strand
AAGGAAAAGGGCGCAGGGGGGCGGGTTTTTTTTTTTTTTTTTTTTTTTGTAGTATTGGGGATTGAACCCAGGACTTTTGGATTGAGTTATAATCCCAGCCTTTTAAATTTTTACCTGCCCCCAGTTCTCTTTCCCATTTGAACATTTTCTTTCTTTTTCATAATATCTATTACACATTTTTGTCTTTATTTGCACTTTTGGCTTCTCATACTAGAGAAATAATGCAATATTTACTCATGTGTATTCGATTTTTCACAAAAGAGTAAATAAAGAAAGGAAGAGGAGTTGATGGGAGGGAAGAGGAAGGGGGAAAAAAAACAAGATATATAATGTAAGGTACAAATTAACTATGATGAAAGTCCTAGCCACAGCAATTAAATGAGAGAAAGAAAGGGCCTCCAGATTGGAAAAGAGGAAGTCAAACTATTCCTGTTTGCAGAAAACATATTATATGTAGTAGAACCTAAAGAATTCATGAAAAAAATTAGAAAGGATAAATATACTCAGTAAAGTTGCAAGATACAAGATCAATATACAAAAATTAGCACTTCTATACACTGATAATGAACTAGCTGATTTAACTTCAGAAATGTATTCCTAGGTATTTTTTCTAACTGTTATGAGAGGTATTCATTTTTTATTTCTTTAGCTACACTGGTTTAATACAGAACTGCCAGTACTTTCAAATACCCAAGTATAGTTTTCCCCCAAAACCTAGAAATTCTGCTTCAACATGTATAGAGAATTATGTACACACAATATTCATTATAATATTGGTCATAGTAATGAAAACAATAAAAGTTGGAAATAATATAAATGTTCATCCCGAGAGGAAAGGTAAACTACAATATCATATAACGGAATAATAGTAGTTAAATGAAATAGCACTAAATCTATCCATATATAAATACCAAAAATGTTGAGCAAAAGAAACATGTTACTAAAGGGTATGAGTCTTTGCTGTATCACTTTCTCATCCAATAGAACCAGGTACTTTTATTTGTAGAGTTTTTCTAGTGAAGTCAGAAAATCTAATTTTGTCTTGCCACATGTATCAAGTGCTATATTCTGTAGTCCTACATAAGCTGATGCTTGTAGACTTGAGATAATCAGTCTCAAATACAAGTAAGTAGTCATTATTCTAGTGAGAATGCATCTACGTTCCTTCCAAAATCAAAGTGAGAACTAATCAGCCTGAAAATAGGTGTCTGACAGCTGACTTCAAGTTACAGCATCAAGTATCAACACAGACACAGTCTTCCACAACACTAACCTTCCTTCAGTTCTGTGCTAAGCTGGTGCCCTAAAATGTGTTCACAGTCGCTTCCATATAGAGCTTATCTATTGTTCTTTATTATAACTATTTTAAAAGTTTATTATTACACTAAACTTCATGAGGAAAACAATTTGCCAATGAATTCTCATTCCTAAGATAATGTCTGACATGCAGTAATAGCTGCTTGATCACATAAGTAGTTACTCAAGATTTTATGAAACTAAATGGGATATGGTGTGTCATAAGAAAATGTAATGCATGGTGAATATCATATTTTCAGTGATCAAAGAGAGAAGTTTTATAATACATTACATGTAGTATGCTTACTAGTTCCCAAACCTTGTTTTAATTACCTTCTAATACATTTATCCCTCAGTTATGCAAGGATTTCATATTGGTTTTATCCTCAGAATTTTATCTCAGCTTCTGAAGCAAATTTTTATCTCAGCTTCTGAAGCATATTTTGGAAGTCCACCCAATATATATGTTGCTAATATTTTAGGAAGTCATAAAACATCCTACCACCATAACCTATAGCTTTAGTGATTGTTTTGACACTTGCCTGGTCCCCTAATGCATCTAAATTAATTAATCATACCCCAAATAAGTGTAATTATTATTTCTTTCTGCACACGAGGTAGTACCATAACTTGGCAGCTTGCTGCAAATGGGGGCAAATGTGTAGTGTTACATAGTGCACTAAAAGCAGAGGAGCTATCTGATTTTCTGTGTGTCCCTAAGGGAGCCAACTAATTAGGTGAGTTGGGGGGCATAGATTCAATTACTAAATAAGGGATGTGGGAGATATTGAGGGTGAACTTGGATTAGGTATGGTAAGATTTCAGACATTTGTGAGTGTCTTGGATAGATTAATAGAGGAGCCCTTGCTCACCTTGCTGCCTTCTCCCTGTCTGCCAGGCCACCCTGCCATGGAGCCAGCCAACAATGTGCTGAAACCAAACTGGTACCTAAATAAACTTTTCTTCCCTTAAAAAAAAAAAAATAAGATCCAATATCGGAAACTAGCTGAAAGCTTTGTTAAAAAGGTGGTGAACCTTAGAGAAGCAAAATACTCCTAATGGAAGATAGCATACATAACCACTAAACTAGTCTAAGGGAAATAGTTTGTCCTAAAAGCACAGAGCTGATTTTGAATTTAAACTTTTCTCCACTGAGCTCCTGGTGAGTGCAGAAAAAGAAACAATAGCAGTTGTTACCTCAGAGTCAAAAAGAAAACCTTAGTTGATTTTTATCAGTAGCTGATACTGCTCAAACCCACAGCACTGATCTATTCAAATCCTTATTCAAAAGAAAGATTTCAGTGCTGAGGTTCCTCAAAAAAAACACAAAAATTTAAAATTCCATTTGATCCAACTGTTTCCCTTCTAGGTGTCTTCCTGAAAGAGTCAAAGGCATGATGTTATATTGATTCATGCACACCCATGTTTATAGCAGCACAACTCATAATAGCTAAATCTTGGAAGCAGTCTATATGTCCACCAACAGATGAATGGATAAAGAAAATGAATTTACACACAGTGGAGTACTGCTCTGCCAAAAGAAGAATAAACTCAAGCCATTTGTAGGAAAATGGATACACTTGAGACTGTAATGTTAAGTGAAATAAATCAGACACACAAGCTTAAATATCACATGGTTTCTCTTATATGAAAAACCCGACTGTAAATAGAGAACAAAATAAAAGGTAGATAATAGGAAGTAGGATATAGATCTTTTTCAAATGAGAATAGGATCAAAAGATGGAGGGAGAGAAGAAGAATGAGGGAAAGGGGATGAAAAAAGAGCTGATTTGTGCTATGTCCATATACCAACTCCCCACAAAGAACGTAATCTTTATGTACTGCAAACATGTACTAAAGAACAGAAAAAGAGAGTCCCAAACTCCAATAATTACATACTTTCTCATGTTTCTTCCCCATTCTTCCATCTTGCAGCCAAACCTAATATACTGAACCACTCATTTCATACTGAACCATCATGGAGTGATGTAGAAAGCAAAGGAGGGAGTTTTTCTGGAAAAATGACTTACATGGAAAACCATTTTGCTTTTGACCTGGAATTTCCCTCCTGGCATTCTCCTGTGTGCTCCTGTCACCTTTTATTTTCATCGTACATCAATCTCGGTGTTACTAGAACTTTTGGAACTTAAGTTCGCTCATGTGTCCAGCATTATCAGGAGAGGCAAACAGGCCCAGACAGACTACAGATCATCTTGGAAAAGGTGGAAGGTCAGAAGTTCCCCCTGCATTGGCTTCCTGAACTAGGAAAATTTTAATCTCAAGAGCCAAACATCGCCCAGCTCGGAGCATCTGAGACTCGGGGTACTTTGAATTCTCCCCCAAACCTCTGATGGAATCCTAACACCTGCGAATCTCTGAAAAGACCTTGTCAGTTTAAGTCAAAGCTCCTGTGCCCCTTTCCTGCAGCACCTTCACAAATGCAAAACATCACAGTTTCTCTTTTCCTCGGCTCCTTTGATCTGACACCCACTGAAGCTTTTGCTGCTATCCTTGCTTTACTTATTGTTCATTTGTGTCTCCTCAACAAGACTGTAGCTGCTGAGAGAAAAGATCAGTTTTGTATCCAATTGCTTAGTGAATGAAATTCACTGAAACGTTGAGTTTGGAAGAAAGACATTGTTTCTTACTCTTTCCGTCTGTTCGAGTCAAAATACCCCAAACACCTTCACCTGTGACCACATTCACACGTGCCGTATCCTGGGCTGAGACGATCCTCAGTGTTAGAATCTGGAAGGTGGTGAAAGAAGAAGCAAAGGGCTCGGGGTTCAGCTTTCCTCAGCGCCTGTGTGTGGAAGCAGTTCTTAACGTTATCACCACTTTCATTCAACAGTGGAGGTGGGTAACAAAACGCACTGAGTAAACTGTTCATGAGAGACACGGCGTTACGCTGGGAGCATAATCCTCCAACCAGGAAACCAGGGAAACTGCTCACACAACACACCGCGTCCAGGAAGCACGTTCCGTACGAAGAAGTTACTGAAGAGCATAGGTGAGTTTAACTAACAACTAAATTTCATTCGAAGATCAATTAATAAAATTAAATAAACACAAACAAGAACGCTCTTAATAGGAAGATTCTTAGATTTTCATAACTTAGAAAAGAACACTAAAACTGTGAAATCTTTTCATTTCTAAGTCATATATATATATAATGTATCCCTTTTTATTAATCTTCAAAGGTGTATTGTAATGGATATGTTTTTCCAAAGATTATTTTGTAAGAGATGAATCCATTTCTTGTTTCTAAATATAAAACTATTTAAGCGAAGAAAATCATGAAATCCAAAGCTATAAAATTGTAAAATACTATATGTTAATAAGAATATGTAATTAACCGTAAAGAGCTAACTCTGAGAATAACAAGTTGCCTGCTCTAACAAGGAACTCAAAGAGGTGTTAGAATGCTTTAAACTTAGCTGTTCTGTCAGAACTCAGTTTGGGAGGATAGAGGAGAGAAGGCTATCAGGATAACAGATGTGGTAAAAAGCTCATTAAGGTTGTTGAAATGATATTTTTAACTATCGGATCACTATGTATTTATTACTTTACATAGACGTTAGTAAAAACCTGTTATGAACCTAAGATGTTTGAAATCCTGAAGCATATAGCAACGTAACCTACTATACTAAAGCCTTTCCCCAACACCATCTCCCAAATACTTTATTTCTGGAAATGTACCTGCTAACACCTGCTACTTCAATTTTAGTATCTCGTCACTACTGAAGTGTTAATGAAAGTTAAACACAGGTACCATCACTTCTGAAATCTCTATAGCGTGTCAGCTGTCCTGTAACTAAATCATACAACTGTTTTACAAATTTTAATGGCCAGCTGTACTTTGCTTCCTTAGTTGTCTGATAGCATCAGAAACATCTGCTCGCCTTTCCAGAGAAGTAATTGTCTTTCTCCTCTTCGTTGTTTCTGAAGCTCTTGGAATTCTGGTCACACCAAGCATCATGAACAAAATGTAACCTTTCTGACAATGCTTCTGTGAACCAGTTTTCTAAAAGTCAATTTTATAGCAATAAAATGGACCAAGACCTGGGAGCATAAGTTGAAATTCAGCTAACAATTCTGACTTACCTCTTTACTAGAATTATGCCGTGATTGATTTTGTATCTACAATTTAGCAAAGGAAATTTGCTATAAATTGTAGACTCAAAAACATAAGAATATCTCTCCTCGAATCCTAAATGCTCCCGTTCTCCAGTTTTATCCTGTATGCAACTGCAATATTCTTCATTTATATTGAGTTTGACTATTTTGGATATCTGAAATAAGAGGAATTATACAGTATTTGTCTTTCTGCCACTGGATTACTTCTTCTAGGTTCATCCATGTTGTCACGTATCACAAGATTTGCTTCTTTCTTACGACTGAATAATATTCCATGGTATGTGTATACACATTTTAAAATTCCATTCATTTGTTGGTGGACATTTAGCTCATTTCCACATCTTGACTATTATGAGTAATGCTGCAGTGAACATGAGAGTATTAATATCACTTCAGGATCTTGATTTCATTTCTTTCAGTTAGGTATGCAAAAATAGGACTGCGTGATCGTATTATAGCTCCATTTGTAATATTTAGAGGAACTGCCGTACTGTTTCCCGCAACCATTTTACCATTCTGCAATCCCACCCGCAGTGTTCAAGTGTTCCAGTTTCTGCACATCATCACCAAGACTTGTCTTTCACTTTTTTATAACAGCCGTCTTGATGGATGTGAAGGGATAGCTCATTCTGCTTTGGTTTGCAATTCTCCGATAATCAATAAGTTTAAGCTGGTTTACTTATACCAGCTGGTCATTTGTAAGTCTTCTGTGGAGAACGTCTGTCCGACTGCTTGGTCCAAGTTATGCAATTTTTAAACTACTGAATTTTAGGAGTTCTTTATTTTGGATATTAACCCCTATCGGAATCTGGCTTGTAAATATTTTCTTCCATTTTGCAAGTTACTTTTTAATTCCCATGTATTGCTTCTTGTGTTGTACGGAGATTTTAGTTTGCTGTTAACCCAACTGTCCATTTTTGTCATCTCCCTTCTGATAATAAACACACACTATAGATTCTAAATTATCTAGCGGATAAAGAATGTGAGTTAAGCATTTCATAGACTCTTTACTGTGGTCATTACAAATTTACTGAATACTGACCCTATGCCATGCACAGTTGTGGACACTGGGATAATGGTAGTGTAAAAGACGTGCTCACACATGGCTTACCTTCTTTTGGGAGAGAAATGATAAAAAAAAAAAGTATGTATAGTAAAATGACAGTGTTTTGGGTAAAATGTCAGAGACTGATGATTATTTTATTGCTTGTATTAATAACCTATTAATGCACTTAACTTTTTTCAAGATAAACAGCATAGAAATTAAATGATAAAGTAACATGTTCTAGAACGAATTTTTCATAGAATCTTAATCAGCAGGATATCTAATAAGTGTTTAAAACATATGGATAGCTTACAAATTTAGAAGATACTGTTTCATAGATGCTAGGAGACAAGGGGACTACTGTAGCAGATTATGGTTCAGTTCTTTTTTTCTCTGCTAATGATGAACTCATTATTCAAGGGAAAGTTTAAACTTTGGCAATTTACATAGTATTTCCAACATTTTTTTCAAAGCGAGTATCAGTGTAACTCAAGATCTGGACAAATATTCTCTAAAGTACTGCATGATTTTGTGCTATTCATGTTTTCTTTTATACGGGTTGCTTAAATAAATATCTCTGATAATAATAGCTACCATGTATAAAGCAAAAATTACCACATCGACATTACCTCATGTAATTTTTATACGAAGTTATAGAGATATAGTATAAATCCTAGTTACAGATGCAGAAATTGAAGCTTAGGGAAGTTAAATGCTTTGTCCAAAACCACGTAACTAATAAGAATTGGAAAGGAGAACTGCACTTGATATTTGATGCCTATGTCTTACCAAGACATAGTTATAATTGTATATTCATTCCTAATAATACATTAGGAAAATGATATATGAAACATTATATTATTATGTAGTATGACATTTTGTTATACTTTCTCAGAAATAGCTGATTCTGGCATGAAAAATAAAAGACATACAATTTATTTTCATTTTTAGTGGATTTGGCATTTAAAATAGTGATAGTAATAATGATCAGTTTTGGAGCGATGCTCTACTGTGTTCCGTTGTTACTTCAGGCAAAATAATCAAGGAGGATGGGAGAACTTGTATCTAAATGACGGAGTTAAAATTTATTCTGAGAGAGTTAAGGAAGTCTATTTATTTGAAACCATTTCCTTCCATTGTTGTAATTAACTTCTCTCTTTTATTGGAACTTTTCTAAATACAGTAATTGTTCTTCCTCTTCTAAAAATATCATGTAAAATCTTTGAAATACCATATTTCTCTGCATTTTCTTTTTTTTTTTTTTTTTTTTTTTGTTTNNNTTTTTTTTGGTGGTGCCAGGGATTGAACTCAGGGCCTTGTGCTTGCAAGGCAAGCACTCTAATCACTGAGCTAAATCCCCAGCCCTCTCTGCATTTTCAATTGCATATTTGAGACCTTAGTGAACTAATATTTGATTACAAGTTATTCTGCACATCTGTTGGGAACCAAAATACCAGGAGTTTCTAAAAGAACAGCTCAGTGAGTTTGGGGGGTGTTGTTTGTTTTTTACTCCTCTCCCTCCGCTTTTATTGATTAAAATTCCTTATCCTTTCACATCACTGTGAAAACAAAATAAAACAGACTCACTATTCTACCAAGATCTAAACCTAAAATGAGATCATTATTCAGAAAATGATGATTTGTGTTATAAGTACTCGTGGCGTTAATAAATACTGGTCTACTGCAGTTATTCTGGTGTACAGAATGTATTTTTGAGGCATAAATGAATGAAAAGTGAGGATTTGAAAGATATACCACAGAATTCCATTGTAAAGTGAAGCTAGATAATTGAAGAATGTGGAGCACAGTTAGAATTTTAATGTGTATCAGTAGGCAAACAAAATTCAATTCCCTGAAGTTCTTAGGGACAAGAAGAAGGAGGGTTTAGCAGGTATAAAAGCAAGCTAGTGAAACCCACCAGAAGATAATGGCATAAAATGGGCATCTGCCTGTGACTCTCATCCTAACACAAACAAGCCCTAAGGAAGCCCACCTGGAATCCTGATGGGGCTCAGGGCTCCCCAGAATCATGCACCTGGCTGGAGTCGTGTCTAGCTGGGGCTGACTTCCAAGGAGTCTGCCTCATTTAGCTCACTTTCTATGCCACGTTTTGAAATGTTTGTCAGTGGACCTTTTATCATTTTATAGGCAGTAAAATTTCTTGTTTCAGGATGTGTTTTCTCTGCTCTATGGCTTTATAGTAGTTTCAACTTTATCATATTAATTTTTTACCATAACAGAATCGGACCATTCTAGTCAGTGTTGAATCTGAAACTCTGATCAGTCTTTGGGGAATTCTTCCACTGTGTTACAACTTTATTTTTTTTTAATTTATTATCTTTTTCAGCAGTATTCGAAGTTAAGATGTTTTACCATTAAGTTTATATTATTAGTCCCTAAGTATTACTGAACTTTGCTCCAGTGCTCAGAATGCTTTAAATGACTCAGTATAAAATCCAAGCCTCCAACCTAATTTCTCCACTGAGTGGCAAGACACATATATTAACCACTTTCTGAAAACACCTCCTTAGATATCCCACAGATGCTTAAAACTCAAGATGTACAAATAGCCATTTCTTGACTGCTCATCAGACCTGGGTTTCCCGTCTTTTCCTGTTGGAAATCCAGTGTTCCAGAATAAGAAACTTCATCCTAATCCTTGAATTTCAAATTTCCTTAAATAACCATAGCCAATTAGTCACCAAGTTTTGCCAATTCTACTTCATAAAACTCTCTCAAGTTTGTACTTTACCTTATTCCTATTAGTAATACTGTCCTTTGGTTCCACATTATTTCTCCTCTGGACATGAATTGAACCTTCTTATACCAGACTATGAGCTTAAACAATCTTAACTATCTGAACCACAGTTTTTTTTTTTTTAACCTATTAAATAGGAGATACTAGATTCTGTTTAATTTTTTTGTTATTGTTGTTTTGACTATGAAATGTAACAAGTAACATAGGGTAATCATCTCTTCTTAGCTTAGAATAAACATTAAAGCTCCATTTGCAATAGAGTTTTATATAAAAAATACTACCTAAGAGCTTGCTGTGTTTCAGGCATTTGGCAAAGTGCTGGATGGGACATTCTCCCTGTAGCTTACTCCAAAGAAGAGACAAGGAAGTACTTAGGCACCTTCAGTACATGTTCCAAGTGCTCTGTTAGGCATGAATATGTAGAAACACAGAGGCAGTCTTAAAAAGCTTTGAAGGTTAATAGCTAAGCTATAAATTGAGTTGTCGTATTTTCTTTTGCTGCAGAATTTTATATTTTCATAAGACTTTGAAATGCTGTCTAGCATCTCTTCATTCCAAGTTGAAGGTTACCTCATAGTACTTTTTGTGAGGTGAGTTTGAAAGTAATGATTTTCTTTAGCTTTGTTTGAATGTCAGTGTCTTAATTTATTTCTCATTTTTGAAGGACGAATTTGCTAGACATGTAATTGTTGATTGCCAGGTTTTCCTTTTTAAATTTTAATTTTCATTAGTACATGTAGCACATTATGACTGCATTCATAGGAGTTAGTACATGTACATAACACATCTTAGGTCTTTTTACTTTTTCTTTTCTTTCAACATCTTAAATATATTATTCCACTGACTTCCACTCTGCAAGGTCATTGCTGAGAAACTCATTGATATTCTTACTGGGGACTCTTTCATACATGATAAGCCACTTTTATTGCTTTTAATATTCTCTCTATATTTTGGTTTCTGACAGTTTGATTATAATGTGTCTCACTGCATGTCTCTTTGGGTTTAATGTACTTCAAGTTTGTTGAGTTTCTTGGGCTGTAAATTACTGTCTTTCCTCAAATTTGTTAAGTTTTCAGCAAATATTTATTTCTTCAGGTATCTCTCTGACTCTTTCTGTCTCTCACACTTCTACTCTGTGGCCTTTCATAATATGTACTTTGGTCCACTCAATGGTGTTCAGTAAATTTCTTAGTCTCTTTTCACTTTTTTCGTTCTTTTTTTTTAATCTTTGTTATTTGACTTGATCATTTAAAATGATCTACCTTCAAGTTCCTTGATTCTTTCTTCTGCCTGTTTTCTATTGTTGAACCTCTCCAGTTAATTTTTTAAATTCAGTTAATACGTTTTTCAGCTATAAAATTTCTGTTTGGTCCTTTTTAATATTCTATCTCTACTGATATTCTGATTTTGTTAATAAATTATTTATTGGATTTTCTTTGCTCTTTTACGTGATTTCCTTTAGCTCTTTGAGCAATTTTAAAACAAGTGCTTTGAAGTATTTTTTCTAGTAAGTCTGGTGCATGAATTTCTTTAGGAATATTGTGCACTGAATTGCTCCTCTCCGTCCCCCACACACAAATCAATATGTTGAAGCCCTAGATCCCCCGAGAGTGTATTTGGAATAGCGCCAAATTCTCCTCTGGGCCATGTATATTTTATTGTATTCATCCTCTCATGATTGCTTTCTTCCAGGCACTATAGGGTGATAGTTCCTCTGCAATTGCCTTTCAGAACTTCTAGGCTGAAACACAAACTGTGCATGTATGTTCCCTATCTGGGCTGTAAATTATGCAAGACAGAAACCAGTCCTTTGGGCAGCCCACAGGCAGGCTAGAGCATTGCAAAAGAGTTCTGTTCTGCTTCTTTCACCCAAAGAGGGGTCATCAGTAATTGGGTTGCTTCTTCATTTCGTGTGCACTATATTAAGAAGAGGGTTAGCCCCTGGAAAGTTAAAAAAAAAAAAGAGGTTTTTTTCCCTGCCATTTTGAATGTGGCTTTTTCTTGTTAGCATTCTTAATTGCTGTAGATCTTTGATTTGGCCATAAAATCCTTTATTTAGCCTGTAGTCGCTGGTCAGTGTCTTCTTGTGGAAAGGTAGTTCTGAAATTTCTTAGTCTACTGTTTTCCCGATGCCACTATCCAGAGTGAGTATCTGGATAGTGAGGCCACTATCCCTCTGAATATGTCCAACAGCACCACATCTAAGTTTATTTAATTATCAAATAAAAAGCAAAAATGTATAGTTTGAATTCTCACTATTTAATCTTACGCGTACATTTTCCTGCTTTTTATGTAATCTATAGCTATAGATTATTGCTATTAAATTTGTAGTATCTTATTTTCTGAAAATTAAGTTGAAGTGGTTGGATTTGTTCCTTTCGGAATTTGAGGCATTCCTTTCTACTGCTCTGCGTGTCGTTAGTGTCATTGTCTACTCTTAGTCATCCTACAATAAACATGGAAGTCTAATTCTATGAAACATCTAATCTATTCGGTTCTGTACTGAGTCATAGCTGAGGATAAGGAGGGGTGTCTAGAGGTCATGAGTTTTCTGACCCTTTGTCTTCGTTAACTTCACATTTTCCTTCAAATTTTTGTAACTTTTCCACTGTCCTTCAGGACTCGGGTCTGCAATACAAATGAAGGTACCTGGATTTTTCTATATCTGGTCATATTTCACTGTTTTACATACCTAAATATATGTATGATTTTTATCATTAATATGCTAATGTAAAATTGTTTAACTATTTTGTTAATTTTTTCTGAAATTTACTGAGCCTTTTTTGGTTCCTGACAGTGTGTTATTTGACTGAGAAAACTTTCTATCTTTTGAATTTCTGATCAGGCAATATTTCTCTTGTAACTTTTAGGGCCTCAAACTCATATTTTTTAAAATACTCCAAAACATTTGATACAATAGGGCGTAGGTACTTGTGGAATACTAAGGATAATTGATTATATATCAAGGCTTATAAAATATAAATAATTCCTAGAAGTGGAAATTATACAGGCTCCATTTGTGATCACAAATACAGTGTGAGAACTAAATACAATATCAAGAATTAAATTTAAGACTAACTAAATGTGAGGACATTTTAAGACTCTTGTGTCAATGAGAATATACAAATAATACAATCTCTTAAAAATATGAAACACAAATAAATAGAAAGTCATGGTAGAATTATAATCAAAATGGTAACTACAGTTTCTTCAATATGTTTTGTTCGTAAAAGGCACCACCCTCATTAGCTTCACAAATCACTTCTCAACTACTCAAAGAACAAATAATTGACATACATAAAATACTGGGGGAAAATTGCTATTATGATTATATTAAAACCTAACAAGATATTTTTAAAAATCTAAATAACATGTAATAAATTGAATCCGGCAGTCTCTTGTAAAATAACATAATATGTAGCCATTTTATTCAGAAATACAAGATGTGTTGCATCCCTCATTCTTATCAGTTATTCTTGCCTCTTACTTCACGCACACAACAGAGCCCATGCACTGCAAATTCTTTGAACTTCTTTCTTGTAATATTAAGGTCCTTTCCAGTGTTAACTGTCCATCTGGACTCTCAATCCCAAATCTTGTTTCCTTTAGTACTTTTCCCATCATTTTATTTCCACCTCCATTTCCCTCATCTTCAAGGACTCCTCTCCATTGCATCATTCCTTTCCTCCTGCAACATCTATTAGCAATTCTTCCTCTCTATCAGAGTCAGTTTTTCACCTCCACTCCCTTGCCTTAAACAGAACCATCTGCAATTCATATTCTGGCCCATCTCTGTCCCACTTCCTTCTGTATCTCCACTTCTTGCATGTCCAAAACATGTAGATTTTTTCTTATACTCTGCAGCCATTGATTCATCTACAAAATTAATTCTTCATTCACGCTAGTGACCCTGCTGTTTCTGGAATCTCCTTTGATCGCTTAGATTTTTTTGTGCCTTTCTAGCCACCCCTGTACTATTTGTGTGCCCTTGATCCTGTTATCAATCAATATTCTTTTCCTACTATCCATGTTGCTGTACAAATAAATTATGGAAAACACCATGAAGTGAGCCTGAGGACAAAGAAGTTTCTAAACATCTGCCTGCTCTATCCTTCCCTCCTTCATATGTTTATTCTTTCTTTCTTATTTCTATTTTTAAGTCCTTTTTTGTTTGGCTGTCTAGATTCAAAATGTCATTTCTCTAGCAGACGTATCAGTAGCCTTCCTGTTTCCCAAATTCAAAATATCTAATACACAAAAATGTACCTCACTGATCTTATTTACTTTCTAAATCCTCAAGAGTGTGCCAATACCTTTCCCACTTCTCTCAAAGTTATTTTCCTAAATCATACATAAGGTCAGTATATATATCTTTAAAAACTGTCAGTTATCACATTGCTTCCATTAAATTTGATTTCTCTAGCACCATGTTTAAGACCCTGTAACCTCTATCCTCATCTTTTCTTTCTAGTCTTAATTCCATCTTCCATTCTTTGTATGTGCTATATTGAAGCTACTCAAACAACTTTCAATTTTACTATTTCCTAAACATACCAACCTCAAACTTCAAAAATTCCTACTTGAAACCAGTTACTCCTTCCTGTAATAT
Organism: Hystrix brachyura; assembly: GCA_016801275.1. Taxonomy (NCBI): domain Eukaryota; kingdom Metazoa; phylum Chordata; class Mammalia; order Rodentia; family Hystricidae; genus Hystrix; species Hystrix brachyura. The sequence goes on along the minus strand of QZML01001927.1, from coordinate 27,403 downwards.
TATTTTGCATGTCTCTTTGTCCGTCTTGTATCATAGTTAGCTTACGCATGTATGTTTCTCCCAATTATTCTACAAAGTTTTTGAAGGCAAGTTCCATACTGTACTCACACGTGTCTTTATGAAGTTTTCTGCACATTTACACAATGAAGACCTACTAAACCTGTGATGACAGGTGAATGGATGGATAGATGAATGCATATATGTGTTCATGCCTAAATTAATTAAGACAAGCTGATAATATTTTTCTTTTTAGATGATCTTGCAAAGGACTGAACAACACTCCTCAGACCAAACTTAACAACAAGTATTCTAACCTTTATAGAGTCTGCTTGTTATACCAGAAACCAAATAGTGTCAAGGCTAATATCGAGGAAAAATTGTGATCACATAACTTTATCAGAGGGTGAGGAAATGTAAATAAATATTCAATAAATAGGGATGCTTTGGGAGTGAATTCAGGTCAATTTCTAGGGGAGAAGCTGATTAATTATTCAAAACTCTTGGGAAAGCTACGTGAGAAGCTACTAAGGCTGTACCGGATACTCTAAGCCAAGACAATCCTACATTATTACCTCCACCTTGGAGATTTAAATCAAATCCAAGTTCATCCACTGCTGTTTGTGTTCATTGTATTAGATAGTGTGTCAGATTGCAAAAATTCCCCTTGCAATCTGAAATCCAAAAGATAGGTTTAGTGATTTTGACAGAATCCAAAGGTAATATTCTAAAACTGGACAAAATATAACCACCAAATGAATGTATAAAAATTAATACTGTATATTTAAAATTAAAGTTGTATTTATTTTTCTCAGGATCCCACGGGTTAGTAAAACATTTTATGATGGATAATTTTTGTTTTTTTCCTTACAAAAAAATCCACCTGATAGTCTTATAAGAAACTGTATATTTCAGTTAACACATATTTGTTGAGTGGTTTGAAAAGCTTTGTAATTATGTGGTCATAGTGGTTTTTCCTCTCTTCTAAAAGAGAGAGTTCAAAATGATTTTAAGGAAATGTGGTTTCTGTTATCAGATTCCTTGAGTTGCAAACTTTTAGTTACCTTTGAACCCATTTTCCTAAAGGTCAAAATTTAAACACTGGCACCTCCCCCACTGTAACTTACTATTTTACAAGGCACTCATCTCCAGTGAGTACTGGCATTCCACTCAAAACTTGGAAAAGCTTAGGTCCAACAGCCGTGCACTATGGATTTACCCACCAATTTGGCAGACTTAGAAAAATTGTTTCCCATAACACATTTTGTATACTATGGAGATTTTATAGCCAGAATTGATATTGGCTATTAAGACCTGTAGAAAAATCTAAATACATATATATATTAGTCCAGCAGGCCTTTCCTTGGAATGAATATCTGAGAATAAGCACATAAATTTGGTTTGTGGTTGCTCAGATTCCTATTCTTATACCAAACACATTGTCTCCATGGAACCAGATAAAATAACCTCTGTGGAATTTAAATGGTTCAAACAAGTAGAGGTGCCATGTACAATGCACAACGTCAACATCTTATCCAAATTTGTAAATAGCACTACTAATGTTATAGTTAACAAAAAAGCTAAAAGCAACATCATTCGCTCAGTCTGACACTTCTATGCCAGATAGTCATTCCTGTATGTATCCACCTATTTGGAATTGCTAAAGGCTGAAATTTTAGAAAGTATACCTATTTTATTAGAATACACCAGAAAGAGCAGAGATGTTTCCCTAGACCTTCAAATCTTAGCCATCTCAAGGGTCCGACCTGTGGGTGTGGCTGCACACGGGCCGCTTTGCTTTGCTAATACCCTGACAAAGACTTACTGATTCCTAGGGTTTTGCGGGGAGACCTATCACCCAGCTTCAACAACTGTCGAGGCATATCCTATGCCCGTTCACTTTTACCTCCACCCCACACCCCTCTTCTGACTTATCAAAAAGCCAATCCCAGACACCACATCAACATCACACACATTTTGAATGCATGCTACCAATTAGATACGTCCTCTGCGACAGTATGTGCAAAAGGTGAGGCATATTGATGGCTGGAGCCAAGGTGGGCTGGGGAACCAAGAGACTGTCCTCTGTGAGAGCAGATCTTCCTCATGAGGAAGGGTCCAGGGGAGGACGGAGTCAGAAGCAAGGGCCAGACAGAATTGGAGCACTGGGAGGTGCTATTGGAATTGCTTTATTAAAAGAATTTTAACCTAGGAAATGCAAGTGCTTGTTTGTGGGCCACTGGAAGAAGTCAGCTGAAAGACAGTCAGCAAAAGAGAAGAGACAGAGTGTTTGAAAGTTTGAGACTGGTCTGGAAGAGGTGGGAGGGAAGCAGCTCGAAAGCAGTTGTGTGCCTGACCATGAGCAGAAATGAAAACACTCTTCTTCTGAGACTGAGAAAAAGAAGTGACAATAAAGTCCAGTGTCACTTCTCCTGAACCAAGGAAGCCAGAATGAAGAAATTTATCACTGATAGCCTCGATTTTCCCTAAGGTGAAGAATAAATCCACATTAAAACAAAGCCAAGTACAGGGAAGGCTAATGGGCTTCAAGAATGGCAGCATTTTAGAACGATTACCATGGGGGAAAGAATATGGCCCTGGACACAGCCCAGTGAAGGGTTACTGGTGTGGCTGAGGGCCAAGCCGGATTACTAGTAGGGTTATCCCACCACAGGTAATCGACACAATCAGAGTTCTCCTTGACTTAGTCTGTGTGACATCTTCGTTTATAGGACTAATTTGCCATAGCTACCTAGTTGTCAAGGAGGAAATATCTTCCTTGCTAGAGAAATTGCTGTTCTGTTCTTGCTCATGTGTATTCCTGATTTGTGTTGTCAAGATTGTCTTCTGCCCCTCAGCAGTGCTGGTATGAGTTGTGGAGTATTGAGACCAAGAGTGGGTCCATTTGTCAGTTGTAGCCTGCAAATATTTTGCTTGATCCACACATTTTAAAATGTAAAACTCTGGATTTTCCTCACTGCTATCAAAGTCTAGAGATCTCTTGGTTTGGGTAAGGGCTTCCCACAGGAGAATTAAGATGGGTGCATATTCCCCCAGTGTACATCAGTCATGGCTTTACTTGTCCTCTTAATTCTCTTATTTATACTCCATTCAGCTACAGAATCTCCTATAGAAGGAATGATATTTATTAGGAGGATTGTTCATTTAATGCTATGTTCCCTTTTAGTACAAAATACAGATTCGGCAGCAGACATAATCATTAGAAGAAGAATTGCAGCTCATTTACAAGTGAGCAGATGAGGACTTGCGGAGCTAAATGCTCATTTATTGATGAACTCTCCACCCCTGCTCAACAGTTTGGAAGCCAGCATGGTACCAAAGCGAAATCTTTCCCAGGCTCCAGCAACAGTCTCATGCTCAACAGTTTGGAAGCCAGCATGGTACCAAAGCAAAATCTCTCCCAGGCTCCAGCAACAGTCTCGCACTTTAAGATCTGCAAGCCTTCCTTCTTTTCAGTTTTCTTCCCAGACAGCAATGCTGTTCGCATATGTTGTCTTACAAATGTGGGGATCATAGCCCAAAGAAGTCAAATAATTTAATGATATAGCTGCTGAGTCTGGGACTGGAATGTAGATCTTCTTATTTCTTCCAGTGTTCTCCTTGGTCTGTCTTATTTTATAAAATGCTTCTTAATTTTTAAAAATGGAAAACATTATTTCTTTCTAAACTTTACAAAATTAAATGCTTCTCAGTTCGATTATATGAAATGTTAACCCCTCCTGTACCCAGGTGTAAATACACACCATCTTGTTGTATACAAAATAATAGTTTCCACCAAATGAGACACACTGTACGTGAATAGAATGGTTGGTCTTAGAAAAGATCATGCATCGAAAAGACAAAGTTAGCAACATTCAGAACTGTTTTCAGATGAGGGTCTTCTAGCAATACTTCTTATGTGTTTTGGATGTGTTTGTAATAGGGTTACTTAGCAAATCTGTATCTTATTTGGAAAAAAGTTTTAGATCCTTATAAGTGTGTTCAAACCTAGGCTCTAAAATCCTTACCTTCCTCTTATCATTTTGACTTTAATACATCTTACAGTGCTTCTTAGAACTCATGGAACTAGCAAGATAGAGCCTTGTTTTAGACAACTAGTCACTAATAATAGCTGTATTCTACCTTTCAGATTACTGATGAAGCAACTGTGTGACATTTCGCTGTAAATAAATCATGCATAGCATTTAGAAAACATAAGTGTAGTATTTAAAATAATTGAGTGACTGGATTCTAATGTAAATTGTGTGATAAGAATGCAGTATAATTCCTGGAAAAGTTTGTTGATAACAGTAGCTGTCAATTCCAAGGTATTTTAATCTAGAAAGCAGCATATATAGTGAACTCTTGACTGGCGGTGACATTGGAGGACAGGGTTGTGTTTTTAAATAAGTGTTCGATGCCTGTTATTGTGTGGCAGGAATGTTATAAAAGCTTTCAAATATTTAATAATTGAACCCTTACAGCAAATCTATGAGGTGTGTACTATTACTAGTCTCATGTTATAGATGAAGAAATAGAGCTGTTGCCCGGTTAAATAACTTTTCTAAACATACATTTAATAAGTATCTCTCTTAGTTCAGTAAAAAATGTGGTATTTGATGGTTTGAACATGTTCAGATGGCACTGGGAGAAAAATATACTTTTGAGTGAGAATAGTATGTGAAAAGAAGACAAGCAAAGCTTTAAATTAGAAAGACTCTAATGAAGACAGGAATAGAATGTAGGTCAGTGAAAACTAGTAAGGAATAAAGACCTCGAGCCAGAAGAGAATTGGAGTTCCATTCCATCCTCTGGGATGTTGAGACACAGGAAAATAGTACCGTGCTCAATGTTCTACAGCTGGTTCCCATCAGAGCCTGAACCAGAACTCTGCAGGACACTCACATCAAGACCGTCTCTGAGCCCAGCTTGCATGGAGCACACGGGGCAGAATCTAACATGGGCTGTGTCCTCGCCTGCATGAGGTCACCACGAAGAAGAGTGAAGTAAGTGCTAGTAGACCTCTGGACCAAGAGAAAGGATTAATTAGCAGTGCTTGGGAGTGCCAGAAAACATTCTACATGATAATTGACTGTTAAATAGAAACATAAAGGAAAAGAAAAATTTTTCCAGGAAGAGAAAAGAGAAAGCCTTCTTGGTCAAAGGCCTTAGCCCATGAAACACACTGTAGTTCTGAAGCACATGGTATGTTCACGAACACCACATGCTTGAAGTGTATTCCTTCGCATACATTTTATTCAGCCAACATTTGCACAGAGCCTATCATGTGCAGGGCAGTGCCATTTCAAACATGAGTGATAAAAAGGTTGTTGCCCCCTCAAGGCTCAGTGAGCTTGCAGCCTAATGAAGAAAACCAGATGAGCAAGCAAACTAGACAAAGTGCTAAGAGATACGTCTTGGTTTGTTCCAAAACTGAAAGGCCAAAGCTGTAATTCCTATCCAGAATGAAAGGGTTGGGAAGGAAAGGCTTCAAGGTGAAGCAAAACTTGTTTTGTGCATTCTGAATGGTAACTGCTTGGCAGGAGTGTAGGAGAATGAGAGGAGGCGTGGAAATTGGATATGAATATCTTGCTGGTAAGCAGAGGCTATCTCACTTGATAAGAAGCCAGTGTGGGTTGTTACCTTGTAGTGGGCTCTGGATGCACATCAATGAGCTTGTTCTTGGAGATAAATAATTTTCAATCTACAAACCTCAAGCATAGCCCATCATCTCAAACAGAGCTAAATGACACCAGAGGACATGAGGTGGCATATTCCTTTGAAAGCACTTTCCAGATGAATGAATTACAGAACAAAATGACCCTGGGCTGCAGAAAATAAATAGAAATCCGTGTCTGTTTCATGCTTTTTACGTGTTGCTGTCAGAAAAGCTCAAACAAGCAGTACAGTTTCTACAGCCACATTGGCCTCACCACAGACCAGACAGCTTTATGTTTGTGTCCAAACATGGAAACACTGGAAGCCTGGCCTGGCCTTCATCTCTTTGGGTGTCAATTGAGAAATGGTCCTTGGAAAATAAGAGGAACAGATGTGCAAAGAAAGGAAACTGTGGCCCTTCGCTTTGCAGGTTGAAGATACCAGATCACCATCAGAACCCTTACTGTTGGCACCAGGAAGAAATCGGTGGTGGAAGCAACCAGAACAGTGCCATGGTTTGTGTGGATGGAGATACTGGCTTGAAAACGACGTGCCAATGCCCAGATCTGTATTGGGGATCAGTCAGCTTTGGATGGGAATTGAGCATGGTGAAGGACACCACTCAGCCATGTGCTCGCCACCTGTCATGGTGCCCAACCCACCCAAGGCATCTCCAAGTCTGCCTTAGGATACCCTGATTATGTATCAAATACCACGCATGTCTGGGACCATAATGCACAGCACTGAATGCCCTAGGATCGCAGGCATTTTTGGATAGAACATCACAGAGGGAGAAAGAGAATATCGGGCCAACACAAGCCATAAAAAATGAAAATGAACAGAAGGAATAAACATTGGAAGCTCACTCCATCTAGCTAATCAACCAGTGACTTAAAGCAGCGGGTGCTCTGAAGCCCTGTACAAAGCCACAAATCACCCACTGTCGACACAGCACAGCTGTCTTTCCTTTATTGAGGGACCCCAGGACCAGAGAACAGCTGCTTAAAGATGATTTTTGAAAGAGGTAAGAGCCACAAACAATTTAGACTCAGAATCCTCTATAGTGGCAATGCATTTTAAAGGGAAAACAAGATTAGCTTGATCTCCTAAAAATTACAAATCTTTATGTCTTCCCACCTCCCTGTCCCACCATCCTGATTTATCCCATAGGCTTTGCATACAGCACTCTCTATTTTCAGTTCTGATTAATTTCACCAAAGAACTGTAGCTGCCCAAAGAATTTTTTGTTTTTTTTTTTTTTTTTTTGAGTTGTGTTAGACATTATAACACAGAGTAAGTGATAGGTAGGACTTGCACGGCATAGGAGGTTGGAATCTTAAAAAAAAAATCATTTTATCCCAAAATTACATCCATCGACCTTAAATAATTAAATTTGTTTAAACCAAATAAATTATTTTAAATTCTTGAGGACATTTTCCCCACATAGTTTTTTAGGAGAGTTGACTGAAGGAGAATATCATTTTTTAAGAATACTATAGCAGAAATCTATTTGAAATGTAATAGTTTAAAGAAAGCGAGAGGGAGAATAGATTTTGAAAGGAAAGAAGGGAAATTTTTAATTAACTGGGAATGGTTTGCATCTCTGTATAGTGAAGTATCCTTGACTAATACAAGATTGGTGTTCATTTGCTCGGTGATAAAAGATTTCCAGACTCTAGAGTAAAAACCCACATGAGATGCTAAATATTCTCATATCAATAATTACTCAGGGGTCAAGGAAAGACAGTCTGTGTCCACAAGTGACTAGCAGATTGGATCAGACTAAGGGTTTCAAGAGACTCTCTTATAATTTTTTAGCAGAACACATTTCCATCATTCATTCATTCACTCATCCATTCATTCTTTGTCTTTTATTTTCCTTTTTCGTACCAGCACCTTTTCACTGAGCTACATGATTGGCTTCCACTTTTTTAAATTTTTGAGATAAAGTTTTGCTAAGTCACTAAATTGCCCAGGCTGGCAGTCCTCCTGCCTCAGCCCCTCAGAGTGCTAGGAATGCAGGTGTATGCCACCATGCCAGCTTCTTCACTTTAAAAAAAAAAAATTGTGTGAGGATTGAACAGAACAGACAAAATCCCTTTCCATATGCCCTAGTGAGTAGAGATAATCAACAAAATATATGGTGTAGTGCGTACTACATCCATTAGATGCTAATAACTGCTAAAGCCAATAATAAGGCTGGATGGAGGCTGGGAAATGCGGAGGAAGGTCATGGTTTTGATCAAGAGAGCAGAGGATGCTTTAGTTGAAAAAGTTGCATTAGAGTAAAAATCTGAAAGAGGTAAGGAGTGAGCTTGGTGGATAATTGGGTATAGAATTGCAGGAAAAGGAAGAGCAGAGACCAAGTCTCCAAGGGCAGTGTGCACTATGTCCACAGCACTAAAGAAGTGGGTGGTGGGACTGGGTATGGAAAGGGAAATCAGATTTTGATTTTGTTGGAGAGCAACTGAAGAATTTTAAGCAAAATAGTAACATGATATGACTAATGTTTTATAACACTATTTTCAAGAAGACTGTAAGCTACGTCATGGGTCATTACAACATTCAATTCAAAAGTATTTCAATTTTATAAATCTTCAAAGTTGATCTAACATTAATTCCCAGTTCTTCACCCAACACTGATAAAGTTAAAACCCAGTAATGTAAGTGGCTTTCCCAAGATCATGCAGTGGTTGGGGGCTGAGCCAGCACTTTTCAATCTGGAGTAAACTAGAAGTGAGCCAGCTGCATTCTGTTGTCTGAAACAAGGAAATGCACATACTTATTTGGGAAGAGACCATATGCAGAAGGCTAATGAACCAGACCTAATCCGACCTTGGTTTCTATTAGGTCTGTTAATTTTATTTAGTCATACCCCAAATCTTCTTTCACAATTAATTGTCCTAGTGAAAATGATGTCATTTAGCTTTTGTCACACTCCAGACCCTCATTACTTTTGGCAGAAAAATAACTGAGGAGTGTGTTTACCATGGAATAGAAGGGCTGACTTGATTATATGCTAGGCAAAACAGACATGAGTCTAGACTTAAAAACAAAACAAAACAAAACAAAAACCCTTGACTGAGTAGAAAAGGTTTCCATAGGACTGAGAGCTCTTCTCAGAGAACAGCTTCAGTGAGAGGCCATTAAGATCAAGACTTTGATCATGTAGGTCACGACACTTTTTAAGTCACACCTAGGGCCGTACATCTGATAAATCTTCTGCTTCTTCAAAAGTTAAACCATTTGAGGAGGATATAGTTTCTTTATTGATGTGTATTTCCTTTACTAAGCTCAAAACATGGGCTTCTTTTGTGGCATGATTTGTTTGACTTCTCCTGCAAGGAGCTGCATGTTCTTCTGCGATAAACAAGAGGATCCCCCCTGAAAGGCAGTATTCTAGATACGATGCTGAGATGAACACATGAGGATGTTGCTTCCAATGTCATCGCAAGTACTATGGGAAGATCGGTCTCCATAGGGACTATCAAATGACAGCCTGATGAAATAAGGCAATTAGCTCGATCAATATTGGGATAAATTTAAGATGACTTTTATATTTCAAACCTAAGATATTAAAGTAGAGCCAATGATGGATGTAGACATTCAAAAAGGGAAATTTAATTGAGAAGAAAATAAAATTAAGACCGGACATTTATTGACACTTTCCTATATACGGAGCACTGTTTAGTCCTTGCTTTATTCACTGAAAACACGTTTATCAAGTCCCTATAGTGGGCTAGGCATTGTCCTATGTAAATATTTAATCTCTATTTTTATACACAACTCTGCAATGAGGGCATTTGTCTTCCTCTGAGATTATGAAAGCAAAGGTAGCACTTTTCAATTTTCTGGCCTGCAGGACAAGAAAGGATGATGTGGAACTGAGGTGGCCCCATAGCACCTCTGGAATTCTGGCATCCAGAAACTGACAGTTCCCATGATGGTGAACAGAACACATTCCCGCACAGGGCATCTATCGAGTAGTGTGTATGTTGTGTGTGTGTGTGTGTGTGTGTGTGTGTGAGAGAGAGAGAGAGAGAGAGAGAGAGTAGAGAAATGCAGGTATCTCTTCATACTGATTGCATTTCTTTTGTCTGTGTACCCAGTAGTGAGGTTTCTGGATTATATGGTAGTTTTATTTTTAATTTTTAAGGAAGTTCCATACTGTTTTCCATAATAATTGAAGTCATCTACATTTCTACCAACATTTTGCAGGGATACATTTTTCTCCACATATTTTCTGTATTGTCTTTCGCTTTTGATAATTGGTCTACTTATGATTTGTAATGTTGAACATTTTTCCTGTAACTGTTGTCCATTTATGTTTTCTTCTAAGAAATGTCTATACAGGACCTTTGCCTTTTTCTTAACTAGTGTATTTTTTTCCTTGCTATTGAAGTTTTAAAACTTCCTTACGTGTTTTGCATATTACATCATTATTAGATAATATAGTTTGAAAATAGGTTCTCCCATCCTGTAGGTTGTCTCTCACTCTGTCTTTTTTTTTAAGTTTGTTGTAATTCCCTTCCTTTATTTTTGCTTCTGTTACTTGTGCCCAAAAAATCACCACCCAGACCAGTGTCTTAAGAGTTTTTCTCCTAACTTTTCTTATAGTAGTTTCATAGTTTGGGGCTTTTTTTTTTTTTAAATCCGTAATCTAGTTTGAATTAGTTTTCATATAAAGGGCGAGATAGAGGTCTAATTCTTTCTTCTGCATGTGGGCTCAGAGTTTTCCTACCCAATTTATTAAAGATATTATCTTTCCCTATTTTATGTTCTTGGCACCTTTATTGAAAACCAGTAGACCGTAAAGCTCTATTTTATTTTTGGTTGTCTATTTTGTCACTTTGGTTTAGTTATCAGGTTTTTCTGCAGTCCCATGCTGTTTGGTTTTGTTGTTTATTTCAAGGTCAGGTATTGTGATGACTCCATCTTTGTTCTTTTTGCCCAAGATTACTTTGCCTGTATGGGAATTTTGTGGTTCCAAATAAATTTTTGAATTTTTTTCATATTCCTGTGAAGAATATCATTATTTTAAATGGGGATTGCACTAAATCTGTAGATCACTTTGAGAAATCCATTAACATGGGATACCTTTCCATTCATTTTTGTCTTCTTCAATTTCTCTCACGAATGCTTTATAGTTTTCCTTTTGGATGAACTTTTCCCTAAACATTTTACCATTTTGGTAGCCCTTATAAAATAGAATGTCTCCTTGGATTTTTTTTTCAGATACTTTGTTATTAGCATATAGACATGCTACTGATTTTTGTATGTTCATTTTGTATCCTGAAACTTTACTGAATTGACCGATTAGCTCTAGCAGTTTTTTGGTAGTGCCTTTAGGTTTTTTATGCATAAGATCGTATCAGCATCAGAGACAGTTTCACTTCTTCCTTCCTATTTGGCAGCCTTCTATTTCTTTCTCTTGCATAACTTGTGTGGTTATGAATTGCACTACATGTTGAACACAGGTGCTAAGAGTAGGCATCTTTGTCTTGATCTGAATCGGAGTGGAATAGTATTCAGTTTGCAACATTGATAATTACATTGCCTGTGGGTTTGTTTATATGGACTTTATTGTGTTGTATTACCTTCCTTCTGTATCTAAAATGTCGAGAGAGTGTTTTAATCTTCATGATTGGATATTGAAATTTTCAAGTGCTTTTTTTGGATGGGGTCTGTTGAAATGATCATATGGTATTTTTTCTTCATCATATGGCAGTTTTCTTCATTTTATTAATGTGACATTATTGTATTTACTACCGGTTTCCATGTTGAAACCTCCTTTTATCCCTTGGAGGAATCCCACTTGGTAATGGCGAGTGATGTCTCTGTTGAATTCATTTTTAGTATTATGGTGAGCATTTTATATCTATGATCATTAGGGATATAAGCCTGTACTTTTCTGTGTGTGTGTGTGTGTGTGTGTGTGTGTGTGTGTGGTGTCTTTATCTAGTTCTACTATCAGGGTCATGGTGGACTCATAAAATAAATTTGGAAATATTTTCTCTTCTTCAGTCTTTTAGATGAATTTAAGAAGAATTAGCATTAATTCTTTTTTCTTTAATTGTCTGGTTATTTCAGTCATAAAGCCATCTGGTCTTGAGCTTTTTTGTAAGGAAAACATTTTATTACTGATTCAGTTGCCTCATTCATTAGTCTATTCAGAGTTCTAATTCCTTGTAAATTAATTTTGGTAAATTTTATGTGTCAAGAAATGTATCATTTTCTGGATTATATAATATGGTCTCATCTAATTGTCATTAAAGTTTCTTATGATTCTTTGTATTTTTGTGGTAGCAGTTGCAGTGACTCCTTTCTGAATTCAGATTCTATTTGTCTTCTTTCTTTTTTCTTAATCTAGCTAATAGTTTGTTGATTTTATTTTTAAAAATAATAAACTATTCTCTTGGTATTTTCTATTGTTTATATGCCTGTTTTATTTATTTCTGCTGTGATCATTTCCTTCCTTGTACTAATTTTGGACTTAGTTTGTTTTTGTTTTTCTAGTTCCTTGAGATACAGTGCTAAGTTGTTTATTTAAGATCTTCTGTTTTGATAGGGGCATTTATTGCTATATACTTCCCTCTTAGAGATGCTTTTGCTGCTTTTCATATCATAATATTTGTGTTTCTGCTTTCATTTGTCTTGGGATATTTTAAATTTTTAAATTTCTTCTTGGTCTCATTGGTTGTACAGGAGCATGTTGTTTAATTTCCATGTATTATGAGTTTTATGATGTTTCCCATGATATTGGTTTCTAGTTTTATACCACTATGATCAGGAAAAATATTTGATATGATCTCAATCTTCTTAAATTTGGCAAGATTTGTTTTATGACCTAACATATAATATATCTTAGAGAATATTCTGTGTGCATTGAAGATTATTTTGCATTCTGCAGCTGTTACATGGAATGTTCTGTATTTGTTTGTTCAGTACATTTTACATGGAGTGTACTTTAAGTCTGATGCTTCCTTATTGATTTTCTGTCTGGATGATGTGTCCATTGCTGAGGAGTGAATGACTCTTACTATTCTTGTATTGCAGTACATCTTTGCTCTTCAAATTTATTAATACATTCTTTATATATTTACTCATTCTGATGTTGGATGCATATATTTACAATTATTATATCATCACAGTGACTTGATCCCTTTATCATTACATAATTGCCTTCTTTCTTTTTAAAGTTTTTGACTTATAGTCTATATTATGTGATAAAGAGATAGTTACTTCTGCTCTCTTTTGGTTTCCATTTGGATAGAATATCTTTTTCATCCCTTTGAGTATACATGTGTCCTTCATGATGGAGTGAGTTTCTTGTGGGTGCCATACAGCTGGGTCTTGGTTTTTATATTGCGTGGTTTTTACATTTTTTTTTCTTTTTAGTTCTCGAATACTTTATTTATTTATTTATTTTTTACTTTAAACCAAGAACATGTATTGGTATATTTTACATACAGTGGTCACATTCATCACATTTATTTTGT
>QZML01001921.1:708352-721266 GCA_016801275.1 Hystrix brachyura | reverse complement strand
GTGTTCCTGCACTGAAAGAACACCGGCTTGTGTGGGAAGGGAACCTCCCTCCTACACATCGGTAGAAGAAAAGCTGAGATGCGCTGCCAGCGCTCACCTCGCTGCAGGACCGAGATCCGGCTGAACAGAAAGCGCGCTTGAGTTCAGCCACGTGAGCAGGAACAGCGGTGAAATTCCCAGCATTTCCCTTCCGATTTTAACAGGGTTGGGTTGGAGAGCCAGCTTAGAGTCTGTCCCTCCCGCCACCTCTGTAGAGCAACCAGGACTCGGACTCGGACCGAACTGAGGCAGGAAGCCGTCTTGATGGACTCTGTCTGCCTCTGTGTGTGGGGAGGGAGAGCAGAAAAGCCCACTTACTTTTCATATGTTCAGCATGCAACCGCCACTCTGCTTCCTGGAGGCAGCAGACACCCGCCCTAATAGCTTGGGCTCAGGAGAAGGGAGACTGTGACACAGGAGAACTAAAATCATCTTTTTGGGCAAACCCCCCAGTGCGTGGCTCACAGTAGACTGAACTCCAGGCTGAGAAAGTCTCAGCAGTGTGCACAGAAGTGTGACACCAGGATGGCGGTGAATACGGTCCATCAGGCAGCAGGAAACGCCAAAAGGAAAAGGGCAGGACGCAGGGCCCAAACCGCAGTTTGATAATATGCTGAAAGAGAATTCAGCCGCAGGGCTTGGGCTTTTGCAATGAGAGGAGGCCAGAGTGTGGGTGCTGCTGCAAGCATGAGCGGAGGGCGGGTGCTTCTCCTCCCGCGCGGACCCGACCGTGTGCTCTGACTCCTCTACTCTTTGGAGTCATTCAGAGTAAACGCCGCAGCACCACACGCTGGCCAGCCGCGCCTCCAACTGCTCGCGCCGGTAATTTAGGGAACTTTAGTGCGTGGTGTGGTCCTGCCAGTCGGGTTTGCGAGTGAGCGACTTGTCAGGCCGCCGGCCCTCTGCCGCCCTCACCGAGGTATGGAGCAAACCGAGCTGGCAGGTGCGGGCCAGCCCGCTGCTCTCAGACTTTCCTGAATACCCGTCTGCAAGCACCGAGGGGCCGCGTTCGGCCTCCTGCAAGCCCTGAATGGCTTCTCCTACCTGGCCAGATCTAGAGAAGAGGGAGTCTAGACTAAAACAAATTAAAATGAAAATCACTTTAAAAGATATTTCTATTCCCAATTGTATCAGGCAGCATCTAACAATAAAATTCTGGGGGAAACACTTGTTTGGGGTATCAATATCCCAAAGAAGAATGTAGGAACTTTTTTTTTTCTTTTTGAGTGTGGACATATGTGTGTGTGCATGCTCGTTGTTGCTTTTGCTTCTGAAGTGCTTACCTACTTTTGTCATGTTAGGTTTTTCTAACTTTGTGTTTCTGTTAGTTTAACTGGATTCGATTCCTCTGTTTCTTCTCTCAGTTTGCATTTATGTTCCCTTCACTTCTTTCCTTTTCTCTCTCAAATCTCATCATCCTCTTCCATTCCTTCTTTGTATATAAATATCAACATTAAACCTTTTTATTTTTCTTTCTGGCCTATGCTACACTATTGCTCTCGTTTATATTTCCTGGGTTATTAAAATAGTAGGGAACCTTATAAACATGTTTTAAGTTATATTTGGTGTATGGCTGTGTTTTAAATTTTGGAAATACTGGTACTTTTTCTGTCATCACAAAATAGGGCTAGGAATCGGATCTAGGACTTTGAATACTGACACACATCCACAGCTAAGGGCACATTACAAAGAGAAATTTCTTTTCTAAAAAGACCTCAACAAAATAGTGGTAGCTCTATGCACCTCAACTGATCTGCAAACTCCAACACAAAATACAAGAATTATGAAAAAACAAAGGCAGTAAAATTCCTCAAAAAAATCCATAACTCCCCATGGGGTTGGGGATTTAGTTCAGTAGTAGAATGCTTGTCTAGCAAACACAAGGCAGAGTTCAATCCCCAGAACCTTCCCCCAAAAAAGAAAAATGTATTGAAACCAAAAATTCATAACTCCCCCAAATTAATCACATAGATATGGAAATAGATGAAATTACACAAAATAAATTTTTAAAACTGGAAATTAAAATTATTGATGTAATCAAAGAAGATGCAAATAAGCAGCTGAATGAATCTAGTGTTAAAACCATCAGTGAGCTCAGAGAAAATAAAAGTAAACAGCTAAATAAATTCCAAAAGAGACGTCAATAAAAAGAGGAAAGATCATTTCAATAAAGAGACAGAGATTCTGAAAAAGAACAAAACAGAAATCCTGGAAAGCATATCCTGAATTAAATCAAACAAAAACTCAGCTGAAAGCCTCAGCTGAAAGCCTCAGTAGGCAAGATCAATCAGAAGAAAGAATATCAGGGCTTGATGATGAGATAAGTAGGCAAGATCAATCAGAAGAAAGAATATCAGGGCTTAATGATGAGATGGATGTATTATAACATTCAGATGATGTGGTGGATTTATCATTGTGGTCAACTTGAGCAGGAACACCCTGTTGAACTGAGTCGGTGTGGTTCTAGGCATAGAGGATCCACCTGAGGATTATTACCAACACAACACACAGGAGAACAGGATCAGAAGACTGCAGCCGGCTGTTTCCCAGGAGAAGCTCTGTGGTGGCTGGTTTCCCTGAATGAACTTGGCTGTTCTCATCACAGAAGGACCTCGAGACCTTGCTGTCCTCAAGGATGGCTGCTGTTTGCTTTGGGGAGTTCTGGTCTTCACCTCTGCTGTGAGCATCGTATCCTGGTTGCAGTATAGACTTCTTTAGCTTTTTAAGGCAGACACAGATGTACATGGGACATTGCTGTGGGCTTCCAGCCCTTGATTGGATCTTTTGGGTCTCCGGTGCACAGACAGACATTCTGCACTCTTCCTGCATTGGGCTTGTGTGTGTGAATGCTGTAACTTGAACTTGTCCTGTATTAACTCTGCTCTCTTGCAAACCACTGACTCTAGAAAAGTGACTAATATAGGTAGTAAGAAATTTTTAAAAAAGAAGGAGAATAATGACAAAATTATCAAAGTCTTCTTGGATAACTCTAAAAGAACTAATATAAGATACATGGGGGTGTTGCAGGCTAATGACAATGAAATCTCTTCATTGAAATGCAGTAATAGCTGAAATATTTCCATTTGGAGAATGACATAGTTACCCAGATATTACCCATAGTTACCCAGAACTTTTCTGGTCAAATAGACATGACAGGAAAACAAACTTTTCATGACATATCATAGCCAAACTGCCAAAAATCAATATCAAAGAAAGAATATTAAAAGTAAAATTAAAAGAGAGAGAGAAACAACAAATCACTTATGATAGCAAACTCATCTAAAAACCACCAAATTTGCCAGGCCTGAGGGTGCATGCCTATACTCCCAACACTTTGGAGGCTGAGGCAGGAGGATTGCCATGAGTTTGAGGTCATGGGCTACATAGTGAATTCAAGGCCAGTTTGAACTACAAACAAAATAGTAAAACCCATTCTCAAAAAAAAAAAAAAAGGCATCAAATTTCTCAACAGACTCCCTAAAGGCCAGGAGGGCTTAGAATAATATATTGGAAGCCCCTAAGGAGAACAGTTAGCAAAGTAGATTAGATTGCTATATCTTATTATAGGTGCTAAGTTAGAAAAAAATTAATAGGCAGTCAGACAGATACAGGCCCTCAAGAAAGTCAGTGCAAAAGATGAAAACACATCAAAGCTGTGGCTAGAGGCTCATCTAGTGGCTAGAGGCTCCTCTGAAACAGACAAGTCTTCAAAATTAAAGTCACAATGGCCAGATTTACATACTTCCCTAAGAAAGAAATAAGAACTTGAGATTATACTACAGCTGGTACTACCCGGTCCATAAGGTCCAACTATAAATCAGACACCCAGATGGGTGAACAGAACACCTGGACCCATCCCTTTCCCAAAATGTTCCTGTTTTAATAGTCACAGATGCTTAGGCATGGTGGCACACACCTGTAATCCCAGTACTTGGGAGGCTGAGGCAGAAGGATCTCCACAAATTTGAGAGCAGCTTGGACTACATAATGAGTTCAAGGTGTGCCTGAAATACACTGTGAAACCCTGTCTCAAAAACAAACAAACAAACAAACAAACAAATAAATAAATAAAGGCCACAAATAGCCAAGATTAATGATGTCAGCCCTATAGCCTTGCTGTGTCCCCTGTTTCCCTACTGGATCAATATTAGCTGAGTGGCTATACTTGTAATCTTCTGGGTTGATTATAGTTTGACCCACATTATACCCACATTGTAACTTTGCTGTATAAATTACCCCTAACAAAGGGCTTCAGTGGCAACCCACTTGGGACCGCTCCTGTCTCTCAGGAGCTATCTCTCAATAAACTTCCTACTCTTAACCTCCATTGTCCTTTAAAATTCATTCTTCAATTTCAAAAACATAAACTCGGCACATATGACATTTAACAGGTCAAGAGTCATATTTCTCCTATATCAATGCTATGAGGTTATCCTTCAAAATTGAAGGAGAAATAAAGACCTTTCAAGATAAGGCTAAACGAATTAAATCCATGACCAATAAACTCACATTGCAAGAAGGTACTTAAGGGAATCTTAAACATAAAAGAAGAGGACTATCACCACCATAGGAAGAAAGGAAAGAATAAATCACATTTGGACAGGAGATAAACTAGTGAAATCAGGAATGAATCAAACACTAAAAAAAAAACATAAATGATGGGTACGGACAACGTGGCTGATTAGAGGAGTCAGATCAGAGGTGTGTAGAGGAGAGCCAGTGAAAACGCAGGTCCTCTGAAGCAGGGGAGGAATCTACATCCTGAAACAGAAAGTTACTCAGAAAGATGATGCATGTAGATCAAAGCAAACATCTGGATCACTGAAAGGAGGAAGCAGCACCACTGTGGCTTGTCTGCACCAGCCCCTGCTCCTCCAGGGAGGATCCATCAAGAGCGCATCCAGATAGCCTGAGGGAATGAAGAAGCAACGCAGCAGGCCCTTTCTCCCCACTGGGGAACTCTGCAGCCCAGCGGCAGGCAGCATCTTCGCAGGCACTCACCGTGGGGAGGGAAACCCCCCAGGCAGAGGGAAGATAAGCAAATAGCGCCTGCAGGCTCCTGCCAGTGCGCACAAGCCAAAGCCTTCTGACTCCCGCCTTTACACGCCCACGTCTGCCGGCTCCCACCATGGCTAAGGCAAGAAGGGAATAATCATGTGGACACGGAGGCTTTACAGCACTGGCGTCTCGAAGAAATTTCATGTACATCCTCGGTGGCAGTGGAAAGACTATCAGTGTCTGGCACCTGCTCATTCCAAAAAATTGTAAAAAATTTTTTAAAACAAGGAAAGAATTAACTTCAACTCAGTTTTCTGAGATTTCGGTCCATGGTCATCTGGTTCCACTGTTTTTAAGGCTGTGATGAGACAAAAACATCAATTTGTAAGGATATGGTAGAGGAAAACTGCTTACCTTGTGGCATCCAGGACGCCAAGAGGCAAAAGCCAGGGAAGAAGCACCAGGAACCGGACATAGACACCAAAGTCATGGGACTGGGGATGTAGCTCAGTGGTAGAGCACTGGCCTGAGTTTGATTCCAGTGCCTCCCACCCAAAAATAAAAAAAAGTGACTCTGAAAAATCTCACCTGTGAGCACATGAGGCATCTAGATACAAGCCATAACAATGATCACATGGGGGAAGATCAGGGCAGGGAGAGAACAAAGACAGGAAAGAAAGAAAATTCAATGGCTTGTCCTATGTGGACTTCAAAAATCAACTACCACTCTCATTTTCAGACTCTTCAGATCCCTTATTCAAAATATTACAAAGTTTAAGATGAGGCTCAAAAAGACAGATGCCTGAATGAATATATTATAACCTGAAAACCTGCACTCCCGGCTCCCCTTTTCAACCCCACAGTCTCATGGGTCCTTTTTCACCTGTCACAGGATGGCACTGTGGTTTAGCTCCAGAATGTCCCTCCAAAGCCTCACGTGCTTGGAAGGTGATTGGATCCTGGGGCGCTATACTCATCTGTAGAGTCCACTGATGAGTTCATAGCTGACTTGCTGTTAGGAGGTGGAGCCTGGCTAGAAGAGGGTCACTGAGAGCATGACCCGGAAGAGTATATCTCCTTCCCTGTCTCCTCCCTTCTCTCTCCCTGCTTCTTGACAACCATCGTGTGAGCAACTTTTCATCCACCATGTGCCTCTGCTATCCTGTTTCTGCCTTGGAGCCAGCCAACCATGGACTGAAACCGTGAGCCAGAATTAGCCTCTCCTCCTGTGAGTTCTGGGTGCTGTGTATTTTGTCCCAGTAACAGGAAAGTGACTAAGGCAGATGCATCCCAGACATTCCCAGACTTAAATCAGATACGTTTGAAAATAAAGAAATAAATCAGATATGTTCGGGGACAAAAATGTCTTACTGATAATGAGGTCATGCTATTGTTTGAATGTTGCCCCTCCAAAACTTATGTTGAAATTAAATGCTATCATAACAGTATTAAAAAGTAGAACACTGGAAGAGGTGACTAGGTCATGAAGGCTCCACCCACATGGTAGGACTGGTGCCATTATAAAATAGTGAGTTTGACTCCCTCTTGTTCTTTCTTGTCCTTCTGCCTTCCGCAAAAGGAGGATGCAACCAGAAGGCCCTTACCACATATGAGCCCCTCAATCTTGGACTTCCCATCCTCCAGAACCATGAGAGAAATAAGTTTCTGCTCATCATAAATTACCAGGTTTAAGGTACAAAACAGACCAAGATAAGTTAGTTCCTCACTTTTATTTCCCACTCTCCAGCTTGGGTTTAGGATCTCCAAGATCCAGCAATGCCTGGGAGAGGAAGAAATGGGTATAATGTTGCCTTACTAAATTTGAACTGTAAAAATCTAGGAACTGAGTCCACAATGTGTTGTTTAAACTAGCCACTACTCACTTATTACACACCTAGCACAAAAGAAACAGTCTGGTTCTTCCATTTAATCACTGTATACTCTTGGATGGGTAGTACTCCCTGACACTCAGCTTGCGATCTTGAGAAGATTGGCTGAAGTTCAATTAGAGATTAGCAGATTCACAGATCGCTGGAGCTTGTCCTGCTAGCGCTCTCAGTCCAAGGAAGGACAAACCAGGCGGTGACATTACAGACTTATCAGAACTGTGGGTGCCACAAAAAGAAGCCTGACTCATCCCGAACATCAGAGAAGACTTCCTGGTGTAAGGGACTTAGAGATCCTCTGTTTCTCCATGCAGGCATTAGGAAAAGGAGACTCACAGAGTAATGGTCTCTGGACACAGACTGAGCTAGCTCCCCCTTCTTTTCTCCAAAGGTAACAAACACAAGGTCATAAGAAAATTTGCTGAACACACCATGCATAGCATCGTGTAGGGCCAGAAAGTGAAACCTTGAGAAGCAGATTCTAGAAGTCAACTTCCTTCCAACAGAGGTACGAAAAACTAAAAGTCATCTGGTTCTGCTCTTTAACACCCTGCTTTTTCCATCAGAGTCACCTTGTATAGGTGTACTGCACCGTTTCTAGAGGATCCACTTATTTGCCTATAATGTGAAAGGCTTACCCTGGAGTTTTGCAACCAGCGGTCCCAGTTTGTGGTGCTGTGAATCCTTACTGTGCAATGGCAGGATATTCTGGATGAGTAGCAGCCATCACTTGATCTTGTGATCCATCACTATGTGGTATTTAGATCTCAGCATGTGTAATTGTGGGAGTGCTTATGATGAATATGATGATAAATAAAACACTCACATATGAACACTTGCCATGTGTCAAAACTTGCATTTTACCATGCATCAGTTCTCATAAACCTCACAATAATCAGTTTCAGATAAGGAAACTGAAGCACACAAAGATTAAGTAATCATTACATAATGAGCATGAAGTCATAGAGCTACCAAGTGGCAGAATCAGGATTTAAACCTATGTCAAACTGAACTAAAGTTCACACTCAACCAGTGTGTACACATCTAAGTCATCTATACGACAACAACTCCATAATGGAGTGCTCGCTGCATATCAGACACTGTGCTAAATATTCATGCATATTAAACTGTATTAAACCTTTTCATCTCCACAATAACACTACAGGATAGGAACCATTACAGAGGAAGCTACCGAAGCCTAAAAAAGTTAAGTCACCTCCCCACAGTTACACAGCCAGGAAACGGTGGAGCCAGATTTCAAAGCAAGTTAAAAATCCGTGCTTCTTCATACCATGCCAGGTGCTGACTTACGGAAAACAATTAACAACTGTAGCAATCATTTAAACAGCATTTACTGTGTAGCTGCTTCTAGCTAATTTGGAGTAACAGAGACTGGATTTTTACACCACCCCCATGAAATAACTCAAAAATAAACAAAATGTCATTGAGCATGTTAGGAAATTACAACTCTGTATCGAAGGTTTTATGATTATTCATGTTTTGCAATGCACAAAATATGAATAATATGAATAATTTAGACTTTAAACCATTAAGGTTCACCTAACAAGTAAAAGTACCTGCACAGATATAGTATCCAGATCTCTTTAACTCTAGAGCTGCGCTCTTAACTTCTGCACTTGTTCCTCCTCCTTCCTTTTTCCTAACCTACAGACAGGCAACTAAACACAAGTGGGAAGAAATCCAAACACCAGACCACTGCGTGTTTCATAACAAACCACAAATCTCAAGTTGCAAACATTTTCCAATGTGTTAGCAGCTTAGATGTCCCTTGCTGGCTCTCTTCCACCAAGAAGGGGTGGGAAGGAGGTGCGAGGAAATGCTAGGCTGAACCTTATTTCGTAACAAGCACGTAAGTCAACAAACTAATGCTTGGGTTGGGCAGTAACTATTCACGTGCACTTTCACTCAGGAAGAGGCTGAAAACTTTTTACTCAGGGTGCTTCCACATCAGAAATTTAAGTAATATTAGAACCGTAGTCTCAGAATCAAAACTTCAGCTATAAGATCATTGTGCATAAAATTATGGTCTCTTAAAATCAAATTCAAATACTAAAAATCTTACGTAAATATTATGACTGGTATCCTTGGTTGGTAAACAATTATAGTCACGAGACTCATTTGCCAATCAGTTACTCAAAATCTGCACAGATATAGTCCCCATAAAGATCTCTCTCTCTCTCTCCCTCCCTCCCTCCCTCCCTCCCTCTCCCTCCCTCTCCCTCCCTCTCTCCCTCCTCTCCCTCCCCCTCCCTCTCTCTCGCTCTCTCTCTCTCTCTCTCTCTCTCTCTCTCTCTCTCTCTCCTTTTCTCCTTGCATTCCTCCCTGCCTCCCCATCTCTGCAATCATTACCCCAACATCCAAGAATGGAAGACTTCAGATTTAGTTCCAAGCAGCAATCTGTATGCTCAACCACGACTAGTGGAGCTGTAGCTATAAATCACTACAACTGCAGAAAACAGTTCTACCACATTTGTCAAAATTAACTAATGCCTTATCCTTTGATTCAATAACCTCACTGCTAGTAACATCTCCTACAATGGACTTAAGTTTGTTATGTGCACAGTTGTTCAATGCAGGACTGCTTACATAGTGAAAAAAATGAAAAAAACAAAATGTTCACCAAAGGACACTGGTTAAATAAATCTTCACACATCCATTCAATAAAATATGTCCATCAGAATCCCAGCAAAAAATATAAAAACTTAATGAAGGGTTTCTTTTAACCAGGAAAATTTATTGGTACATTTTAGATATACATAATGATCACATGCATCATAGTTCATTTGTACCAGTACATGATATATCTTGGTTCCCCGCCTTCCCCACCCCTCTCTTCAACTCCTCTTCCTCTCCTTATTTACAACAGCTTTATTTACATTTTTCCATTTTTTTCTCTTTTTATTTTCTTTTCTTTTTCCCTCCCTTCCTTTCCCTCTCCTCCCTCCCTAGTTCTCTTCCCATTTGAATATTTCTTTCTTTTTCACAATATCTATTATACATTTTTGTCCTTACTTACACTTACGGTTTCTTATACCAGAGAAACAATTTGATATGTACTCATGTGTGTCTGATTTCTTTCACTTAAGAGTATGTTCTCAAGGTGCATCCATTTACCTATAAATGTTGGTGGGAGTGTAGACTGGTCCAACCATTGTGGAAATCAGTGTGGAGATTCCTCAAAAAACGACAACTAGAAGTTCCATTTGACTCAGCTGTTCCTCTTCTTGGTATCTTCCCAGAAGAATTAAAAACATCGTATCACAGCAATATATGCACAACCATGTTTATAGCAACACAATTTTTAATAGCTAAATCTTGGAAACAACCATAATGCCCAGAAACTAATGAATGGCTAAAAAAGATGTGGCTTTTTTATACAATAGAGTACTACTCTGCCATAAAAAAGGACAAACATGAAGGGATTATTCATAAATTTGAGTGCAGTGTTGAAGGAAATATACAAGCTGTTGAAGCAAAATAAAGAGGAACCTTTTCCCTCCCTTGGCCTGAGGGTGCAGTAACAGGGAGCAGCTCTAATACTGACACTGAGTGTATCAGAGGAAAAGATCCTCCCAGGAGGAGTCATGGTTAGTGGCAGAGGAATACAACAACTACTACCACATCACCCACCAAAAAGGAAGCTAGAGAATAAAGAAACCGATAATCCTCTCCTCTCAAACTTCCATTGGCCAAACCCAAACAAAATGGAAGTCCAAGGAGGTTGGATGATACAGTGTATAGAAGTCACCTCCTAAAAGACAGATCTTAATGGAGAGTGGAGATAGCGGGGCAAATAGGATACCAGCACAGATGCTATGCTGCTGCAAAAATCCATGTGGAAAACAGCATCCTCCAGCATACGTTACCAAGTGAACATGTAAGATGCAGGAGAGCAATGCAGAGTCAGTAGCACATAACCAGCTCCTTCCCCCAGGTCCTTGTCCTGAGTGATGAAGATGTATGTGATGGCAAGCAGCGGGGAAAGTTCCCAGGTGTGGTTTATTGGAACAAAGAAAAGCTTCACTAGATGAGGTGGTCAAGGACCCCAAGGAAGCACCTGAATCTAGAAGCTTCTATACAGTTTTTGTGCATGAAAGGGCAGACAAAGGAGCAGAGGATGTGCACATATTCAAGTTTGCTGCTGCTGGCTAGGCTTCTTGTCATCAGCAGATTTTATTAGTACTTTGTCTTCGAAACTCTAATTTCCCTCAAGGCTTGTCTCACCTTCCCTTTAGTTTAATCAAACCCTTGTATATTGTCCCTTTACCTCCTGGTCTCAGAACTGCTCTGTGATATCCCCTCATCTTCTAGAAATACAGAAAACTTATTCCTGATATATCATTTAGTAAGGCCATGAGACTATTTCCGGTAAGTGTATCATAAGAAATAATGTGTGTGTCCTTTGGCCCAGAGAATTTAACTGCTGATTGGAGATCTTCCAGAGTCCTCTTGCTCCTGCCAAGGTGATAACAGAAGCACAGGCCGAGATCAAGCCTAAGTGATCATTATAAGCAGTCACCAGCAACACGCTTTGGATTTGAGCATTTAATTTTGATATATTAGACAGAGTCCAACCTATCCTGACAGATATAATACTGTAAACTGGTAAAAATATTGTCCTCTAGGTAGGCTAAATGGAAGGGAGAATTTTCACCTTAAATCACTGTGTACTTTTTGAATCTTGGATCATGTGAATGCACTATCTGTTTGAGAAGGAAAAATAGTTTAAAACAGGTAGAAAGGAAATCTGCATCTGCTTTCAATTTTAAGCTATGTAGAGCATGATACTAACATTGCATCTGTTACAGTTGAAATTTGTTCCCACATGGGATGAGGGTTGCTTGGCCACAATGATAGTGTAGGAATGGGGGGGGTATAGACAGAAAAAAGGATAAAGTAGAATCTCATTAAGCTTCATTAAAGAAATTAGTAGAAAATCTTACCAGAGGCGGGTTTTGCCTCTGCAGTTAGACTCCCATGATTAGAAAGATAAAGAGAGAAAGAGAAACCAGACCCAGAAAGGCACCAGGTAACACAACTAACACAGAACTTTAGCAGAGCAAGTCAGCAGGCAAAGCAGGGATGTAGCCAGAAACAGGAAAGGTCGGGGTAACCAGCTCCCCTCACCCATCTCTGATAAAGTGCAAAAGAGATAAGGAGCAGCCACCTAAGGACTCTTATTTAATACATAAAACACACATGTATCCTTTACTTCATCATTAACTCCAAGTTACTGCTCTATAAGGCTCCCCCCACACTCACTCACTTCTCTACCACAAAGGGACAAGAAGAACTCAAACAGCCAGAAAGAATGTAGCCAGAAGTACCAGGTTAGGATCAAAGGCGGCCAGAGAGCCAATCAGATGGTGACAACTTCCAGGTGCCCACGTGGGGGAGGGCAGAAATCACTAGTCCTAAATAAAAAAGAGCAAAAGACAGAAATCCACAGGTATCCATTTCTGATGCCCCCTACTCTCGCAGGGTAGCTGTCTGTCTTCTTTCTTTTCCGTCTTTTTCCAAATAAACCATCTTCTTTTATTTTAAACTCTGACCCTTCAATTCCTTACTGAAGCTGAGCATTTACGATGCTGGTGGTTGCATGTTCCAGGTGAAGAGTGGTGTGTACATCCCACCTTGCCACATCGTTTAGTTTCCTGAACCAGGAAAACTGTAAAAGACGTCTGAAGAGGGTCAGTGTCCCACCTTGGAGTCCTGGGCCATAGATTAGCCGGGACCAACCTCTAGGCTGGCCCCATAAGGGGCGGGGACCCAACTTCCAGGGAGCACATAGGGCCTTGCGGCTTCCACTGAACTCGCATTGGCCACTCCAGAGCCAGAAACTAGTGTTACAAATCCCCAATGATGAATGTTATCAATATGTATATTGAAAATGTACCATTGAGCTCCGGACTCCATCGTGGGCAGGAGGCTTGAGCTTGCAGGTCAGGCCGCTTCCGGTGCTTGAGCTTG
>QZML01001921.1:660472-676581 GCA_016801275.1 Hystrix brachyura | reverse complement strand
AAAAAAAAAAAAAAAAAAAAAGTAACAACCATAGTGGGTCAATGGTGACCCTAATGCAATCACAACTGTTGTCTTAATATGCTGTAAAAGTAACTAAACTGTTTTGCTAAATCATTACCTTGTGTATTACTTATAGTCATGTAACTGGCAAAAGCCTCTTGGTTGATGAGAGATAGTCTTGCTCAGAAATGTATGCTCTGGCTTGCTATCGTTGCTTTTCCTCCTTATAACCTGCCCTGCTTTCTCCAGAGTGTTCTTTTTTTTTGGTGCTGGGAATTGAACTCAGAGCCTTGTGCTTGCGAGACAAGTCTCTAACCACTGAGCAAAATCCCCAGCCCCTCCAGGGTGTTCTTTTATCTTGTTTTTTCCTCTTTCACTCAGCCCAAGCTCGCTCTGCAGAGCCAGTTTCTCCCCCACTCTTCACTTTTAGTGTCTCGAATACACTTTGTCACTGTTTTTTAAAAAATTTATGTTCTTAGCCGGCAAAATAGAAATGAACTTTTGTACACTGTCTTTTTACAGTTCTATATGTGCACCTCAAAAAAACCCTAAAGGTGTTAATAAACTGTAATTCTTGGTCTTGGCATCAGTAAATTGTGTGCTTTCTCCAAATGGTAATTCACAATGGCTCACAAAAGGAGGGGGTCCTAGCTGGGCATGGTGGTACTCGCCTGTCATCTCAACACTCTGGAGGCTGTAGCAGGAAGAGCACCACGAGTTCAAGGTCAGCCTGGGCTACATCATGAGGTCAAGGCCAGTCTGAACTACCATACATAGAGAGACCCTGTCTCAAGAAAAAACAAAAAATTAGGGGACTCTTAAACATTTGCTTGATATAACTTTCTGGCACAACCAAGCTTGCTTCACAAAAATATTGGCTTTCTTTAATTGATGTGGTCACTACGTTTCTTAGTTCAAGTCTACTGTACAGACTGGATTTGCTTTGTTCTCATTTTCTTGTTTTATGTTTGCTTGTAAGCTTTGTAACTATTTCTCGAAATTCTAATGTTTTAGGATACTGACTACAAAATAGATAGGATTAGACTGGACAGTAGACTCTAAATAAACTCAGCTAAAGCCACTTTTTTTTTTTTTTTTTTTTTCTTTTAAGTAGACATAGTTCCAGCTCATTAGGGCATGAGGATATTTATCACTAGCATTTTCTTCTTTTTTTTTTTTTTTGGTGCTGGGGATTGAACTCAGGGCCTTGTGCTTACAAAGCAAGTACTCTAACCGCTGAGCTAAATGCCCAGCCCAAGCCACTCTTTTTAAATCTCTGATACTGCTCAAATTTAGCAAAAAGGGCTTAGGACACTGATTCCAATCTGTCTATTACATCCAGGGTTAATTCTCCCTCCCCCAGAGGACACTCAATAATGGATGGAGCCATTTTTGGTGTCACAAATAGAGGGACAGAGAAAGGCTTCTGGTGGATAGAAACCAGCAATGCTGTTAAACACCCTACGGCACATTGCATAGCCTCCCACATAAAGAATTAACAGGCCCCAAATCTCAATGATACTGAAGAAAGAAACTGTGACATGCCCCTCTATGGCCCCAAGTTCTCTGTAGCAAGAGAGCTAGTCAGACCACAAGAAGAACGCAAAGCCCCTGAGAACTGCCACTCTCACGAACCCCAGGTCCTCTGGCCAGGAGGTCCCACTAGACACCCCTCAACCCAGTGCAAGGCTCAGGGAAGAGCTGTTCACAGGTTTAGAGTTGATTCAGTACTGTGCCCTCTACAGAAATGGGGTTGATGCCATGGGAAACTGGAGACATGTAATCCTATAATCAGGCCTTCACCTTCTCCCAGGACCTGCCCTAACCAGCCTTTCCAGGACTGAAATAACAGCAGCGGTCCCACCTCCATTACAACTGTGCCTGGGACCTGGGGTGTCAAGTTCCCCAGAACCTCCATGTACTTCCTCCCCTGCTGCCCCAAAGGGAAAGCAAACTGGGTGCACATCCAAGGACCTGCAGGGGCAGGTCTCCCTTTGGTCTCCCAGCCCCTTGGCCTCAAGAGCTCCCACCCTTGCCCTAGCCCCGGGCACTGGTGCCCTGGCTGAAGCCAGCTCTGGTTTCAACAATCTGACCTTGACTGGAGTTAGGAAACTAGGACCGGTTGCCAAGACAGGAGCCAAGAGCAGATATAGAAGAGGGCAGGAGAGGGGCTGGGGATTTAGCTCAGTGATTAGAGTGCTTGTCTTGCAAGCACAAGACCCTGAGTTCAATTCCCGGCACCAAACAAAAAAACAAAAAACAGACAAATAAGCCCAAAGAAGTCCAATAACTTGCCAAGGCCCAAACTCGACCCTGAGTTCAATTCAAAAAAAAAAAAAAAAAAAAAAAAAAAAAAAGAAGAGGGCAGGAGAAAGACAGTATTTGAGTTTGCACTGGAAGGAGAGGGTAAATTCAAGTCTAAAGTCCTTTCTCCCTGTGGGTTCCAACGACTCTGCCCTTTCCCTAATGGTCCTTCAGTCTGGCTTCAGTACCGATCCCTGCAGTCTGACTCATGGAAACACAAGGACAGGCAGACGAGACAAAGACAGAGAGAAATGGGAAGAGACGGTGGTGAGAAGGATCTACCAGGAGATAGGGGAGAGAAACAGAGAGTGGGCGACAAAGACCCAGAGACACAGAGAGAGGGACAAGGAGAGGGAATGAGAATGACGGAGACAGAGAAAGAGACAAAAAGAACCGTAAGAGACAGAGAACTGCAGAAAGAGCCATGACAAACAGGCCTCCCGAAATTAGAAGACTGCAAGGAGAGAAAGGGTTCCCCAAGGTCTCATGACCACGCAGTGGCAGAACCAGCTTTAACCCAGAGAAATAGAACCAAGTACCCAGAACATCAAAAAGCGTCAGCCCATCCCTGGGCCACCATTCTGCCAAGGCCCGCCACCTCACCACCCCACACACACACCAGTCACCACCCCACACACACCACCCAGGACCAGGGGAGAAAACTTTGCCCTACTCCAGGGCAAACACGCACCGCTGACCACGGCAGGGGTGGGGGGACAGCAGGGACTGAGATGGGCAGGCAGGCCTGAGCGGCCCCACTGGCCCCGCCCCCGTATGGCCCTGCCCCAGGTGGCCCTGCCCACTGGGCCCCCCAGCTGCCTGTGAGCAGAGCGTTTGCACTAAGTGAAGGCAGAAAGCTAGGAGGGGATTAAATTCACTAAGAGAACCGGGAAGGGGTGGAGCGGCAGAGGAGAGGTGAGAACAGGATTTAAGAGCAGGTGCCAGCCCGCTAAACACACTCAGAGCTCCAGGACATATTTCAGCTACCCGCTAACAGGTAAAGGGTGCTGGGCAGAGACACGGCAAGTGCCCCATAACATGCTGACTCCATCTCTGTCTCTCTTGGAAATCTGAACGTCTCTCTGTCTCTGTTGCTAGCTCTCTGCTCCCCGTCTGTGTTGAACTGTCTCTTCCTCTCTCTAGCTTGCACACACACACCCCGCCATCTTTTTCTATCATGCAGTAATGTCCCTCTCTCTGCTTTCTCTAGCCCTGTCTCTCTCTAATTCTGCCTCTTTTTTTCTCTGGTCTATGTCAGCCCTTCTTTCTGTGATCTTCTCTCCGTCTGGCTCCTTCTATCTCTGTGTGTTGACCTATCTTGTTTCTATCACTGTGCAAGAGTTAGTATCTTGAGAGACAGATGATAGATGGACAGATGCATGATAGATGAGTAAATGATAAATTAGAAGATAGATGGATAGATAGATAGGTGATCTAAGAATATATAGATATCACACTCTTGCTGGGCATGGCACACACCTGTAATGTAAACTCGGGAGGCTGAGGCAGGAGGACTGCTGTGAGTTCAAGGCCAGCCTGGGCTACAAAATGAGTTCAAGGCCAGCCCAAACTGAACTACTCAGCAAGACTCTGTCTTAAAAAAAAAAAAAAACAAAACCACACTTGGTTTTTTTTGTATACCTCATTATTACCATGTATTCCTCAGTATCTCTCTGTCTCTTGTGGTCTCTGGATCTCTTGTCTCTCTCCACCTCCACCTCTCTATTTTGTCTCCATTCTCATCCTCCTCCCCCTTCTTTCTCCCTCCTTTCTCCTTCTTTATCCCCTGGACTGGCTCAGTCTGGGCCTCTTCCTCCTTTCTACTTTCTACCTGCCCTCATTTCCAGGACCTCGAAAATGAAAATTCCAGATAAAAAGAATCCCAGTCTTCAGCTCCACCCTGTCCCATTCTGCCTTCCAGGCATCTGCAGTTGCCCTCAGCATGGACAGCACAAGCACAGCCATCTTGCTCCTGCTCCTGGCTCTGGTCTGTCTGTTCCTGACCTTTAGCTCAAAGAACAAGGGCCGGCTGCCCCCAGGGCCCAGACCCCTCCCACTCCTGGGAAACCTGCTTCAGTTTCGCTCACGTGACTTGCTGACTTCACTCACCAAGGTGTGAGGCCTCATGCTGGGCAAATGGGGAGAGAGCGGGGTCACAAGGCCCCAGAGCCCCTGTTAACTTCTTTCTTCCACCCCTAGCTGAGCAAGGAGTATGGCTCAGTGTACACAGTGTACCTCGGGCCCAGGCGAGTGGTGGTCCTCAGCGGGTATCAAGCCGTGAAGGAGGCCCTTGTGGACCAGGGGGACGAATTCAGTGGCCGTGGTGAATATCCTGTATTTTTCAACTTTACTAAAGGCAATGGTAAGCCTGCACCCACCGCCATCTCCTCCACCTGCCCCCAACATTTTCCACATTTTAGGAGGAACTGAGGGTGGAAGATTGTCAGCCTAATCTTAGTGAAACTCAAGGCCCCGATCTCACTGGTAATACCCAATGGATGGAGCCAGCCAGTCATAATCCAGAGTGAAGTCTGTCCCACCTTCCCCACCTGCAAATCCCACCACCATCTTGAACTGTACCTCTATACTAGTCTCCATCTCCATCCAACTCCAAGCCCATCGTCATCCCAATCCCCACCTCAGTGGAGCTGTGGGACCTGAACAGGAGCATCTGACCAGCCTGGGAGGGAGGAGGCGGGAAAGCATCCTGGAAGAGAAGACCTCCAAACTGAGACCTGAAAGATGAAGATGACTAATCAGAAGAGGGTTAAACTGGGCACAGTGGTTCACACCTGTAATCTCAGCACTCTAGGAGGCTGAGGCAGGAGAATCACAAGCTTGAGCCCAGTCTAGGCAACTTAGCAGACTCTATTTCAAAAAAAATGTTTTAAATTTTAAATGAGCTGGCAATGAGCCAGGCGTGGTGGCACACATATGTAATCCCAGCACTCAGAAAGCAGGAGAACTGCTGCAAGTTCCAGGCCAGCCTGGGCTACATAATGAGTTCAAGGCCAGCCTGAACTATAGAGTGAGATCAAATAAACTAATTAATTAAAATGAGCAGGAAATGTAGCTCAGTGACAGCCTGAACTATAGAGTGAGATCAAATAAACTAATTAATTAAATTAAAATGAGCAGGAAATGCAGTGAAAAGGCCCTAGGTTCAATCCCCAGTACTGCAAAAAAAGTGGGGGGGGAGGGAGACAAGAGTCCAGGCTTGTTGTGAGATGAATTCCCAGTGTTCCAGTGTTTATTTTTCCTGCTTCTTTGCACGTTCAATGATCAAAGAGCAATCACTGGCACTTCTTTTGTAATGAAGTGTGCGCCAGGCAACGCCAAGGATGCTGGTGACCAATGCAGGCCCCACGCTGTCTTCCCAACTCAGTGACAGACATAGCCCCATCACCAGACAATGACAGCCCAAAGTGACCAGGTCGTTAAGGGGGAAACTGAGACAGAGTGATGAGGACTGGTGGGAGGAAAGCCCAGAGTCCTATGGAAGCTCAGAGAAGACACCTGACCCAACCTGGAGGACCAAGGAGGGCTTGTTGGGACAGGGAAGATTCTGAACGCCGTCACTTTCAGGGGTCTCAGGGACAAGCTGTTGGTTGAGCCTGCTGCCCCTTTTCTCCCCAGGCATCGCCTTCTCCGATGGAGAACGATGGAAGAGCCTGAGAAGGTTCTCGTTCCAAATTCTCCGGAATTTCGGCGTGGGAAACAGGACCATCGAGGAGCAGATCCTGGAGGAAGCCAGGTTCCTGGTGGAGGAGCTGCGGAAAACTGAAGGTGGGGGTCCCTGAATGCAGTCCACACCCCTAATTCACATCCATCCTCCTTGGCAGGCGGTGCTAGGAAGTTTTCTAGCATGGGTGTGAATGCAAAAGTCGCACAGCCCTTCCCTGAGCCACAGTGAAAATGGCGTCCCCCAGAGGCAGGCTGGCCTGTGGTTCTGCTTCTCCTGCAGATCTGATGAGGCCGTTTCAGTTTGTGTAGTATTCTGAGCCCTGCTTGGGTAATAGTGGTGGATGATGATGATGTTAAGAACTCACCACACATGGAGCCCAGTCCTGAGCACATTTTCACACATTAGCTCTGTAAGCCTCAGGATAATCCAAATGCAAATGAGGAAGTGGAGCACAGAAGGTAACGGACTAGCTTAAAAATAACAGCTACAAAGTGGAGGAGCCAGAATTTAAACCCATGTCTACTTCCACATCCACATTCAACGCATTAATGCCACAAAAGTATAGTCTTCCGGGCTGCTGCATGTCATTGTGTGTTGTTTCAGGAGGATGTAGCTATATACTGGTATTGTGTATCAGTACATTGTTACCAGGTATTAGAACATTTCTTAGCTGGCTGTTAGTTAGGTCCCTGTGCCTATAACTGGCAAAGTATGGTTGTATTTAGTGAGAGTTTCATCGCCGTGTGATGTTGAATGTTCTGTGCTGTCTGATGATTGCCACATACTATGTTGTGTATGGTTTTGCCAGCAAGATCAGCCAGTTCTGTTGTCGGGTGATGTGTTACTGACATACTGCAGGGTGTTGTGGGTTCTGTGCTGTCTCTGCCATTGCCAAACACATAGGGTGGTGCTATGCTGCATCCTGGTGGCCACGAGTGTGTGTGAGTGTTGTGTGCTGCAGGACAGGATGTCATGGTTGGGTCAGACACTGTACAAATTAGGGCTGTGGCTACATGTGGTCCGGCATGGTGCACATTGGTCTCCAGAGCTGATCCATTCTGCCCCTCGCCCTCAGGAAAGCCCTTCAATCCTCTGTTTATGCTGAGCCGCTCAGTGTCCAACATCATATGTTCAGTGATCTTCGGCAGCCGCTTCCACTATGATGATGAACGTCTGCTCACCATTATCCATCTCATCAACGACAACTTCCAAATCATGAGCACGCCCTGGGGTGAGGTCAGTGGATTGAGGTCAGTGGGGTGAACACAGTCCAGTGGCCAAGAGGAAACAGCTGGTGGGGAAGAGGCTGTGTCAGCTGACTGGCTGCAGACCTCCCAGTTACACAGTCGCGCCCATCCCCTTCCATAGCAGCTCCCCTTAGACACCCGACCCCGCCCCCCTCACACCTCTACAGAATTCGGCAGTCCTTCAAGACTGGCTGCCTGGCTACTTGATCCACTTGCCTTGCCCCATCCGCTCCTGAACACACACCCGCCTGCTCCTCCAAGCCCCTCCAACTCTGCCCTCTCCCCAGCTGTACAACATCTTCCCGAGCCTTCTGGACTGGCTGCCCGGGCCACACAAACGCTTGTTCCACAACTTTGGGCGCATGAAAGACCTCATCGCTCACAGTGTCCGTGAACACCAGGCCTCCCTGGACCCGGACTCTCCCCGGGACTTCATCGACTGCTTCCTCACCAAGATGGCACAAGTAAGCCCTGCCTAGAAATCCCACTTCTGGCCTGACCAGAAGCCTTCCTGCTGCTCAGACCTCAAATCCACAGGGATCCTAGATTGGACAGGGTTGGAGACTTTATCCTGGAGAACCTACCCCGGCTGGCTTCCTGAGCCTTTGCCCAAAGCTACCACCACTTAACAGCCCATTATGAAGTTCTTAAAGCCCTGCCCGAAATGTTAATCGCATCCTGCATTGAAGATTCTTCCCTATTCTTCCACGGTCCCCACCTCCTCCGAGGTATGGAAGCTAAGCAGAGGAGGGCCGGACTGGCACCCGGATGCAGCTGTGAAGGTCTGGGCTGAGCATGGCGCAGACTCAGAGCCCGCGGTCAGGGTGGGAATGGAATTGCCTGACCCTGGCTCATATCCCCACCCCTTATCCCACCAGGAGAAGCAGGACCCGCTGAGCCACTTCCACATGGACACCCTGCTGATGACCACACACAACCTGCTCTTTGGCGGCACGGAGACGGTGGGCACCACGCTGCGCCACTCCTTCCTCGCACTCATGAAGTACCCTAATGTGCAAGGTGTGCATGCGGCTCACCAGCCCCGAAACAGGCCTGACCCACCCACTAGCCTGAAGGAGCCCCCGGCTAAAACCTAGGTCGCCCAGCCAAACCCGTGCGGAGGCTGGCCCCACCCACAGGGCACACAGCGTCCACACAGCAGCGTACCCGGATCCGGACCTAGATCCCGCCCACAGAGCCTTGAAACTGCCCACGCCGCGCGCGTCCCGCCTCCTAGCCCCAGTCACCTTGGCCCGCCCAGGACCTCAACCCCTGCCACACACCCTGCCCCGCCCACACTGCGTGTCTGCTACCCAATCGCCCCTGCTCGGCCCCCCCGACCTCCAGCCCTCCCTCACATCCCGCTTGCGGGATCCACCACCCACCGAGTCCCGTCCCGTCCCAGAAGCCCCTCCCGAATCCCATCCCGCCTGGACTCCAGGAGCCCTGAAGCCCCGCCCACACAATCCCACCCTTTGGAGTCCTTGCGCCAACCAGCGTTTTGCGCTCCTTCAGAAGCTCAGGCTAAGCCTTACACGCACCCTGCGTGGGGAGGGGCGCTGGGAGATTCGGACTAGAGTTCTCCCACGCACGCGCACTCCGCCTGTTCCCCGCCCCGCGGCGCCCGCGGGTACTCATCTGCCCTCCTGCCCCAGCACCTGCCCCTTCTGCCCCCAGCTCGCGTGCAGGAGGAGATTGACAGAGCGGTGGGGCGCTCCCGGCTGCCGTCGCTAGATGACCGCGCGGCCATGCCTTACACTGATGCGGTGATCCACGAGGTGCAGCGCTTCGCAGACATCATCCCCATGAACTTGCCGCACCGCGTCACTAGGGACACGGCCTTCCGCGGCTTCCTGCTACCCAAGGTGTGCCAGGCACCTGGCAAACCACATCCGGCAACTCAGACTTGTGCAAGTGGCGAGGAGTACCCTGGAGCCTAGCAATCAACTCCCCAGGTCTTAGCAACTGGCATCCCGAGCCCTAGCAAAGAACATACATCTGCAATTCTTAAATCCAAAACCTCAGCTGTGTTCCAGGACCCAATGCCATACTGCAGTAAACTGGCTTCTGGACTACACTCCACACCCCCGCCTACCACAACTCCCCTTCCTAGAGCCCTCTTCAGAATCCCTGGGGTCTGGGACTTCATCCCGAGAATCCCTGCGACAGCTGTCCTCAGAGACCTCGCCACTTCCCCAAAATCCCACATCTGCTTCTGCAAGGTGTGAGAAAGAGATCCCCACAAACTTCCGGCACCCATCAGTGGGAACCCTGACCGAATCCTACGCCCCACCCCATCCCCCTTTCTTAGCTCCAGGACCTCCAGGCCTGTAGAGTGGAAAGCCTATTTTGGAAACCTCCCAACCGGTCTACGCCCTAACTCCACTTCCTCATCCACACAGGGTACAGATGTCATCACCCTCCTCAACACTGTGCACTACGACCCCAGCCAGTTCCTGAAGCCCCTGGAGTTCAATCCTGAGCATTTTCTGGATGCCAACCAGTCCTTCAAGAAGAACCCTGCCTTCATGCCCTTCTCAGCTGGTGAGGGCAGGATGTTTTTTTTTTTTTTAACACCAGTCCTCATTCCACTATCCAAACTTCCCACCTCCTCATCCCACCCCATCCTCAGCTTCGGATGCGCAGACTCAGTCATTCCCTCTCCTAGCTCTGCTCCGAGGTGGGGAGAACAGGTTAACAATTTGGGAATGGTCCTTGTCAGCCTCTCCACTAGGTGGCGCAGTTGACGAGGGTCCAGTTTTTCTCGCCTCCGCTCAGGTGGAAAACAATCCTTGTTTCTAAGTAGCAGGGGCAAAAGGAGCAGGATAATAATTTGTAAATTCCCATATTACCTACTCTGTGCCACACACTGCCTCTGAGAAGAGTTACAAAGGTGGTGGCCAAGACCTGCGCAGCACTGTGATCTCAGATACATTACTTCACTTCTCTGAGCCTCAATTTCTACATCTATAAACTGCACCCACCTTTTGGAGTTTTCAGAATTTAATTAAGGGATTCGAGTGCGTCACACACAGAACTACGTCAGAAAATCACATTCCCACTGCTCTACCTGCATTTACTATTCACCACCTCATGAGGCCCTCTTACCATCTCTATTTCAAATACTCAGAAATCCCCAGCCTTGACAGAGCCAGGATGGGAAGCCAGGTGGCTGCACCTGTTTGTCAGTTCACTCTGCTTCACCGTTTATTTAAAGGATCTCTCTTTCCCTTTCGGTGGATCTGTGACGCCGTCTCCGTATCAGGCCGTCCCTGAGGCTCTGGGGTCCGCCTTCCACCCCCTCGTTCACGCTCCTCCCCACTCCCCACCCGGCAGGGCGCCGACTGTGCGTGGGCGAGCCGCTGGCGCGCAGGGAGCTCTTCCTCTTCTTCACCGCCATCCTGCAGAACTTCACGCTACAGCCGCTGGTGGCGCCCGAAGACATCGACCTGACCCCGCTCAGCTCCGGTCTGGGGAACGTGCCGAGGCCTTTCGAGATGTGCGTGAGCGCGCGCTGAGGCCCCGGCCTCCCGCCCAGGGGTCGCTCCGGCCCTCGTCTCCTTCCAGTCGGCCCTCATCCGCCTCGCTGTCATTATCTTCCCTGCACCCCCGGCCTGCCACGTGCCCGTCCTTCATCCCTCCTCTCTGAATCCCACCTGCACGCGGAGAAAAACAAGGGGAATGGGAAGGGTGTCTTGTACCAACAGAAGTCGTTCTGTGATGTGCCTTTTTCTGGGCTTTTTGTATCATTCTTTAGCAAATTATAATAGATTCAAACCTGTCTGGGCTGAATTAAAAGAGCACGACGTTCTCGGTGGGGAGAGAGGTGTGGCTGCAGAGAGGGGAAGACACCTGTGACTAGTGGTACCATCACCTTCAGGGCAGCTGCGGTAGCAGAAATCCTTTCCTGGTTTCCTGCAGACAAGGCTGGAAGGTAAAGGCCGTGGGAGGGCCTGAACACAGGCAGGGGAATGGAGACTGGGAAAGACAGCAGCCGGAGAGACACCAAACAGGAGTCCATGACAGATGTCAGCAAGATAGTGAGGACCC
This sequence comes from Hystrix brachyura, assembly GCA_016801275.1. Classification (NCBI taxonomy): domain Eukaryota; kingdom Metazoa; phylum Chordata; class Mammalia; order Rodentia; family Hystricidae; genus Hystrix; species Hystrix brachyura. The sequence goes on along the minus strand of QZML01001921.1, from coordinate 665,295 downwards.
GAGAAAAGATTGCGTTTACATGGTGCTTCCTATTGACACTCTGTTCCAAATGCTTCGTTTAATTCTCCCCGTGAGGCAAAGCAGTATTTCTGTCACATGTTTACAGATGAGTGGAGGCTCAGAGAGGTGAAGTATCTTGCCCTAGATCACACAGCAGAGATGCACAGAGCTTGGATCTCAGCAATCTGGCCCCAGACACCGGGCTTGTGACCACCACATTTCAATCTCACAAGTCAGAGTCAGAGGAAGACACCATCAGAGACAGAAGACCACTGAGAGATATGGAGACTGAAAAACAGGAAGTGAAAAGGGGAGGGAAGTGGCAGAAAGGGGGAAAAATCAGAGGAAAAAAGGAAGGGCAACGAATGGGGGAGTGAAACGAAGGAAGACAGACTGCCCCCCACTGGTACCTGTCTTGCTGGACCATTCCTTTGCCCTGCAGTTCCTTCCTTTGGGGTGAGGACTGCAGTCTCAGGAATGGAGCCTCCTGGCCCGGGATTCAGCCTAACAGCCAGACACCCTACAGACAGTAGCTTTTCTCACCAGACAGGCATAAGGCGTCTCCCCTGAAGCACCCAGGAGCCAGGATGTGCTGTGCAGCCACTGGGCTGGCTGGGTGAGGCACACCGCTCCTTTCGCCTCCTTAATCCCCACAGAAGGACCAGTCTGTCTGAGGGCCCGACCAGGTACAAGGAGATGGAGGGAGAGAAGGTGAAACTCAGACAGATGGACAGATGGCAAACAGAAACACATGGAGATACTGAAGAGATGGAGAGAGACAAGGACAGAGGGACAGCAGAGAAAGACCTTGAAAAACAACAACTGGGAATGATACAAAGTGTAACAGGAAGATAAAGACAGTCACTGAGAAAGGGGAGAGATAGATGCCAAGGGAGAAGGAAGACAAGGAAATTCTAATATGGAAACAAATCAAGAGAGGGACTAAAGCAAGGTACAGTGGCCCCTGCCTATAAACCCAGCTACTCAGGAGGCTGAAGCATGAGGATCACAAGTTCAAAGCTAGCCTGGGCAACTTAGTGAGACTCTCAAAATAAAAAGGGCTGGGAATGAGCAGAGATGAGCCTTGAGAGAAAAAGGAAAGGGAAGGTAGGTAGACTAGGGAGATATGCAGACTAAAAGAAACAGAAAAATTGAATCTGAGAGACAGAAACAGGAAGAATGAGAGTTGTGCAGCCATTCAGCAAATACAAGTATTTACCAAGCACCTATTATGTGCTGAGCACTGTTTTAGGTGCTTAGGTACAGATATAAAAAAACCTTTTTTTGGGGGGGGCACTGGGGATTGAATTGAGGGCCTGAGATACATATCACCAGCCCCCATTTTTTTATTTTGAAACAGGGTCTCACTAAGTTGTTAGGTTGCTGGGACTGGGCTCAAACTTAGACAATCCTCCAGCCTCAGACTCCCAGAATGCTAGGACTGCAGGTCTGCATCACCATGCCCAGCAAAATATTGACTCTTGAAGAGATGGCATTCCAGAGAGCAGCCCAATCAAGAGGAAAGAAGGAAGAGCCAAGAGCTGGAGAGAAAGCCAATGCCCCTGGGACAGAAGACCCACCAGAGAGCCTGACCTGCAGGGTGGAGCGGGGTCAGAGGGCACAGCTTACTGTGCCCAGATGCACCCAGCCCCCAGCAGTCAGCACTTCTCCCAGCCCTTACCAGTCACCTGGCTCCTACAGACAAAAGGCTAACAGGTGCCGGGGAAGGGGCCACACCTGCAATCCCAGCACTGGGAGGCCGAGGCATAAGGATCATGAGGTTAGGCTGAGCCAGGAGGATTGCAAATTCAAGCCCAGTTTGGGCAATTTAGCAACTTGAAGAGACCCGGTCTCAATTAAAAAAAAAAAAAAAAAAAAAAGTGGGGGTGCTAAGGATGTAGTGAAGTGCAAAGGTGCTAGGTTCAACCCCAAAAAAGGAGAAAAGCAAGGGAGAGGAAAGGAGGAAAGGGAAAAAGGACAAAAGAGAAAAGGCAGGCAGGGGCTAGGGATTTAGCTCAGTGGTTAGAGTGCTTGCCTTCCAAGCACAAGGAGAAATCGAAACCCAACAAAAAAAAAAAAAAAAAAAAAGAAGAAAAAAAGAGAAAAGGCAGGCAGGCTGACAGGCCAGAAGAGCCTGCAAAGGCAGAGACAGGAAGCAGAGAGGAGTGTGAAGTCAGGACAGACTGACTGGAGAGACACAGACAGACACACTGAAGACATGACAGGCAAAGACTGAGATAAAAACTCACATAAAGGGAGAAGCAGGAAGAGAAAGATGAGCAGGGGAAGAGACTCAAAGCGAGAGGAACACTGAGATAAAACGAAGATCAACAGGAATGCTGAGACACTCCCAGAAACAAGTCCAGTCTCAGACTCTGCAGGGCCCCCCTCCCTGCCCCAAGTCTGGGCTCCGTGCCAGGCAGGAAGGCTGGATCTGGCAGCGCAGGAAGGGGCACAAGGTGGGCCACGTTCGGGAACAGTCTTAGTACTGACTCCACCCCACCACCACCCCAGCCCCTGCCCAGGCAGGCCCCAGCAACTCCTCCAGCTTGTGCCCCTGCACAAGGAGGAAATGAGGGCTAAATGGGTCTACCATCAAGATTTGGGGGACTGAAGGCCAAGCAGTGCAGCAGCAGGTTCACAAGGACACTTGGGGGCATCTGGGAGCCTCAGCCATGAAAAGAGATGGCAAGAGTTCTGGGCAGGGAATAAACAGAGGTACAAAGGGGTCGACATGAGAAGGCACCAGAAGTTCCAGGCTGACAGGCCCCAGGCCAGGAGATTCAAGTGACCATTGGGGGTACAGGTGCAGTGCTCAGGGTCCCAAGAGCAGTGAAAGTGGCAAGGGCTCAGGGAAGGTGAGTGCCAGGCCAAGGTACACATCAACAGGGGTAATTTTCAAAGCGTATTTAGGAATCACAAGTACAAGACAGGTCATTCAGGGGAATTGGCCAGAGGTGAAGGGATCAGAGTACATACGACAGGCTAAAATGGGCCCCAAGGTGGGTGCACCTGACCAGGTGAGCTGACGTGAAAATGCCCGGCATGTGTGTGCGCACACAAAGCTGGCGGAGCCAGGATACAGAAGTGCTAGGACTGTGGGTAGGAGACTTGTTGGGGAATCTGGAGTGGGCAGCTCACAAGCACTTATCCTGCCCACACTAGGTTTTCACCACTGCTTCAACCCAAAACCCCACAGAGATCCGATGGCAGTGAAGGGGCACAGGCACGGCGGCTCTCAGGCACAGTCACAGCGCTGCCACCGCTGCTCCTAATACTCTTGCTTGCGTGATGGTTTGGGGTGTCTGAGGCACACAGGTACTCCCAGTGCTGGGAACTTGCTGCAGCTTTAGTCCAGAAACCCAACCTGCACTCTGAGGAGGTGCTCCTGGCAGTCAGTGAGAGAACAGAACTTTGGACTCGTGCGGGTGGGCTGGAGGTTGGAAGTCCTAGTTCACTGGAGGTCAGGGGCCTGGACTCCTGGTTCCAAAGAAGAGGGAGCTGGGGGCCTGAACTTCTAGCTCTGGAAAATGAAGGGCTGAGATGACTTCGGTGTCTGAGGAGGAGGAGAAGGAGGGCCCTGCAGTCTCTGTGGAGGAGGGGATCAGGAGCCTGGGCCAGGTCCCTCTGAGCACCTGCTGCCCACACTCTCTCACTGCTGGAGCCGTGTTCAGTGTGGCTGGGACTGCACCCTGCAGTGATGCTGTGTGGCTACAGCATGTGTTAGTGCTACAGACTGACACCTTGTCTGGCCGCAGGGCCTTAGCACTTCTGGAACTCTAGACATGGAAATGGTGAGGCCCAGAAGACGGAAGTGAGGACTTGGACCTGCCAGTTTGAGCGGATAAAGGGTGGAGCCAGGAACATGAGGTGAGGCCTAACAGAATGAAGCCAGCAAGGGCAAATGGTGAAGAGGCTGAGATAGAGCTAACGTGGAGGGATTCAATTGAAGTTTATGGTGCAGACAGTAGGAAAGAAGAACCTAAGAGGCGAAGCTTTAAAGAGCAGACACAGGTCAGAGATTAGGACCAGCAAGGGTGGGACTGATGTGTGGTAAGGCCAAGGTTGGTAACTAAGGGGTCTGGTAAAAAAACAAAGTGAGGGACCAAGAGGAAGTCAATTCCTGGAGTTCCCTAGAGTTCGAGGCTCTAAAAAGTGTGCAGCCAGTGACTGGGTGCTGCCTGGACAGGGAGTGCCCAACTCACCAGCCTTTTTTTTGAGCCAGGGTCTCACTGTGTAGCCCAGGCTGGCCTCAAACTCACTAATGCTAAATTCAATGTAATCTGTTCCATGGTCTTTGGGAACCACTATGGCTGTGGGGTACCTGAAGTTCCAGAGGCTCCTAAACTTTTTATTTTTTGAGACAGGGTCTCACTATGTAGTTAAGGCTGATCTTGTACTCGTAGTAATCCTCCTGCCTCAGTCTTCCTAGTGCTGGGATTACAGGTGTCCACCATCAAACCTGACCCTGAAGCTCTTAAGTGACAATATCCACATCATCTATTCCAGATGGGGTGAGGTGGGAGTTGGCTTCCACCTATCCTAATTGTACCCAACCTATGATAAAACCTTGAACACACAGCCCTACCTACAATGAACCATTAGAATGGGGTACTCTTAGATGCCTGACGTGGACGCATTCTAGAATCTACAAAGTCATGATCTCATCTCCCCACTGGGAAACTGAGGCCTAGCGGCTTTATTCAAAATCCTATTAAACACGGGCTGAGGATTTAGCTCAGTGGTTAGAGTGCTCGCCTAGCAAGAGCAAGGCCCTGAGTTTGATGCCTGGCACCGAAAAAAAAAAAAAAAAAAAAACCTAT
>QZML01001921.1:636130-660411 GCA_016801275.1 Hystrix brachyura | reverse complement strand
CCGGGGTTTGATGCCCGGCACCAAAAAAAAAAAAAAAAAAAAAAATCCTATTGAACAGCCGGGTGTGGTGGCATACACCTTAATCTCAGCACTCAGGAGGCTGAGGCAGGAGGATTGCAGCGAGTTAGAAGCCAACCTGGGCTACATAGTAAATGCAAAGCCAGCCTGAACTACAAAGCGAGACCCTGCCTCAAAAAACTAAAAAGATCCTATTAAAATTGTTTCCCCAGATAAACACTTCCCCCTCCCTCCTGGACTGGTTTCTGGGGCTGCATTACTAAAAATGTCCAAGAGCTTCAAGTCTTCATGTCTAAGTGCATCTGATGGCACCAGCAGATGAGGCAGGGTACAATTGTGGGTCTGAAGAGACCCACGATTTCACCAACTGCTTCCTCAACCAGGCGGGTAAGATGCAGGTCCCTGCTACCTTAAACACTGGCCTGCCTGGAACAGGAAGCACCTCTCTGCCTGCAGGCCATTTCCAGCAAGCCATTTCCAGGGGACACCAGTGCTGACAACACATGACCTCTTCTCAGGTGGCACAAGCTACGAGTCTCATTCTGCTCAAGCCCCCATAGGTCGCATGTCTGAGAGCTGAAGACACCTGAGATGAGAGGCCAGGGTTGGCAAACGGCTGGGGACCTAGGTGTCGTGCATCTCACAGCCTCCACTAGACCCAGCCAAGGTACAGGTGGCACCAAACACTGTGGTAGGTGGGATGTGAGTTGTGCGCATGCCCTACACCAACAGAGACCCAGCATTTCATCGGCATGCTACCACTAAGGCTACCACACACCCTCACCAGGGATGCCCAGCTGTGGGGTCAACTTCTGCCACACATGCACACAAAGCCCAGGATTGAATGGGGAGCCCCAGAGCCAGGAGCACAAGCACCTATTCCAGGAGATTAGCCTAAACTGGTCTGGGTGGTGCTGACTGAAGCACAATCAGCAGCCCTGGAGACAAAAAAGGAGGAAGGGCCCACCTGTAATCCCAGCTACTCAGGAGACTGAAGCAGGATCCTTGAGTCCAGGAGTTGCAGGCCAGTCTGGGCAACATATCAAGACCCTATCTCAAAACAAATACAAAGGGCCTTGGATGAGGCGCACACACTCAGGTAACCTGAGCTGTACGTTCCCCTAAGGCACCTCCATGATGCCCCAGCTTGCGTCACTGCACTGGGATCCCATCCAAGGTCCCACATTCCTTCAACCCCACCAAATTCCTGTATGACAAGAGTGACTTCAGGGCCCATAGGGAGGGGATGAACTTGGACTGACCCTGGGTGACATGAGGGGCTCACCAATGCACCTATGTCCCCAAAAAAGCAAGTGCGCCTAGGGGCAGGCTTGGCCTGCTCAGAGTTCTCCTTTACAGTCACCCTGCAGAAATTCTACCTGCTCCCTGTGGAGAGCCCCACCAATGACCTCACCCTGGTGCAGTGGCCTGTGCAGTGTCCCTCCAGCCTTCCAGCTCTGCCTGGTGGCCCCTTGAGCTCAGCTAAGGCAAGCTTCATAGGCCTTCAGATCTCCTGAACCCCTGGTCAATAAAGGCCCCATACAGCAGTTAAAGGAGGTTCTCATGGAGAGGGAGTCAGCTGTGTGCAGCTTTGAGGTAAACTTTTTATTTCTTGGCTGACAGGACTTTCACACCCATGCTCCTCCCAGCATCTCGCTTTGCCCAAGCGGTAGCGAGCAGCCCAGTCTAAAAGGTGCCATAGCCAAAGGGGTTGGGGAGTCACTTCACATTCCAGGCTGGAGGCGTGGGGGGGGCCTTGGGGCTACACCCCTCCCACCCCAAACCTTTGCCAGCAAGAGGCCATGACTCACCTCAACCCCAAATCCTGCCTCCCAGATCTCCACACCCAGAGGGTTAATGACCAGACAGGACAGAACACAGCTCCCAGCTTCAGTTACGGTTGCCCCCAACGCTGGCTACTGCCTGTGTCACAACCCAGCCCCCTCATGCGGCAGCAGAGGTCTCTCCTCCTTGGTTCTCATCGAAGCACAGAGCCCTCCGCACCAGGTGGGACAGAGGCAAGCCAGAAGCAGCAGCAGAGGCAGGAAAGGAGCAGGCACCCAGACTGGCAGGCTGCTGAGAGGGCCCAGGGCTCTCCTGAAGTCGGGTGAGCAGTCGGTCCATGCAGCTCTGGGGCTGGCCACTAGGTGGGTGTGGTCGGCTGTGACACAGGTACCTGGACACCTTTCTGTCCAGATGCTGAGGGTGAGAGGGCAGGAGAACGTGAGTCATCAGGGAAGGGACACAGAGGCCAAGAGAAACCTAGGAAGATGGGGAGAGGATCAGGAAGAAATGTGGCTCATGGTTAGGACACAAGGAAAGGAATCTGGCTAGGAAGAAATGATGATGAATGAGTGGTAGTACTAAGAAACTGATAGGGGAGGATGAGGATGTAGCTCAGTGGTACAGTGATTGCCTAGCATGCACGAGGCTGGCGGTTAGATACGGGGGTGGTGTTATAATGAAGTGGATGGGTGGCTTGAGGCCTGGTAGAATACAGGGAGTAGGAAGGACACAAGGCAGGAGGAAGCAGATACCTAGCTGATACTTGTCTTTGGCTGCTGCCCGCTCCTTGGCATCAAAATACCAGACAGTGATGGCGTACCTGGGGACCAGGGCAGCTGAGATCAGTTTTCTGCAAATTCCAGTCACCATCTCCACAATGATTCAGTCCACCCTTTTAAGCCAACTTGTTCTGTGTCCACCTAGGCCCTCAGCATTTCATCACTCCACAGTCATTCAGGAGGGTCTTAGAAAGCTCTAGCACAGCGGGAGCACCTGAGCACATTCCCAGAAGTATGGGTCATACCTGGTGGCATAGGCTGGCTTCACTTCATGAGGGTTCCTTCGGTCAGACCAGAAAATGAGCAACCGGTCAAAGAGTGGCTCGATGTTTGCTACCACAGGCCGGCCCTCAGGGAAGATCTGCAGCAGGCCGCCATGCACCTAGGGACAGGCCAGAAGATGAGGCTGCATGCACCTCGGCCTGGAGCAGCCACCTTGCATTGCACCCAGGTGCCCACTAGGGGGTGCAGAGCGCGCGCGCGTGCACACACACACACAATCACTCCCTCCCACCACTCGGGCTCTTAAAACAAATGACAGCCGAGAGTGTGCATCGCCATGGAGATGAGCAGGAAGCTACTTATGACAGGAAACTGGGGAGGGTGTTCATGGGCAGTCAACGCCACTCCCACAAAGTGGGGAGTTCTCACCACACCAGTCAGCCAGAGACAAGAAGGTGCCATTTAACAGGAAGAGCCCACAGACTGTAAAACCACCCACCACAGGCTGAGAAGAGGAATATGCTAGAATCTGACCCAAGTGGAATGGGGCAGATGCACACTGCCCTACCTCCACACCATACCTTAACATCCCAGTTCTGATTCAGGTAATAGATACAGGTGATGCAGCGCCCATCGCCGTGGGGATTGTCAACGTGCCTCACGTACCCCAGTCCATTGCCTGGGTAACACGCCACCATGGCCTGCCAGAGATGGAGGAAGGTGGTTTACTGAGGCTAGATAGGGACATCCCGGGAAGTAGCCATTACCCCTTGGTCATCCCCTCCAGACTGCTGTCTTCCTCTTTGTTTCTTGAGTGTCCTGGGCTCCAGCCCCCAACAGACTTTCTCCTATTTCAGTCAAAACTCCATGCCCAGGTCCATCAGAAACCTCAATTTTAAGACCTCAATAGCCTGCTTTCCACACGCACCCAGAACAAGCAACCCCAAAGGGGCTACAAACCCTACCTTTGACATTTCAGTAGCCTAGAAACCAATTTAAGCATTTTCTGGTATGCAGACCATGGCTGTGGAGTGGAATCTCCTGGGGAACTCTGAGACACTGAGGCCCAGGCCCACGTCACATCAAATGTTCTGATGGACTAGACTTGGACTAAGGTGGGACCTGGGTTGTTCAAAGGTTCTCCAGACAATTTTAATGTGCAATAATGGTGAGAACTACTGCCCTTGACTACAAAGAATCCAGCTAAATAAGTGATGTGAACAAGAACCAAAACCTGAAGAATGATGGAAAGCGAGATCTAATTCCAATTCCAAGTTTGCTGGCTAATTCTGGATAGTCACATCACCTGAATGGCACTCAACTACTGCAACTGAAGGACGGGGCTAATAAACACCTGTTTGAAGCAGTAGCATTAAGCCCTCTGAGAACATAACTTTAGAAGTTCCAGAGCACGACAGGTCTAACAGCCAGGACTCACTCCAGGTCTTGGCTTCAGAGTTCTTGTTTACTCTGCCTGACACTGCCACTCCCCAGCCCAGCCCTGACCATGCTGCCTAAGGGCACTGAGATGTCTGTCACCACCAGCTAACAGAAAGATGGCCGTGGTGTAAAAGAAAGAACCTAGTCACTTCTACAGACCCGATTCTGTGGGAAGGGGGCTACTGAGACCTAGCTCTCTGTGCTGCCACATCAGCTTGACACTGGGGAGGTGACTTAATTCCACTGCCTCAGGCTTCTCAACCATGGGAGGCAACTAACACTACTTCACAGGTGGTTGTGGAAACTGAACAAGATAAAAAAAATGTCTGGAAAGACACCCAGCAGAGTACCTTGCCACATGACTAAGAACCAAAGCACAGGCTGAAACAATCACTAAAACAAAGAAAGAGAAGTCCCTGTCCCACTCTGTGCCCAAACCCACTGAGAGGGATGGATGAGGTACTAGGCAAACAGGACAGTTAGCTAGGAGGACCCTTCAACCTCTCCCCCATCAGGAACCACCAGTCTTGCCCCTGCCACCCAGGCCTCCCTACAGTGCTCAATTCCCTGCACAGGGCTGGCCCAGCAGGACAGCCCCGACATAAAACATTCACAACCAAACAAATCAGTGCATGCTGCCAAGACAGCAGGCTTGCCAAGGATTCCAAGGCAAGACGGACTGATTCAATCCCTCATCCTCCTCTCAGGTTCCTTCTCTACCTGTTATTCCCAAGGCTCACCCTTATACGGATGGTAAACTGCTCTGCATCAAGCATGTGTAACTTATCTACCCCAGAACCTGACTCAGGATAGAGGACAGGAGGCTGCCACCACCCAAAACCATCCAGCAGTGGAGGGCTGACCTCTCTGTCAGCATCAGGATACAATGGGAGCAGACCCACAAGGAAAATCTGGCCCCTGCACCCAGAGGTTCAGAAGGGGAAAACTTTGCCCTGCTCACTCCCTGAAGATGGGATAGCACTCAGAGCAGCCACTCACTGGGATGAAAGAATGTGGCCATCGCCCCAATGGCCTGCAATCAATGAGTCACTGAAACAGCCTCCCCACAGCTGGGACTCCAATCACATATCATGCTGGTTCTTCACATAAATGGACACATGAAGGGCAGTGTATACCCTCTTCCCTCAACAATCCGTTCCCACAAAGCAGCCACAGACCCTCTTCTCCAGGTCTTCAGTGCACCGCAAGAAACACAAATTCCTCATCACAGCATCCAAGGTCAACCTCAGGTACAATCCCCCATCATTCTGCTCTCAGCTTCAACAGACCTCATCCTCACCTCAAGGCCTATGCACCTGTCTGGGACACACTTTCCCTGGCTTTCCTTGTTATTCAGGACTCAGGTCAAGAGTCGCTTTAAGTCCTCTAGTTGTCCACTCCACTCCTCTCAACATAAGGCATCTGTTCCACCCAGCTCTGGCCTCAAAAACAGCCTCATCAAAGCCCCTAGGGCCAGGCCTGTCTCTCAAGTGCCCACTGCACTATCTGCTGACTGAAAGTACTCCTCTGAACCCCAATCCCTGAGGGAAAGCCTCAGCCACAGGGACAACAGGCAGAGTGACAAGGGAACTTGCTCTGTACCCCTCCCACCTCAGCAAACAGGCAGGTGGAGTCAAGAGGCAGAACGCTATAAAGCTTACTGATGACAATGCGCCAAGAACCCTATCACCCATATACACACATGCACGCACGTACACACCAAGTCAGGAGCCAGAGACTCAGCCAATGACTGCAGACCCACTCCAAGCTGCTCCTACACAGGCAAATCAAACTAGTTGAGCCCTCTTGGGTATTCCCTCTGGTAGCAGGAGTGAACACTCTTAGCTCCAGGTCAACTAAGAGGAACCAGGGAGAGGAGGAAAGGCAGGACAGAACTCCATTCAGGAATGACTGAGGAGCAAGGTTACTGCTGGCAACCACCACAGTGCAGCTGATTGTCTCCACTGCCCCTACTCACTTCAGCACCAATCATACTCCAGAATCCAGGGAAGAGCCCAGACACTGCCCCTGAAAGATACTGGAGCCTAGAGTTGCTGAAAAGGAACTCCAGTGACTAGGCTGGCTCTTTCCTTCACTTCCCCAGACAGCCTGGTCTGTTCCTACTTCCCAGGGCAATAAGGGCACTCCAGGGCTTTTAAAAAGCCAACAAGTCCCCCTTTTTCAATTTTAGCCTGGATCCCCTCCACAACAAGACCTAGGTAAGAACCGGAAGCCCCCAAGGGGAAGCTGTTTCCTTCCTTCCCTAAACTGCGGCACACTAGCTGGGGACTTAACCTGATAAACCGAGAATCAGTACTGTATCACCCTGGGCTGCTCGGCTCTTCTGGACTTTCCTAACTCTCCTCCTGCAAGGAGGACTGACACTAGGGTGCATGCAGCTGAGCCAGGGAGGCTACACTGATCTGCCGGCACAGGAGCCAAGCCCAGGGAGGGGCCAGCTCTGACACTCCAGCTATCAAATAACAGGAGGGAGAGGGAAGTAGGACAAGTTCCAGCTGGGGTGGGGAGGAAATAGGCTTGGGCCCCGGGGGAGCACTGGTCCCCGGGCCAGATCCAGCCTAAGAGGAAAGTTGCACAGAAGCAAAACTCAAGATGGGATCTGAGAGAAGGGGGAGGGGACACCAGGAGCACAGGCTCCAACCCATAGGTCAGAACACAGCCAGTGCCACAACTGGTACTGATCAGCAGGCAATCCCTATAGGCCTTGTCCAAATGACACCAACCCTCAGACCCAAGACCCTCACATGCCTTCCCATTAAGAGAACGATCATGTCAGCAGGCTGGAAAGGTCCTGTGGACCACAGTCTGTGTAGGGCTCCTGCCCCTAGTACTTGGACAGCTGGGAGCCTGTGGGGCCCTGACAATTGCCCATAAAGTCCTAACAAATGAGCCCTTTGTTTACAAGTAGGTCTCTGGCTTTCAGCAAGATGTCAAAATGGCCCAGGCTCCAAAAAGAAATTAGGAACTACTATCCTATAGTGTTGGGGGGCCAGGAATAAGAGACAAAAACGAGTCAAGTGAAGAGACAAGAGGAAGATGAGGTGACAAACAGGACAGAGGGATTGAAGACAAGGATCAGGACAGGGAGGAGTGGGAAAGATGGGGACAAGCGCTCTGGGAGGGCCAGCAGGTAAACTACCAGTACTACCCCAGGATGCCATTTTCAATGCAGATACCATAGCAGGCCCACAGGGCACAATGCAGCCCAGGACAGGTGCTCAACCCTGGCCTTCACCACCCACCTCCTGGGGATCACCTCACCCCTGCCACCCTTTCCTTACACCTTCACTTTCTCCTAACTGGGAAACAGGATAGGTAACACATGCCTACGAACATGGACGGATGGGAGGACAGGGCAACAGGGAAGGAGGAGAACAAGGATGGACAAAGACAGAAACATCTGCGTGTCTACACTGACCATTCTCAATCTGGGGCCCCTAAATAGACACCTGGAGCCAAGAATCCCACCACTATCCCTGTACAAGTGTGGGACTGTGTCAGCAGCTCTCACCAGCTTCTCCAAGAGGATTCCTGGAAGGTCAAGAACCACTGTGCTAGGGTTGGGGAGTTAGGTCAAGTGGTAGAGCGCTCACCTAGCAAGTGCAAGGCCCTGAATTTGATCCCCAGCACCTCCCCCCCAAAAAGAACCACTGTGCTCCAGGATAAACTTCTGATTCACAGGTACACACATCAAAGCTCACAGGGAGGACAGAGACTCCCTCTGCAGGATTCCCACAGATGCATGTACCCCTCGGCTAGAGCTGCCGAAACCCTTTTGTGAACAAAGAAGGCTGTCCCTAAAGTAACTCTTGCCAGAGCACTAGATAACAAAAAGCTCCACTGCCAGGCTTAATGATGCCACCTGTAATCCTAGCACTCGGGAAGCTGAAGAAGGAGGATAAACACAAATCCTGGGTTAGTGAGTTCAAGGCAAGCCTTAAAAACATAGCGAGACCCTGTCTCAAAAAAAAGTGCTATCAAGCCCCTCCACAGAAGGCCCCCACCAAGCCTTACCTTGGTGCGCCCGTTGATGACGTAGTTGCCCAGCCGCCCGGCGCAATGGCGGATCACAGTGTCCACATGGGCCATGAGGGCACCGATGCTCCAGCAGCCTGGCTCGTGACCTTCTACCCAGGCAATCTGGTCCCCACGAATGCTACGCGGCGGGATGGCCCGTTGACTCACTAGCTGCCCATCACGCAGCCGACCGCCCCACCTCAGGGCCTCCACCTCAGCCAGCACACGGCCACCCAAAGCTGCCCCCAAGAAATTGTCCTTGACGCAGATGCCATAGTACCGCATGCAAGGCACAATATAGTCCAGGGCCAAGCGCTCAGGTGCAGAAGGCAGGGCGTCCTCCCTCAACCTGGCACTCATTTCGCCGCTGCCACTGCTACTGCCGCTGCCCATACCCCCTTCCCCCTCTGCCTCCTGGTTCTCTTGCCTGGCCCAAGACCTCTTGGCAGGTGAAGGGGCATCCCCACCATCCTCTGCCCACTTTCGTTTTGGAGCCTCAGGTCGGGCACCCTGGGCTGCCAGTCGCTGGCACTCCTTGGTGACCAGTGCCGCAGCACCTTCACTCTGCAGTGGCCACAGCTCGCCACCATCCTGCCCGCCAAAGCCCTCCCGCAGGGGGCTAGTAGTAGTGGAGGTGGCTGCAGCTCTGAGGGTCCCACTCCCCACGGACGCTTCACCAGGCACTCCTGGACGGTGGCAGGAGGGTAGCAGGGGACAGGTCAAGTAACTCTCCACCCCCATCCTGGGCCGGCTGGGTTCCAAGGGCTCTGACACAGACACGGGCAACTGAGGGAGCGACTGACTCAGGGCCTGCGGCTGGCACGGGCTGTCCATGGCAGCAGTGTCTTCATCCCCCGGGCATGGAGGGCACGGCCCGGGCCCATGGTGCCACCCAGCTGCTCCTGCTGCTCCTCCTCCTCCTCCTCCTGCTCCTGCTCCTCCACTTGATGCAGGTGGGGGTCGCTGGACCTGGCGAGGCGCAGGGTGAGGCAGGGCAGGCAGCAGGAACTCTTGTGCCCTAGGGGTGCTTGCTGGTCCCGAAGTCCACTGTTGTCTCTAGATGCTTAGGATTCCTGGAGAAAAAGGAAGAGAGACGTGAGAGCAGCTAGAAACAGGCAAGCTAGGGGAAGAGATGGATATGGTACAGGCAGATAAAAAAAAGGTGACAAGGGCAAACTGGGCTAGAGATCCCCACAACCTGAGGCCAAGCATGGAAGGGACTCAGAACTTGAGGGGGTACAGCCGACAGGATAGGGCAGTGAGGGGGAAGAACCAGAAGAAAGGGACCGCATAGATAGCTAAAGACAGAGAACAGTAGTTTGAGGGGAAAGAGGGGGGGGGGGGGGGGGGGGGGGGGGGCGGCGGTGCGTAGAAAACAAACGGAGCAGGGAGAGGAGTAGGACGGATCTGCCTAGAGGCTCCAGAGAAACACAGAAAGGTCGGTATCTACAGAAAGAGGGAACAGGAGATATGAAGAAAGTCTGAGCTGGGAAGGGTTAGAAGGCAGAGAAAACTGGGGAGTCCAGAGACAAAGAGAATGGGGTCCCCAGAGACATAAAAACAGACAGGAGGGAAGCGGGGCGGGAAGGCCTGAGCCAACAGGGAGGTAGGGTCGACCTGTGCCCAAACGAAGGAAGCCTGCCGGGGGCGGACACACACCAGACGGAAGGGCGGTCCGGAGACAGACGGACAGGCGGAAGGGAGCCCGGTAGGAGGGTCCACGGCGACCGAGGGAAAGGCGACGGCTCGCGCACTGACGGACAGAACCGACGAGAAGGCGCCCGCTCCCGAGCCCCTGCGGTGCGGGCCCCGAGGCCCCCTCGGGCACTGCGGGCGAGAGAGGCCGAGCTTAGGCCCCAAGCCCCTCCCCTCGGCCTCCCCCGGGCGCCGCTCCCCCAACGGCCTGCAGCCAACGTGCCCGGCGCGCGCTTCCTCCCCCACCCCCACCCGGTCCCCCGGGTCGCCACAGTCCACCACCGCGTGCCCCTGACCGAGCGCCCCCGCATCACGCCCGAAGCTGGCCGGCACCCCAACTCGGCTCCTTCGCCTCCCCGCTCCCTTCTGTTCCTGCGACTTCCTCACCGAGCTTTTTCTCCGGCCCCGGCGCCGCCGTTTGTGCCAGCCGCCCTGCGCCGCACAGCGCGCCATACCCCGCCCCCACCACCCGCGACGCTCCGCCCCCGCCTCGCCCGGTGGGCACGTGACCTCACTCGGACGCAAAAGATCGTGTCCGCGCAGGCGCGAACCGCGCGGGGCGGGGCAAAAATTTTCAGAACACTCCTCGAGCAAGGAAAGGTGGGCCGGTCGCCGACGCGAGGCTTATTTGCATTCCCCACCCCGCCTCTTTTGAACGGCAGGAGGAATGCAGTTAGTTGGCCTGGATCAGGGAAGGGGCGTGTCCATGGGTTAAACCAGCGCTGTGGGAGGGGCATGCAAATGAGATTATTTACATGGCCGGGCCCACCCCTTAGAGCAGAAAGCTGCGGAAAGACGGACCTCCGGGTTGCGGAACGACATGCAAATTACTCATTTACATGGAGAGTTCCTCTTCACAACCCAAAACAGGGATATTGAGTAATGGCCGCAGTCACTTGGAAAATGTGTCTAAATTGGCACGTCCGTGATTTACATAACCACTTTTTATAACGGAGAGGAAGACAGTATGGTATCGTTCTTAAGGGGTCACTGGAACAGATGTGCAAATATGTAGTATCTGCATGACCTGCTCCACCCTCCCCCCTCAGAGCAAATAGAGGACTCAGAACAAACAACCTAGGACAGCTATGCAGGGAAGACATTTGAGCGAACAGTCCAGTCTCTCGGAACATTTGGGCCACCTCTCTGAGGTCTATGTAGATAAGGTCATTTTGAATGCCCCCCCCCCTACGACCAGGCAAAGCAGCCTGAGGCAGGACTCAGGCATGCTTCAGGTTTTGGATACTGCTGCCTTTGGTGGCTTGGTGGGAGAGCAGCTGGGATGGTCCTCTGGGGGCTGCACCTGTCCTTGACAGGTCACATGAAGGCGCCAGCAGTTAACCTGGGCACAAGGCAGTGCACACCCTTCTCAAGTATGTACAAGGCTACAAGGCTTAGGGTTTGCCCAAGGTCCATAGTCCTGAAGGGCACACAGCTGGCGCACGGTCACACACTCTGAATCAAAGGAGGCAAATTCACACCAAAACACAGACTTCAGGGACACAAGTGCACGGGAACATACCACAGCAGTGAGCCACTTTCCGAGACTCTGAGTTCAGACATCCAAAAGTAAAAGCATGTAGAGACCCAGGGTTCACTCACAGGCCCAAATTCCCCTTCCTTGGTCTTGGTGTCCCACCCAACAGGCTCATCAACACAATCACCAAGGACACAAAGTACTCACATGCAAGTGTCACACATTCCAACAGACACTGTCCCACACACAGGTACTGGGATGACTCATACACATGACACAAACACAGGGACATAAGCGTCTCCCACATGAGTTTCAAGCACCCAGGTCACAAAGTGTGCACACAAGGACAAACTACCTCCACAAATTAGACATCTAAACTATGCTGCATCCTCAAGGGATCCCCACATCATGACCCATGATTCTTCCATCAGGGACTTCTCCCCAGTATCCCAAAATGACAAAGGCCAAGACACAGGTGTAAACAATGCTTTATGGGGCTGGGGTGGGGATGGGACAGGCCTCCGGGTAATAAATAACACGTACTCGCAACAGCAGGGCCAGGTAGGAAGGTGGGGCCAAATGGCCCTGGTCTCAGGCTTTGAGAGCTCTTGGGGTATGGTTAGGGGTTCAGGGGGGACAGAGGGTAGCCAAGACAAAGGAAGCAGCAGCAGGTGTGGGTTCCCCCTTTCCCCATGGCTCAGTCTTGCCCCAAAACCAAGCCCCACCAGGCCAGGGAAGGAGGACAGGTGGCGGGGCAGCTTCTCCAGGGCTGGGGTAGGGTGGGGCAGGACCTCCTGCAGCCTGGGTCTGGGCCCCAGCCAGAAGGGCAGGGCTGGTCCTGGAGAACAGATGAGCTGAAAGAGAAGGGTGTAGTGACCTGGAGGGGTCTTGGGGCTGTCTAGCAGGTGTCCTCATTTCTGGGCATCTCCCTGACCTTCCATCTGTATCTGACTGTCTATACTCTTCTACCAAAGTTTCTACATTGCCTGAAATTGTATTTTTCTCTTGGTATCTGTATCTCCCTGCTTGTTTGCTTCGGAGAGCTGAGTCTGTAAAAGGACATTTCAGTGTCTAAATATCATATCCCTACTTTTGTATCTCTGTATCCTTCTATGTCCCTGATCACCCTGGCTTTAGGCCTCCTTCCAGTGTTTTCCAAGCTGGAAAGACACATTAGTGTTTTTTTGCTTTGACTGCATATAGTATAATCTACAGGCTTCTAAAAATCTTGAAATTACTTCAAAATTTCTGGAGTAGAGCCTGGGTATCAGTATCTTTTAAAGCTCTCCAGGTGATTCAAATGTGCAACATTGCATGGGCAGGGGGAATAACGTGATGGGCCTTGAATAATATTTTATTCAAATAGAATAAAATAGAAAATGTCAGGGTGCATCATATGTAATAAGAATATTGCTCATGGGGCTGGGGATTTGGCTCAGTGGTTGGAGTGCTTGCCTTGCAAGCACAAGGCCCTGAGTTCGATGCCCAGCACCAAAAAAAAAAAAAAAGAATATTGCTCAGCTGAGCACAGTGCCACATGCCTGTAATCTGGACACTCTGGAGGCTGAGGCAGGAGGATCATGAGCCCAAGGTCAGCTTGGGCTGCAAAGCAAGCTCAAGGGCATTCTGGATTGCATAAGAAGATCCTGTCCCAATAAACGAAAAACAACAAGGAAAAAAATTGGTCAACAGAGACAGAAAGCAGATTGGTAGTTGCCAGGGACTAGGGGGGATGGGGAATGACTACTTACTAGTTATGCAGTTCCCTTTTAAGGTAATGAAAATATTCTGGAACTAGACAGAGGAGGTGGTTGTATAACCTTGTGCATGTACTAAAGGCCACTGAGCTTTGATATGATTAAACTTATGTGAATTCAACATGTTCCCACCAGCTTGAATCACCAATGCTACATGCATGATTGTCCCATTGGGCAGCTTGTACCACCCAATGGGACTTTCCCATGCCACCCCATGGGACAGTAATGCATGTACCACCAGTGGTGCAAGCTGGCAGGAATACAGCACACTCAAATAAGAGCTGCCTGGCATGAGGCATACAAATGATGGCCCTCTTGTGAACATGTTAATCTCAATTTAAAAAAAAAAAAGAATACTGGGGGTAGGAAAACATGCTTGAGTTTTATACATGGGTGGGGCTGTATTGGATCAACATATAAAAGTGCAGTCACCAGTTTGTAAAAGCCTCATCTTCTTACATTTGACCCACTGAGATTCTATGCTAAGAATACACATCTTTCCATTTCTGCACAGCCCAGAGTCTTTAAAGTGGATATGAAGGAATAAACAGCCTTGTTTATTCAGTCTTTACTAAATGTTATGCCCCATTCTAAGCACTTTACATGAATTGATTTATTTAACATCCTCAACACCCATAAGAGGCAGGTACTGTGTGACTTTTGAACCCATTTTACAGATGATGAAACCCAGGCAAGGCACAGCCAAATGCCTGGCAAGACAAGAGCACTGTCCAAAGAACATCCTTGACACCCACACCCTTCAAATTCCACCAGGAAATCATGCTGGCTCTACCTTCAAAGTAGACCCAAAGTCTAACCACTTTACCCCACAGCCTCCATGCAGCTGTCAATGGCTGGGAGGGGGCTGGGCAGGAGGTACGGAGGGGAAAATTGGCAACACACACACCTCCACAGAGGCGAGGCAGGGACCAAATCCTGCAGAGTCTTGTAGGACTGTAAAGGAGTTTGGATGAAGTATGGAAAAACAAACAAGGCTTCCTGGAGGAGGAAGGGGGTTACCAGGGCAAAGAGGGAAGGAACGGCGTTCTAGGCAGAAGGCACAGCATGCACAAAGACCCAGAGAAACAGAACTTCAGGGAGGCAGGAGCAGCCTAAAGGGCAGGGAGAGGTGCAAGGTGAGGCTGAGGGGGCTGCAGGAGCCATTCACTACAGAGTCAGGCATTGGGCTGAGCAGCTTCGGTTGGGTCCCAGGGACGCTGGGAGGAGTGTGTGGTTTTTTAAACAGGGAGGCACAGGAGCAGATTTGTGTTTTAGACCCGTTGGCTGCATCAAAACGGGACAAGACTGGAGATACAGAGCCCAGGGAGGAAACAACCTATCCACTGCTCAACCCCAGGCCCCGCCCAGGCTGCCCACCATCCTCCCTTGCCTTGACTTTGCAGCAGCTCCCTAACTGGTGTCCCGGCAAATGCCACCTCTCCATCTCTTCCCTGTATGCAGCCACACATAGGGAAGAGTCCTTGTGAAGTCCTGATTCAAATCCTCTTCCTCCTCTGCCCAGCAGCCTTCTATGGCTTCCATCCTGGCCTAGGTCTAAACCAGAGCCCTCCCCAAAGCCACAGGCACTAACAACTTAAGAGTCCTCACCTTAATCTCAGGTCCTGCTAAACCCCCAACACTTGCACTCCACTGCAACCATAGGGACCTCCCAGGCTTCCTCCCCACACCAGGGGTGTCTCCCACCCTGTGACCTCTCTGGCCTAGGGCCTTTGCACTTGCTGTCCTCTCTGCCTGCCCCAGATGCCCGAGGACTCCTCCACTCCCTCCTTCAAGTCTTGGCTCAGGTGTTGCCTTCTTGGTGAGCCCTCCCTCTGATCCCTCACTGCCTGACTCGATTTTAATTTTTCTCTACTGCTCTTATCATCCAACTACTATATAATTTACTTAATTTACTTGTCCTTTTTTTTAAACTGGGGATTACCCCCAAGGCCTCTACACTGAGCTACATCTTTAGCACCCCATCCCCCTTTTTATTTTGAGACAGGGTCTCAATAAATCACTAAATTGTCCAGGCAGGGCTTGAACTTTCAACCCTCCTGCCTCAGCCTCCCAAAGTGCTGGGATTACAGGCATGCACCACAATGCCCAGTTTATTTACATGTCTTGCTTATTGTGTTTCCTCCCAAGAGAACACTGGCTCCAGCAGGGCAGGGTTTTTCATCTGTCTCACTCTCTCCCTAGATCCCTGCACAGGGCCTGGTACACGGTACATAATCAGTACTAGGAAAGGAGATCAGGTGCAGGGCTGAGGGCTGGCACAGAGGTCTGGATGGAGAGGCAGATGAGTTCCCTGAGGCTGGGCACATGGCTCCTTTAGAGCCTATGCTTTTGCACCCTTGTCACTCACTGTTTCTGGTCATCGTATTTTCCGTGTCTGTGTCTGCTCCACACCCTCTCCCCAGGACACCAGCCCTGCCTCCCGGATCCCTCAGCATCCCACCTGGATCTGCAGGTCTCAGCAGCCGCAGGGCTGAGGGGCCACGGCCTGGGCACTCCGGGGCTGCCGCAACTGGCGGAGGGAGGCGTCGCCGTACTGAATGCCCGAGCCCATCCTCTCAGGGTCCAGCTCACCTGCGGGCAGGGGGAGAGCGCAGGGCTGGTTCCACGGACACCCCGGAGCCCCGCCTTCCGCCCTGTGGGCCAGGCTGCTCGGGCCTCACCTGAGTCGATCTTGTTGAGGATGGTGCGGGCGCACTTCAGGAAAGCCTCCTCCACGTTCTCGCCTGTGAGCGCGCTCGTCTCCAGGAACATGAGCTCTGCGGGGGCGGGAACGGCCCACTCTCACCAGCTGACTCTCCGTTCGCTTCTCCGAGCACTCCAGCCACCTTGGCCTCACCTGGGGCCTCGGCAGAGGATTTTTGTCTCCCTCCCTGCACACCCCTCAGCTGTCCTGCTGCGCTCAGTGCACAGGACCCCTCCCCGGAATGTCCTCGCTGGCCTCCTGTCCTGGGTCAGGGATCTCCCTTGGGTTCCCACAGCCTCCACTGCCTCCGCCAGCCTGACTGGACAGCTCTGGGCTGTGACTGCCTGCAAATGAACCTGCACCTTCGACCTCACCCTCTGCGCTGTGAGCAACACAGGGCTATCTTCATCACTGGGTCTGAGGCACCATCCAGCACAGCCCGGGGCTTACCGGATGAGGCCTCCCAGTGGGTAAGTTAAAGCCAGGATTCAGACCCTCTGGGAGACATGGGCACATCCCAAACCAGCAGATGGGGCTGGTCCAGCAGCTGCATGGTGTTTTCAAATGAGTTTATACTTGCACATTTCCCCTTATGTGTGTGTGTGCGTGTGTGTGTGGTACTGGAGACTGAACCCACAGCCTTTGCATTGAGTACAGGCCCAGCCCTTCCGTTATTTTTCTTTTGAGACAAGTTCTGACTAAGTCACTAAATTGCCCAGGCTGGGCTCAAACCTGTAATCCTCCAGCCTCAGCTCACCACGGAGCTGGGATTACAGGTGTGTGCCACCATGCCTGGCTTGCAAACCTCTTGACAGGGCCCATCAGTCCTCTCCATTTCCCTTACACTACTGCCTGCTCCCCTGGGGTCCACCCCGCTCACCTCCCTTATTCCCAAACTGTACCCGTCCTTAGGTCACCTGTTTGCTAGCTCTACCTTAAACCGATACCCAGTGCTGCCTCCCCATGGTGGGGCACTTCTCAGCAATCGATATTCACCTCATCCCTCTCTGTGGCAGAGGGTGCTAGGGGTTTTCCATGACCTCCCTAACTAGCACACTGTCAGGCAGAAACACTGTGATCCCCACTTTCTTTTTTTTTGTGATCCCCACTTTCCAGCTGAGGAAACTAAGGAACAGAGTAGTTATACAGCTCAACACTCAGATTTGGAGGGGGGGCTTTGCACCCCAACCTTCAGGGCACCATGCCCCATCCCACCACTCCGCCCCCACCCGTCCCACAGCACGGGCCTCACCGTTCTCCTGGGCAAAGCGGGAGGCCTCCAGGAAAGTGACCTCGCGCTCAGGGTCCAGGTCCTTCTTGTTGCCGCAGAGGATGACCACGATGTTGGGGCTGGCCAGCGTGCGGGCGTCAGTCAACCAGGCAGCCAGCGAGTTGTATGTCTCCCGGCTGTAGAGGAGGCACACGAGGGAGGTGGCACAAGAGAAGGGGTGCCAGGCCTTGCCCCAACCACGCGGTCAACGCCATGCACCCACCTAGTGATGTCGTACACCAGCAGGGCTCCAGCTGCCCCTCGGTAGTAACTCCGTGTCACTGACCTGTAGGGCCAGGGGGGACCCAGTCACCCTCAAGGCTGGGGTCTGCCCAAGACTGCCCCCCTCTGCAGAGAGAGACTGGTGGTTCGGAGGCCCCCCTTCACTGCTGGCCCATCCCCCCAAACCTGTGCTTAGTGTGGTGGACACAGAATTTCTTTCCACCCCACGGTCCCCTTTTGTTTCTCTTGATTTCTATCTCCCTGCCTCAGTTGTCTGTCTGTGAGTTTCCCCCTGTGTCCTTGCCTTTCTGTATCTCTGTACTGGTTGTTTCTCTGTCTCTTGTGTGTGTGTATCTTCATGACTTTTTTTTTTAAGTACTGGAGATCTAACCTGGGGCCTCGCTAGGCAAGTGCTCTGCCACTGGCTGAATCCCAGCCGTGTGTCTTTACTTCTCTATTTTCTTCTGGCACGGGCTCTCTCACATACAAATGCCTTCCCTCTCATGCGCTCAACATTTTTTCTTTTTCTTTTTTTGGTGCCAGGGATCGAACTCAGGGCCTCATGCTTGCTAGGCAAGCACTCTAACCACTGAGCTAAATCTCCAGCCCCTCATTCAACATTTTCTAAGCATCTCCCCTCTACCTGGCCCTGGCCAAGTGCTATGCAGCATCTCTGTGTCCCTCTCCTGCTGTGGCTGGCAGAGGCCCCCCTTCCCAATGTGGCCAACTCTGCATTTCTATCTCACCAGTCTGGGGCCTGTGGGAATTCATGCAATCATTCCACATTTATTGAACTCTTTTTACTGTGAATCTAGCCCATGCCAAATAGCTGTCTCTT
This sequence comes from Hystrix brachyura, assembly GCA_016801275.1. Classification (NCBI taxonomy): domain Eukaryota; kingdom Metazoa; phylum Chordata; class Mammalia; order Rodentia; family Hystricidae; genus Hystrix; species Hystrix brachyura. The sequence continues at coordinate 642,166 of QZML01001921.1, read as the reverse complement.
CTTCACTGTCTTTGTCTCTGATCTCTACATATCTCATGCAATCAACACACAAATATTAACTTAGCAGCTACTATGTGTGGCCCAGAGATCACATTCTCCATGGACTGAATTCCCTGCTTTTCCCTCCTGCCATCTGTTTCTCAGACCCTCTCTCAGAGTTTCCATATGTCTATCAACTTTCCTACAGGCATTTTCTGAAAACCTACTATGTGCTGGGCCCTATATAGTTCCTCATTCCCACAAAACATTCATTTTTTCCATCTTCCTGGCTATACCTGTCCAGACCTCCCTGGTAATCTCTGCCTCTGACCTGTTTCTCTTTGTGTCCTCCTAACACCTTTATCATAATTTTCTTCATTTTCCTTCTCACTCTTATCTCTCTCTCTCTCTCTCCCTCTCTCCCTCTCTCTCTCTCTCTCTCTGTCTGCAGTACTTGGGATTGAACCTAGGAGCCTTCACACTGAGCTACATGCCCAGCACTTTTTTGTCTTTTTGTCTGTGCTTTTGTTTTTTTGTTGTTGTTGTTGTTTTGTTTTGTTTTTGGTGCTGGGGATCAAACTCGGGGCCTTGAGCTTGCAAGCCAAGCACTCTAACCACTGAGCTAAATCCCCAGCCCCTTTTGTCTGTGCTTTTGTTTTTTGGTTTTTTTTTTTGGTTTTGTCTTTTTGAAACAGGGTCTTGGGGCTGGGGATTTAGCTAGTGATGCAGTTCTACCCGCAGTCCCAGGCCTCCTTTCTCTATCTCATCTCTGTCTTTCTCTCTCCCTCTCTCCTTGGCTGTATGTACCTACCAACCAAGTCTTACTCCCTCCTTCCCTCTGCCTTGCCTGTCCTCTCAGTGTGTCCTTGCTCCTACTGCTATATCTCCGAGTAGCTACACACATCTCTCTGTCCCCCTCCTTCCTTCCCTCCCTCCTTGGGAGCCCAGCCCACCTACCGAAACCGCTCCTGGCCAGCAGTGTCCCAAATCTGTAGCTTCACAGTCTTCCCACCCACGTTGACCACCCGGGATCCAAACTCCACGCCGATTGTGTGGTTGGAGTCCTGTTTGACTAAGAATGAGAGGAAAAGGGAGAAAGGAGGCAGTGCAGAGGCTCAGAGGACCTCCGCCCTCCACAGCCTTCTCTCTATACCAACCCATTCTCATTGCTGGGTTAAGCACATGCCAATGCAAAAACCATGACACCACCCCTGGAGTCGCACCTATGGCCAGCCCTACTTACCCCATTAGCTGCCCGCCAAACCCACCACACACCCATGTCTTTGGCTTGGTGTTCCCAGGACCAAGATCAGAAACTCACACTTATTCTCAATGAACTGATGAAGGAGACATGATTTGCCAGTTCCTGCACTGCCGATCACCAGGAATTTGAAGAGGAAGTCTGAACAGATATAGCCAAAATCAAGGATACCCATAGGGAGAGAAAGATACAGAGAAAAAGAAAGAGGAAAACCAAGAAGAGTTAGAGAGAAACAGATACGGGCAGAAACAATGTCCTAAACAACAGTAACAGATTTCCTTTTTTTTTTTTCAGTACTAGGGACTGGATGTAGGGTTTTGTATATGCTAGGGTAGGCAAGTGCTCTACCACTGAGCCACACTTTGAGTCCAAGATTATTCTTAGATACCACATGCCTTAGGCACAGTTCTAAATATCTCTACTTATATCAACAGCTTAAAATCTTCAGGAAAACTCTAGAGGGGTGGGTATAGTAATAACATCCCCATTGTCCAGATGAGGAAACTGAGGTCAGAGAAGCTATCTGACATGCCCATGGTCACACAGCTAGGCAGATCTGAGATTAAAACCCAGACCAAAGACTTCCAGAGTCCAAGATCTTAGCTAGCATATTGCTAAAGCCTCTTGAAAGCCATTGAATCAAGAACAGCAATCTAGCTTCTGTCCATCTTCACTTCTACCATCTCTCACTATCCACTCAGCTGCGGGCCCTGCCCTTCAGTCTCCTCTCTGAACATGACAAGCTGGTTCCCACCTCAGGATCTTTGCACTTGATCCCTCTGCTTTTCTATATTTGTCGAATGAATGCAGCTCCTCTGACTCCTGCATGAGAGCTTTCTACCACTCCCTGATCCCCCCCCCACCTGGTACAGAACATCCACACTGACTTTCCAATTCCCAGCCTCTTCCTCCTATACTCTGCCGGATCCCTGGTCCCTATTCTCCAGCTTAATCCCCATCCCTCAACACCACGTTCCAATCCACATTCAAGGAATAACCCTTCCCAAACCCATTTCAGACCTCTCAGGCCAAATCAGCTCGAGGAGGCAGAGCACTCTTTGGGCTTCTCTTTAGCCCAGCAAGCAAGACCCCTGAATTCAGAGTTGGCCCCGCCGCATTCGCTCAGACTCCGCCCCGACACAGGAGGGCCCACCCTGAACCCATCAGGACCAACTCCCTCCAATCCCGCCCACGTCTATTTAGCCCACGCACCAGACCTTCAGGCTCCTCCCAAACCGATGAGGCTCAGCCCCAGACCGACGAAACCCCTCCCAGCCTCCGCTCAGGCCCTGCCCCGAGAGCCGCAGACCCCGCCCCCTGGTGTAAAGCCCCGCCCCACTCCCACAGGCCGCATCCTCGGCGCCCGGGGCCCAGACCCCAGGCCCCGACGTCGGCCCACCGCCCTCACCGTAGGTCTCGGCCATGACTCGGTCGCGGCCGCAGAGGGCCGCAATATGGCGCCGCGGCCGCGCCTGCTCCTCGGCTGGCAGCCGCTCCACTCCGGCTGCAGCCCCGGCTCCTTCCTACTCCCGGACCCGGCGCCGCCACTTCCGCCTCCACCCCCCCCCCGCTCCGGCGCGAACCGCTAGAGCTGCGGGACACCGGGCCACGCTCTCCGAAGGGCGCGATTGGCGAACGCGGCCGGTAGGGGGCGGGACGATGGGTACGGATTGGTAGCGTGAGAGGGGCTGAGCCGAAAGGGGCGGGGCCAGCACGAGGGATTGGCGAAGCAAGTGGGGAGAGGCGGTGCAGAGACGCTTCGTCCAGCGGAGGAACGGATCTGGTCAGGAGTCGGGGCCCCGTCGAGACTCTGGATTGGATAGAAGCGGACTTGGGGGAAGGGAAAAGAATGCAAAGAAGGGGCAAGGGCAGGATTGGCAGAGTTGGAAGAGAAGCGGATCTTGACCCTAACGAGGGGACGGAAGAAAATTGGGAGGATATGCGCAGGTTACTTCCCACATCCTTTTGCAGATATTTTCCCAGAAAACCTCAACACTGAGCCGGGCGTGGTGGTGCAGGCCTGTGGTCCCAGGATTTGGGAGGATGAGGCAGGAAGATTGCCGCTAGTTCGAGGCCAGCCTGAACTACATAACGAGACCCTATCACAGAAAAAAGAAAAAAGAAAGAAAACCTCTACGCCGAGATTTATGTTCTCCTTATAGTCTGACTGTCTCAATCCCCATAGTTGAACACCCTCTCATTGGTCTAGAGAGGACACTACAATTCCCCAGCTGGGTTGTTTACGTTATTCCGTATTCTCCCTTACTTGTGTCCCAGATCAAAGGTTAGGAACCTTGCCACGGGTACCCAGCTTGGAGCAAAGGGCTTTCATCAGTGAAATTCTGTCTAGCAACCACTGACGTTGCCACATTCCGAGGATTGATTGGCTAGATTCAGGAGCCTGAGAAACATTTCCTTTGTACATCCTTGCCCCACCCCAAAAACCACAGAGACCAGCAGTTTGCACTCGAATGGTGTATTTGCATAAAGCCAGGAGGGAAACAGCAGGGGAGAGTGGTAGGCTGAGCTCACTGGCAGTAGAAATCCCATTTCTGAAAAAGAGAAAGGGAAAACAATGAAAGAAAACCGGTGGTCACACCACAACGGATCTAGTGGTTTTAGTTGTAGCTTTAGGGCTTAAATTTGACCACACAAGAACTATGCAGATTAGCCTAGTGGCCCTTTAGTCTCTCCACCTCCCAACTAGACTGGGGTTTAGAACTCACTCCCCATTTTACAGGTGACAAAACTGAGGCCTAAGAATTTGTCCCAGCACATACAGGAAGACCAGTGGAGAGCCGCGAATAGGGGCATCTTTGCTTGTCATCACAAGCCAAGGATCTTCCCTCCAGAACCCTGTCACCGCCCAGGACACTTACATCTGTCTTCACATCAATTTTGCCAGGTTTCAGAGTGTGGTCCTCACGGACAATGCTACTGGGGAAATAGCCTAGACGAGCCGCCAGGTCTCCATAATAATCTCCCTGAACCTGGGGAAGAGGAGTTAAAAGCCAGGTGTGGGAAGATAGCAAGTTCATTCCTGCTCAAGATCCCTGAGCTGTCTCCTCTCCTGGATCTCCAAAGCCTGGCTCCATCCTTGTCATTCAAATCTCACTTTAAGTATCATCTACTCAGAGACCCTCCCAAGCACTCCAGTAGTACCCTGCACTTGCCTGGCATGCATGAGACCCTGAGTTCAATCCCTGGCACTGTCAAGAAATACAACAATAATAAAACAACCATCTAGCTACTCTATATTATCACTAATGGCAGCATTTATTTGCTAATGTGTGTGTGTATTACTGGGGACTGAACCCAAGGTGTTTCCAGTGAGCTACATCCCCAGCCCTTTTTTTGAGACAGGGTCTTGCTAAATTGTCAAGGTTGGGCTCAAACTGTCACTCTTCCTGCCTCGGCCTCTCTGAGTGCTGGGATTAACCGGCACACCAAGTTCACGTGCTGTTGCTTTTGATGGCTTGCTTATTGTTTGTCTTCATTAGAATTAAAGGGAACATTTGCTGTTTTATTCTCAATGTCACCAAGTTTCCCTTTGCTAGACAAAATAAAAATAAATTAGGTCACAAAATATTCCCTCCCCAAAATATTACTATTTCATTAAAATGAAATTTTTAAAAACCCCAAATATTACTATTTCAGTTTACCCCCCTCCAATTTCCCTTCAGGGGCAAAACTGGGGTTTACTCTCAGCAGAGCCTCATATCTTTCCCTTTTTTCTGTCTCCCATCACTCACACTGCCTCCCCAGAAGAGCCGCCCTCGGCCCTTCAGCTTGGAGAAGACATACACGATTTGGCCCCTGTGTATGGTCAGGAAACGGCAGTCCGGAGCCACATAGTCTTGAAGAGCCACAGCCATTGAAATGGGGTCTGCAGAATAAAAGGGAATGACAGCACCCCACACACAGACCAGCAACCCGAGCCTCCAGCTCCCCGCTCCCCTCTTACGACTGCATTCCTCATCGGCACACAGCTTCCGGTCAGCCAGCCTGGGCATGAGGCGGCCTGCCCCACTAGGACCTGGGGGAACAGACAGCAAAACGATGGCAACAAGGAACACTGGGGACCACGACATCATGGACTATGAGCAAGAATGTCCAAGTAGGAAATGGGGTCCCCAATTTCCTCCTGCCTCCCTCTCGCCAGAGGCACAAGGAAACCTGTGTTTTCTTGTCCCCGCCCAAAACCAGTCCCAAATTTCGCCCACACCACCTAGAGGCTGCTATCCAGCCAAAACCATTTCAAAGACAGGGTGAGGGCCGTCTGTCTAAGGAAATCACAGAGAGACCCACAACAACTCCAAATGACAGCCACCCCCTCAACAGAGGAACGGGCAGGCTTGAGATACTTGATTCCACCTTTTCTTGAGTTGGCTTAGGTATCTGGACCCCTCCATTCTCCCCTCCTGGGGCAGAACCAGAAGGGCTGGTATAGAAAACCACCTTGGAATTTCCTGCGCTGAGGGACAGAACAAGGCGGCCCTTTGATTACCAGAACAGCCTCAGCTCTCAGATACTAAGTGAATATTACATGTTGGGCCTTAGGCTGGCGAATGCCCCAGCTCACTATTCATGCTTACAGAACCCTTGTTGAGGGATAACCTGCGGTAAACTATGCCTATTCTCACAGCTTCACCTTCATCTGCAAAATGAGAATAATAATAAAGGCAAATAGTTACAGCTCATTCATAGAGAATATCTTTTTTTTTTGTGTGTTTTTGTGCTGGGGATCGAACTCGAGTCCTTGTGCTTGCAAGGCAAGCACTTTAACCGCTGAGCTA
>QZML01001921.1:596259-636089 GCA_016801275.1 Hystrix brachyura | reverse complement strand
TTTTTTTTTTGTGCTGGGGATCAAACTCAGGGCCCTGCAAGCACACTGAGCTAAATCCCCAGCCCCTATTCTATTAATTCAAATGGACGCAAGGGACTATTAAATAAATTGAAGGGCCAGGCCCAGTGGTGGACACTTGTAACTCTAGCACTCAGGAAGCTGAAGTAGGAAGGCCACTGTGAGTTGGAGGTCAGCCTGGGCTATACAGTGAGTCCAGGGTCATCCTGAAGTATATAGGGAGACCCTGCTTCACATCCCCCACCAAAAGAAAAGAAAAAAAGAAATTCAAGGCCAGCCTGAACTACAGTGAGACCCTGCTTTAAAAACAAAAACAAAAACAAACAAACAAAAAAACTATAAAGACTTAAGAGATGAATCAACCAGTCACAAAGTGGACTTGTTTAGCTTCTGACAGTACATAGATTTATGTATACAAATTTTTGAAAATCTCAACACTACTCAGGTATCTCAACACTAATTTATGTATACAAATTTTGAAAATCTCAACACTAATCTAGGTAAATAGTGTTTAAATACTATTTTAAAGGTTGGGGTTGGGGATTTAGCTCAAGTAGTAGAGTGCTTGCCTAGCAATTGCAAGGCCCAGAGTTCAATCCCCAGCACCCAAACAAGAAAAACACTATTTTGATCCGGACATGGTGGCACATGCCTGTAATCCCAGCACTTGGGTGGCTAATGCAGGAGAATCGCTGTGAGTTTGAGGCCAGCCTGGGCTACACAGTGAGTTCAAGGCCAGGCTGAACTATATAACGAGACCTCCCGTCTCAAAAAGAAAGAAAAAAGAAAACAACACATTCAACAATTATCTGTGGGGATTGTGGCCCCCTACTGTTGATGAAGTCAGGTTAAAGAGATGAGTTCATTTCCCAAAGTCCAAATACTTACCCATGTCTGTATAATTATTCCAAAATGTAGCTTGAAACCAAATTTTCAGCATTTGTGTGGGTCAGAAATCTGGACCCAGCTTAGCTAAGTGCCTTGGCTCACCTACCAGACCATGATCACCTTGTCAGCCAGGGTTGCAGTCTCAATTGAAGGCTGGACAGGGGGAGGGAAAATCTGCTTCCTCTCAGGCAGCTGCGGGAAGGATGCAGCTGCTTGGCAAAAAGGACCTTGGGCCTCAGTCCTCACTGCCTGTGCGCTGCAGTTTCCCTCAGCTTCTTGCCACATGTATCTCCATCGATAGCTAGCAGCATGCAACAGGCCCCACCAAAGCACCCAAGCACCCAAGCACTTTTGCTCTGTAGTACCCTCTCATCCGTGCTTTCACTTTCTGTGATTTATTACCCATGGTCCGCAAATATTAAATGAAAAATTGCTGAAATAAACAATTTGTTTTAAATTACATGCTTTGAGTAGTGTGATGAAATCTTCCCCCATCCCACTCATCTGCCCTAAATGAATCAGCCCTTCACCCAGTGTACACGGTGTATGCCACCTGCACGTTATTCACTAAGTAGCCATCTCACTTACCAGATCAACTGTGGCTACACCCCAGTGCTGTGTTCAAGTCACCCTTATTTAAATGTCCCCAAAACGTGAGGGTAGTGATGCTGCCAGTTCATATATGCTGAAGGAAGTTGTAAAATGTGTTCTTTAAAGGAAAAGGTCGGTTTCCCACTTACTAAAGGAAGAAAACAATCACAGCTAAGGTTGCTAAGATCTACAGGAAGAATCAATCCTGTATCTGTGAAATTGTGAAGAAAAAGAAAATTGTGCTAGTTTTGCTGTCACACCTCAAACTGCAAAACTTGCAGCCTTGGTGTGTGACAAACGTTTCGTTAAGATAGAAAAGGCTTGGTACTATCTGTAGCTTTGGGCCTGCACTGGGGATTCTGGAATATATTCCCTGCAGAGAAGGGGAGACTGTCATATTCATGTGAAATGGGTCACTAGGTCCAGATCACACTCAAAGAAAAATTTTCTAAGACTGGAACACCAGAGGGTGACTTTAGAAGCCATCTTAGAGGTTGCCTGCCACAGCCAAATGTCAAGTATGATGCACAGGGTGGCAATGACAACTGCCATTGTGTCCCCTCTCCCTCTGTACTGCAGCCACACAAGCAGGGCTATCAAGAAAGCCAATCTCATTATACACAAAGTGAATATTCCCTGGAGTCTTCCCTTCTTCCTGAGCTCAGGTCCGCCCCAGGATTTTGCTCTCCCACCAGATGTTCAGACTGCTGCTGGTCTTTAGGGTACAGCACAAGAGTTACCTTGGCTCTGTACGTCTCTGACCACTCTGAATGCTGCCCCTTTGACTTTCATCTCCATCTTGCTGAGAAAACTGAGGCTCAGCGTTCAGTCACTTGTCAAGGTCAGATGAAGGACTGGTGGAGCACTGGAACTCATGCTTCACCTACAAACTTGCTTCAAATGGAGACCCACATGGTAGAGGACTGTTCTCCACAGCACCCTCCCTCCCAAGCACCTTGACCTCTAGGTTGGCAGGTCACAATTTTTTTTTTGGTGCTGGGGATTGAACTCAGGGCCCTGAGCTTGCTAGGCAGGCGCTCTACCACTGAGCTAAATCCCCAGCCCCTCAAATGCACACTGTGTCAACTTGAGCAGCAAACGTCCAACTGACTGGATTAGCATAGTTCCAGCTGTGGCCACACGGATTTACTGAAGAGCTGCCCTGGGTCTGAGGGACACCGACCAAGAGGCTATATAGACTGAATGGAATGAAAAGGGAAAGAAGTCTCCCTCTGGGTTTCCTCAGAGGAGCTGTCTTCACCATTGCCTTGTGACTTATCTCCAGGTTTCCAGCTCAGACACTTCGGCTTCCTGAGCTCCAGGTCTTCCGCCTTTGCAACTGGACCCTTCAGCTCTCCAGCAGACAGCCCTCTTGCATTTGTCCACACCCAACTCTGCAGACAGCCACTGTGCACCTCTCTTGTAAATCATACTGTGTATATATATGAAATCTGTCGCTCTAGTGAGCCCTGTCTGATACACACCTTCAGCGCTGAGCTCTTCCTCACCCAGGACCATTTCAAACAGTTTGTTTCCTTTAGAATATAGCACTTGAAATTAGCTTGTGTGTTTCATTCACCATTGCATACCCTCTCCCTAGGGTAGTATTTAGCACCTAGCAGGCACTCAGCAAATATATGCTGAAATTTATTAAGTGCTTTACAAGTACCTGGTAGTGTATATGTGTGTGTGGCAGGGACAGTGACCACAAATCTTATCATGGCATTAACAGAGACATTCCCTTTTTCTTTTTTTCCTTTTTTGAGACAGGGTCTCACTTGGTAGTTCAGGCTGGCTTGAACTCATTATGTAGCCCAGGCCAGCCTCGAACTCCTGCTGACCCTCCTGCCTAAACCTTTTGAGTGCTGGGATTACAGGTGTGCACCACCACACCCAGCTGAAACATTCCTCTTTACCCAGGAAGAAAATGAAGCTCAGAGAAGGGCTAGCAATGCCCATGGGAGAATGGAGTTCCCACAGTGAAAACCGGGACTGGGTGATCACGGTCCCCACACGTCATAGCCACTATGCCACAGCTCCCAGTATGGTAGGCAAGATGCTTCCACTCGTCTATCTGTAGTAACACTGCATTACTTAGTGAAGATAGCAATATCTCTCTTCTCCCTCTTTCACACCATACAGGAAGAAAGGCTGCACTGGGTGCTGTACATCTTCATCACTTCTGACACTGACATTCCCCTTTAATGAAGAGTAAAACAGGAAAAGAGTAAAGCAGGAACAGGAGTGGGCTTGGAACCTTGGTAGGAAACATCCAGACAGAATGAGGTTTCCCTTAATGCAGGCGTCCTTACGCAGTACACAAGCTGTACATGGCAGCATTAGGTTTCTACTTCCTGCCTTGATTGCCAATTTGAGACAAAATAGAAAATTGCCAAAGCGGTAAATATGGCTTTTGAATAGTATTACTACATTTACTATGTATTTTCCCAAAGCTGCAAATCTAAAGTGCCAAGAGGCCCGAAGTCCTCGCGTATGCTGATACAGAGCAAAAGGAACCATGAAGGGCAAAAAAAATAAAAACAGACAAATGACTGAAAAACCACACCTCAAAAAACACTTTAATTCCAGCCTAACAGCGCCAGGTGCAATGTCTGGGGACAGACTCTGGGTACAATGCTGTGTGGCAACCACGCATTCACACACGGCTCCAAGAAAGCCCCCAAAGGGGGACTTACCTTCAGGGACTGAGCCAAAGAGGGGAGGGGTGGCCCCAGAACAGGGGCAGGGGCAGACCTGGGGAAAAGGCACTACTTCTTGGCAAATGAGATCTTCATGGCATTGTTCTGGGTGATCTTAAAGCCCTGCAGGGCATCGCGAGCTGCCCCTGCTTGCACCTCGTTGTCAAACTCCACAAAGGCGATATCATGTCGCCCAGGCACCAGGCGGACCTCCTTGAAGCCAGGAAACCTGAGAGAAGAGAGTGACAACCTCAGGGACCCAACTCAGCACTTACCCCTAACATTTTGGCACCTAGTGGGTAGAGAACAGGGATGATGCTAAACTCCCCACAGGTAGACCCTCATAATAAGGGATTATCCCACCCAAAGTCTATCTAGTGCTCAACTGAAACCCTAATGCAAAAATCTTACCCACCCATATAATCACAACCTAGACCAAAACAAAACTCCTGTACTTCCCTCATCATAGCCCACCTGTGGATCCAGAAGCAATCACTACGTTCATTTTTTATTGTTGTTCTGACTGTCTAAGGTTTGAGACAGGGTTTCACTATGTAGTCTACAATGGGCTTGAACTCGTGATCCTCCCACCTCAGCCTCTGGAGTGCTAGGATTGCAGTGTGTGCCACCATACCTGGTGCACTGTGCCCTTTTATGACATACTGTTTCGTTAATTTGCTTCTTATTCTTTACTGCCTTCTCCATTAGGCAACCCTCATGTTTACTGGACACTGTTTTCCATCAATATTTCCATAAAATATGTATTGTTTTGTTCTAGACATGTTACGCAAGTACATTGTTTCTCTACTTCATTCGGTTTCTAAAAATTTCCTCTCGGCAATATAAAGAACAATCCAGGGCTGGGGACTTAGTTCAGTGGTTACAGTGCTTGCCCCGCAAGTACGAGGTCCTGAGTTCGATCCCCGGCACCAAAAAAAAAAAAACAACCACAAAATCCAGCTGGGCATGGTGGCACACACCTACATCCCAGCACTAGGGAGGCTGAGGCAGAAGGATCACTTCCAGTTTGGGTCCAGCCTGGGCTACATATAAGTTAAACGTCAGTCTGAACTACATAGAATTTCTATAGGATGTATGATCAGAAGTATAACTACCAGGTGAACCTACCCACACCCACACCCTCCGCTGCACAGTCCCTGCACACAGGGCCATACCTCTACCTATGTCCCACCAGCAGGGCACAAGGGTTCCTGTACAGTATCGCCACCTCCCACACTTTTTTGCAGTCTACCCAGTGCTCGGTATCTCACTGTTGTTTTATATACACAATGTGTAGCATTTCTCCTGTTTTTTGAGACAGGGTCTCACTATGTAATTCTGGCTGCCCTTGAACTTGCTACAGTGCTCCTGCCTCACTCTGCTGAGTGGTGGGATCACAGGTATGCAATACCATGCCTGGCTCACATTTCTCCACTTCTAGAGACTGGAAAAATGAGGCCCAGTGTCTGGACACCCCTCACCCCCAACAAAGGCTGATGAAGGCCAGCATGCCCTGACCACAATGACCCTTTCCACCTCATCACATCCCCCACAGGTGTGGGCACAGCTACAACTCCTGTCCCCACCTTCTTTCACACCGTTAGTCACTGTCCCTCCTGCCAAGCCTGAGCTGGCTCTGGGCTCCCCAGCAGTATCCTTAGGCCTGTTCCCATGATGATGCATTCTAGCCATCACACCTCAGCCCCATCCCAGCCACAGGCCCCACTTACTGGTTGAAAAGCATAGATAACATGAGCTCGTTGGTCTCCTCTGGCAGGTTGGTGAGGAACAGGATGTGATTTGGTGGATTCTCTGAGAGCTGCCAGGAAGAGAGGGCAGTCCATTAGCACAAGAGTCCCGGGTCTAGTAGAACATCTAGAAGATCCGTAGTGCTGGCCCCTGCTCAACTTCCCTCCCCCTACGCAGACTTCTAGTATTTCCACCAGCTGCACATGTTGCCAGTCTGCCTGCACTCCCCTGCCCTCACAAAACTACAGACCACAAGAGACAGATTTTCCTATTTTGGCCACTGGTGTATTCCCCAAGTGCAAAGCAGGGCCTGGTACAAAGAATGTGCTCAGCAAAGAATGAATCCAGATGCTGGCCAATGCTCCCACCTCACCTCAACCTTCTAGACCTCCAATAAATATGCCAATTCCTCTCTACCTCAGGGTCCGACTCCACCGCAATATGCTCATCTCTTGGGAAACTCTGCTCTAGTATCACCTTCACAGGGGACTACCCAGATCACCCAGCCTAAAGAGTCCCGCATCTGTCCCTGTCTAATCTCACATTCCATTTATGTGAGACCCCGAGGGACTAGATACTTACAGGCTGGGCAGGTGGCATCTGCCCCGGCATTAGCTGCTGTGGGGGCATGGCCCCAGGGGGAATCTGGCCTGGTGCAAGGCCTGGAGGCGGGATCATGCCAGGGGGCGGCATGTAGGGTGGCTGGCCCGGCATGTGGTGCATGATGCGAGGTGCCTGCGTCATTGGTGGCATGCCCTGTGGACAGAGAGGGCAAGGTGACACAGCAGGTAGGAGGCGGCAGAGGAGCAAAGGCCATTAGAGAAAACCCAAGAGATGAAAGACAAAAAGAAACAGACTTAAACTTGAGAAGACGCAAGACAAACACCTCAAATCGGATGGGTGGAGCAAAACAGACCTAGGTTCAAGGGGGACATGAAATCCAAAAGAATCCACACACCTGTAACCCTGGCATCCTGAGAGGCTAAGAGAAGAAGAACATAAATTCAAGCCTATGTTGGACAACTTAGCAAGACACTCTCAAAATAAAAAATAAATGGGCTGGGTATGACGACACACGCCTGTAATTCCAGCACTCGGGAGGCTGAGGCAAGAGGATCATTGCAAGTTTGAGGGCAAATTGGGCTATGCAGTAAAAGTTCAAGGCCAGTCTGGACTATATGGCAAGACCCTCTCTCTGAATCAATCAATCAATCAAACAAAAGCCAAAGAAAGAGACCCAGAGACTTGAGGAGAAACAAAAACAGTTAAGGGTTGTTGATGTGGCTCAGTGGTAGAATGCTTCCCTACAATGTGCAAGTTCCTGGGTTTCATCCTCAGCACTGCCGGGGTGGGGGCGGGGACAGCTGGAAGATAAAGATGGGAAGAGATGGGGACGTGGTTGTCGGCAAATAAAAGTGGAAAGGCAGTCTGATAGCACACAGCACACCCAGAGCCAGAATCCCAATCAGAAGAGTTCAAGGTAGAAGAAAGGGTAGGCACAGGAGAGGAGAGCAATAGCAACGGGGAAGCCCAAGGGAAATGCAGACACCATTGCCAGCTCCAGACAGAGACTCAGTCTGGGAGCCATGAAATTCTTCAGAGTCAGAGACATGGAAACTCAGAACCGGAAGAAGTAGGTCCAATTCACCCATTCTTTTGTACTTAACACTTCCTGTTTTCTTCTAGAACCTTTAGTGTCACACTCAGGTCTATGAATCAACTCAAGTTACTTTTATATTCAGTATGACGTAGAACTGATTTTTACCCTTACCAAAAAAAAAAAAATTTACCCTTACAGAGCCAATTGCTCAATATCATTACTTAGGGGGGAAAAAAAATCAGTCCTAGCACAGTTGTACCTCGATCATACATCAAGTAACTGATAACTGTGGCTGTTTCTAGATTCTTTGTTCCGTCCCACTGGTCCATCTTCCAACCCTCATGGCATTAGCACATTATCCTGACTGTTGGCACTTTATTGTTTTACCCACCGCTGATGTCTTCAATTACTCCAACACTATCTATTGCTTCAGTGCACAAAGTGGTACACACTTTTTGTTGGATTTACTCCTTAGTGCTTCTTTTCAATGTTAGCTCTACTTGCTGGTTTCTAATATATAGAAGCAGAACTGATTTTTTTTCATATTGACTTTGTATCTAACCTTTCCAAATTAAAGTCACTTACTAATCCTAACAGATTCTCTTAGATTTCCTACACAGACACTGACTTAAAAAACACAGACAGCAAATCCAAGATTGAGGAAAGAAGCCAGACATGAAGAAACAGACTTTCAGAAACATTAAGCAGGGTGGAACGGGCATTCCCAGTAGAGATACCACCATCCGGGCGTTCAGCTCCCACCCAAGAGAGACACGTAAGGGAATGAAAGGGTGGGTCTGATCCCCAGAGAAGGGTTCTCCCCACCCTGCCCCCACCAGGTCATGCTGAGCAGGGCCTGGCGCTGAAAGGGAGTGTCTGTGCGCTGGCTTACCGGGACAGGGCCCTGGACAGCTCCCACCACAGGGGCGGCCGCCCCACCCTGCACAGCCTTCTTGGCAGATGGTGTCTCCTGGCTCTTGGGCTTCCTCTTCTCCCGCTTGCGGTCCCGCTCCACAAAAGTACCCTTCATCTTGGCAATGATATCCGAGTCAGTCTTGGCATACTGGATGCGCTATCAGAGAGAGCACAAGGATTAGCATGGGTCCAAACATCAGATCTTACCAGGAAAAGTGTTGGCCTAGCATTCATGACACCCTGGGCTCAGTTCCAACACCACCACCAAAAAAGAAAAAAACAAAAATCACCTGGCCTTAACTTCCTCATCTGTAAAATGGGGATGATGAAATTTCCCATTTTGAAAGATTACTGTGAGGATTAAACGAATTTAAAATGCTCAGGGGGCTGGGGGGACTTAGCGCAATGGTTAAAGCACTTGCCTAGCAAGCACAAGGCCCTGAGTTTGATCCCTAGCACCAAAAAAAAGAAAAAAAAAATGCTCAGAATAACTCGTACAGTACCTAACACACAGTGAGAGCTCAGTGGTTAGGTTTTTGGTATTTTCCAGCAAAGAAGAGACTGCCTGAGCATCAGGCCAAAGGTAGAACCCCAAAGAGGCAAAGCTAGCACAGAAGCACTATGCAGAGGGGTTCTATCCAAATCTCATTCACACAACCCACTGCTGCTAGGCCCCATTCTAGTCTCTGAGATCACAGCAGCAGGCAGCACAGATAAAAGCCCTGCCAAATGTACCTCCTGGGTGGGGGAGTACGACAATGAACACAGCATGGCTTGAGAAGGGGCTGTGAAGGACTGAGAAGTGAATTTTTCAGACATGGTGGCCGGAAGGGGGCTCGCTCAGGCAACATTTTTGCAGAAGCTGGGGATTTAGCTCAGTGATTAGAGTACTTGTCTTGCAAGCACAAGGCCTCGAGCGAGTTCGACCCCCGGTATAAAAAAAAAAAAAAAAAATTGTGCAGAAGCATAAAGGGAGGGGCTGGGGATTTAGCTCAGTGATTAGAGTGCTTGCCTTGCAAGCACAAGGGCCTGAGTTCGATCCCCGGCACCACAAAAACAAAACAAAAAACAAGAAGCATAAAGGGAAGGGTATAGTGAGCCCTGAGGACATCTGGGGTAAGAGTCTTCCAGCAAAAGGAACAGCCATGCAGAGCTAAGGCCTACATGGTGTGTTCCGGAAACAGTAAGAAGGTTAAGGGGATGACAGGGAAGGAGGAGACAAGGTTACAAAAACAGGGGACACACATGAGGACTTAAGTCTTTCCTAGGAAGCTGAGAGCCATGGAGTGTTGTGAGCAGGAGAGTGATAAGACTCTTACTCATGTCTCAAAAGGAGCACTGTGATCTGGTGTGGAAAATGGAGGAGTCCAAGCAAGAGAGAGAAGGCCATTGCCACTGTCCTAGGGAAGGTGGTGGCTAAGACCAGTCAGCAGCAGGGAGGAATGAGAAACAGGCAGCTAGTTGATATTTTGAAGGCAGGCTCAACAGGACTTTCTGACAAAATTCACATAGAGTGTTTGATGTCCTCCAAGCAGTTATGGAGGGGGCAGCACAAAAAGTGTTACGGTTCTTAAACCTCAAGTCAGTTCCTAGATGCTTGAGAAAGGCAACTGGAAGATGTGACAACACCAGACTGTTATATCCAGAGGTGACAGGTATCTGGCTGGAGCCCCCTGCCTCCTATGTGAGGCACCTCCACATGGAGGTGACCTGCCTGGGACTGGCCATCACCTCCCCCAGGGAGTTGATGCAGCAGACATATTCCAACCAGGTGAAACTCACAAACTGACTGGGGCAGTGAGGGAAAAGGCCCAAGGAACCAAAGATCCCTGTCAGCTGTCCACCAGGAATTGTTGTTGAGAGCAAAGACATTAAGCCACTCCTCACCTCCCACAGGCTGCGGATGCCTCAGCACCCACCTGGTCTCTGGGAACATCTGCAACACATCCTCTCTTCCCATTTTACAGGCCTGCCTGGTCCAGACCCAAGCAAGCCCTCCTACCTGGGAACATGGCCCCACCTCACCGTGGCAGGTGGACCCTAAGGTCCCCTCTTCCAACCACTTACCCAGTAGCCAGAGGCATCTCCCTTCCACAGCTCCCACCACTCAGAACCAAAGTCTCCTTTCAGGACAACTCCAGTTTGTTGGCTCAGTACTTGTCATGCTGGAGGTCATGCTCTCCCCAGCACCGCCCACCCGGTGCTCCCGCCAAATTAACTTGGGCCTCAGCACACAGTCTCTTCTGCCTAAACATTCTTTGTCACTCTCCTTCCCCAGCTGAGTCTTCTCTTCCTTTAAGTCTCATTTCATGCAGAAATCCCTGCCTAAACTCACAAACTGGGTGACGTGCGTCCCTGAAACTACCCCAGCTCTCTGTGTTTCCCTCACCCTAGTCCTGACCCCAGGCCTGTGCCTCCCCATCCTGGTCCCAACCTCTCTGCCTGTCCTTTCCCCATCAGACTGTGGTTCTGGAAGGGCCAGGCTGGGGGATCCCCTAGACACTGTGTGTCCCCACATGCCTGCTTCAAGGAAAAGTAAATACCAAGGAATAGCAAAATAAGGTATCGTCCTTCAGATACTAGACTACAGCTGACAGGAGGTCCAGGCCCCTCCAGTCTCCTGTAGCACATGCACACACACAGGCACACACATCCACATCCACCTGCAATGCTCACCATGGGCTTGTCATAGAAGGGGAAACCTTGCATGGAGCGCAGGGCATTGGTGGCACTGCTGACCTCCTTGAAGATGACAAAGGCCTGCCCCCTCATCTTCAGGCTCCGTGACACCAGGATATCCAGGATCTGGCCAAACTGGGAGAAGATGGCATACAAGGACTTCTTCAGCTCTGCAGTGGGGGAAGGAAAAGACCCATGATGTCCAGAAGTGTTGGCACGGTATCGGGGGCTTAAGCGCCTGTTTTCAGAGGAAGTAAAGCCCAAATAGGAGGCCACCAGCCAACCAACAATACCCAGAACGCCACAGGGTCAGGAAAATCTCTCAAGACCTCACAATAACAGGAACAGGCAGGAACTACTCAGTGGTCAAGTATACTCCCCTGCAAGACATGGACAGTCATAGTACCTGCCCACAAAGCTTCTATATAAGGAACATGAGGGCTGGGGATTTAGCTCAGTGGTTAGTGTTTGCCTTGCAAGCACAAGGCCCTGAGTTCAATCCACAGCACCAAAAAAAAAAAAGGAATATGACTACATACATGCAATGGGCTCAGAACAGCACTTGGCACACACAAGCACTTTTATTGTTTTTTGAGATGGGGGTCTCACTAGGTAGCCCAGGTTGGCTAACAACTTGCGATCCTCATGCCTCAGTCTCCTGAGGACCTGGGTTACTGATGGCACATGGCTCACACTTCTTTCATTGCTACCAAAATACTGACACAGGCTTGATTAATGTGATCCTAGGAGAATTCCCCAGCCATGTCTTTGCCTACACTCCACCTCCATTCTCAAGCCCAACACCTTACCACTTATGCCCCTAGGGCCTGTGCACAGGCAATCCTCTTGACCTGGAATATCTTTCTCCTAATGCTAACCTGCGGCCTCTTTCTAGTCACTCAGCTCAGCAGACATGCTGCCACTCCAAGAGGTCTTCTCTGACCATCATGTCTACATGTCCTCCCACTGCTTACCCTACTGCCTTTTCTTCATTACATTTTCCACCTCCTGACATCATGTGCTTATATACCATCTCACCTTCTTAGAAGCTGTAAGCCCATCTGATTTGTTTGTTGCAGTCTCACACGCCTAGCACAGACTCCAGCACACATATACCCTAACATTGAAGAATAATAAAAACATGAAGTGCTTTATGAAAAGAACTTCACTAAAGCCTCACACAACCCAGAGGTGGCACTTTCAGTCCCATTTATAGTACAAGAGAAATGGCCTCTCAGAGGACTTTTTTCCTTTTTTTTAGGGTGCTAACTCAGGCAAGCACTCTATCACTTGAGCTAAATCCCTAAGCCCTCTCAGAGGATTTGTCACTGGTCTATGGTGGGTATCCCAAGGATGCTGAGAAGGACACGGCAGAACCAGGTCCACAATAAAGGATTCCCCTCACCACTGAGGCCTGAAAAGGGTACTGAGAGCTTAACAAAGAAGGTGGCTGAGGCTGGGCATGGTGGTGCACACCTGTAATCCCAGCACTCAGGAGCCTGAGGCAGAAGGACCGCTGCAAGTTCCAAGCCAGCCTGGACTACATAGTAAATTCAAGACCAGCCGGAATTACACAGTGAGACTCTGTCTCAAAAAACAAAACAAAATGAAAAAATGAAAACACAAACAGAAGGTGTCTGAGATGCTCGATGAATGAGATAGTACAAAAAGGAAAAAAAAAATATGTTGCCTGGGGGAATGAGGGTCAAAGGTGTTTTGAAGCAATTCACCAGTAATTTTTCTGGTGTGAATATAACTGTTTTTTTTCCTCCATGTTCCACCCCATCAAACCCAGTCCAGATCTGTCATTCCACTGGATTTTGGACCTTTGCCCTTACTCTACAGACTCTCCTCTCACCTACTCAAGTTTACTCTCCACAACTGGGAAGACATTCCACAAAGGACAGTCAAGACAGGGGAGCAGCATGGCTTCCCAACACCCTCAGAACAAAGTTCCATTCCCTGTCCAGCCCACAAGACCTCGGGACCCATCAGTTCTCCGTGCCCTGGAAGCTTCACCATTTACAGGCCTCAACAACTTGAGCCCACCAAATTACAGTAGTTTTCCAAAACACTCCATGCTCTTCTGCCCCTAGACATTTGCACATGCTGACCCAAATAAGAACAATTTCTTCCTGGGTGCAGTGGTGCATGCTAGTAATCCCAGCTACATGGAGGGCCAAGGCAGGAGGGTCAAAAGTTTGAGGTCAGCCTAAGCAACTTCTCAAGAGCTTGTCCGAAAAATAAAAAGGGTTGGAGACGTAGCTCAGTTTGAGTGCTTGCCTAGTATGGGCAAAGCCCTGGGTTTAATCCCCAGTACCTCAAAAAATAAAGTAAAATACAGCCAGGAATGGTGGCACAGACCTATAATCCCAGCACTGGGAAGGTTGAGGGAGGAGGACCAGAGGAAGTTTAAGGGCAGCCTGTACTACAAAATGAGAGTCTGTCTCAAAAAAAAACCCCAGGGGACCCTGGGGCTTTAGCTCAGTAGTAAAGAGTGCTTGCCTTGCAAGTGCAAGGCCCCAAGTTCGATCACCAGCACCAAAAAAAAAAAAAGGTGGGGGAGAAGACCTCTCTTCTACCTCATGGTAACATAATTATGAAATTAATGCTTCTTCTACCTGCAAGGCTTTTCCAAAACGTCTCTTTTCTATTAAGTCAAACCAACTTGTCTTTCCAGACTCTCAACTGCAGCTGTGACTACTCTGTCTGTGCTTCCCCCACCATGGCCCTCACTACTCTGGGCTGTGTTTGGCAGTGCAGGACCAGAGCGCTCAGTCATCAATGTGTGTCCGAGGCTCTGCCCAGTACTGGCTGGACTCCACACTCCTAGGCCACATGCAGAGTTTTTTTTTTTTTTTTTTTTTTGAGCTGGGGATCGAACTCACGGCCTTGTGCTTGCAAGGCAACAGAGTTTACATTCTTGGTTTTGTTTTCTTCAACAGAAACTTAACTAGAAATCTCACACTTAATCCTAACAAGCTCTTTTGGTTTTGACAGTTTTCCTGAGGTAGTAACAAGAGCTAATGTTCATTCAGCTCTCACTAATTGCTGGGTGCCATAAAAAGCACCACATGGAGGTTTTGCTAATTTGATCCCCTGCACACCTGTGATTCTAACACTCGGGAGGCTGAGGCAGGAGGATTGCTTTGAGTTTGAGCCTTATGTACCCTGGGTTACATAGCGAGTTCAAGGCCAGCATGAAAAACATAGAAGGACCAACCCTATCTCAAAAGGGGTGGGAGGGCCTAGGGATTTACCTCAGTGGTTTAGTGCTTGCCTAGCAAGCACAAGGTCCTGAGTTCAACCCCCCTGAGAAAAAAAAAAAAAAAAAAAAAAAAAAAAGGTGGGGCATGGAACAGGGCATTATGACTCTGCCCAGTTTTCGGATACAGAAAACGAGGTTCAGTAAAGGTGATAAATTAAGAAAATGGTAGGGTGTTTCGGATTTCAATAACAGAGTTTTGGTGTGCCTATAGCTATATCCCCAGGCAAGAACTGGATCTCACATTAGCTACACCCCCAGCCCTTTTTACTTTTGAGGCAAGGTGTTCTAAATTGCCCAGGCTACTGCTGGGAATTTAGCTCAGTGGTTAGCGTGCCTGCCTCACAAGCACAAGGCCCTGAGTTCGATCCCCAGCACAAAAAAAAGAAAAACAAAAATGAAAACCAAAAAAATTGTGCATTGGGGCTGGGGATTTAGCTCAGAGGTTAGAGTGCTTGGTTAGCAAGTTCAAGGCCCTGAGTTCGATCCCTGGCACCAAAAAAAAAAAAACAACAAAACAACAGTGTAAAATGAACTAAAGGCTTGCTGAAGACACAAGAAGGAGTCTGTACTAAGGCCAACGAATTAACTCTAGCAGTTTGGCTGGACAGGGCTGAGAAAAAGAGCACATACTGGAGGTGGAAAGAGGCCACTTCATGGGGAGCAATGGAGTCTAGACTATCCCGAGAACTCACCATCTTTCTTGATCTTCTCATTGAGGTTGTTGATATAAATAGTGTGGTTGGGGCGAGTCTCGGGAACTGCCATGGCAGGGCTTAAAGGAAGAAAAAGACTTTAGTCCTGAGTTTCTCCAAATCTTCGGTTCCAAATCTGGGCCGGCTAAGTTCAGAGACGTTCTTTCCAAGAGAAAGCCAGGTAACACCGAAGTTTTGGGCGGGAGGCGCAGTTTGGGCAACAAAGCGTCCACAGCTTTCCGCTTCTCCCACTCGCGTGCTGCGAGCAATCTCCAATTTACTACGAGTCCCAGGATGCCCTTCGCGGCCCGATAGGCGGAGCGTCCCCAAAGGCGATTCTCATTGGCCCACACGCCCCAAATAAAGGGAGAAAAAACCCGGATTATGAGCCAGTTAAGAAAGCCAGGAAGGGGGATAGGGATTTAGCTCAGTGGTTAGGGTATTTGCGTCGCAGGCACAAGGCCCTGAGTTCGAGCCCAGCACAAAAAAAAAAGCAAGAAAGCAGACACAAATTTTGCACACCCCAACCTCACACAACAGTAAAATCTCCCCATACGTGGCACAGAAAGACCCGACGCCATGTATGATGTTCTGCCTACCTTCTCGACACCAACAGCCGTCTGGACCTGAGGAAACTTACCGAAAGGGCCGTAGGCCACGCGAAGAGCGCCAGCCAAGTTCTTCAAACCAGACCACAACGCTTCCTTTCTCGGCCCCGCCTTTATCTTCCTGCAAGCCAATCCTCGCGCGGGAACTCGGTCGGTCGACCAATCAGAATAAGCTTAGTCCTGGCCTGAACGCTTACCAATCAAAACGATACTTGGATTCCCGCCTCAGCGGTAAAACCTCGCCCCCTCCGCTAGCACGTCACCTCAGCCTACGGACCAATCAGCGAAGGTCACGAGCTTCCTACCAATCCCGATGCAGCTAGCGCCCTTGTCGCTTCCGGAGGCAGTCGCTAGGAAGACCCACCTCTCCCCCGCGGCCTCGCTTCTTCGGTCACGCGACCACCAAAGGGGCGGGCACGCTCTGCGAGTTCTCCCACGTGATAGGGGAAAGGCGGGGTGCGGGGGCCGCCATTTTGCACCGTTGAGTAGTGTGTTCTACTTCCCAAACTGGGTCTCCTGTCCCCGCGGTATCGCCGATCCTGTTGGCCTCAGACCTCGGGGCTTCCTCCAACTCACAGACTTTTCCTGTTGCCGATTCTAGGATTTTATCCACAACTGGGCCATTTTCTCTTCCTGGTGTTCTTTTTGACCTCTTGACCTCTGGCTCAAAGGTCAGCTCCAGGGTTCATTACTCGGGCCTGGGATGTGATGGGGGACAGAGTCTAAATTCTTTCTATCTCTAGCTCTAGGCCGTTGAGTCTTACCCTCTAGGCATTTCACTACAGATCTGGGCCTTCATATCCCAAAATTGACCCAGGGAGTTTACAAATCCAGTCTCAGAGAATGAGCCAAATCCTATAAAATTTCCCTTCCTAAATCTCTAACCGCAACCCAACCCACCGCTGCCCCTGTTCAAACCAGAAATCTGATTCTGGATTTAACCACTCTGCTAACCCTCAGATTTCTTGTGAATTGAGTTATATGGTTTCAAATTTTAGCTCTGGCTCTTTCACAGGCACTGCTCAACCCCCAAATTGTGGGACTCAGTTCTAAAATCTCTATTCCTAAGATAAAATCTTTTGGAGAATCCTGCCCTCTCCTTAATCCTTCAACCCTTCTGAAGATTCCAAAATGACTTCTTCATACTCTTCTCCTCTAGAACCTTCAATCCCTCCTCCAAGAACCCCAGCACTCCAATCCTTTACTCCACCTCTTTCCCTACTCCCAAGTCCTTTGGACTTACCTTTTCTACCAGCTCCCTGTAGTCTCCAAACCCCTATACCCCCACCCCCACCCCCACTTCCTCCACCCCCTGCCACGGGGGCTGCTCCCCCTCATGTCTATGGTCTGGAGAAGAGCCAACTCCTGAAGGAGGCCTTGGAGAAGGTGGGCCCAAACCTCAAGGGCCGAGAAGATGTGAAGAGGCTCCTGAAGCTGCGCAAGGACCGGTAGGGTCTCCCACCTACCCTCTCACCACATCATCTTCCCCAGGTCACTTCAGCCATCTCTTCTCAGGTTTCCCATTTTCTGAAGTCCGAAAGGCAATGACTTCAGTCCCCTACTGTGGTGGTGCACCTCCAGCAATGAAAAACGCTGCCCTCAGGAGTGCCTGGTGCAAGGGGTGAGGCAGACCCTCCACCCTACCAGACAGTGACAGCCAGGAGCAGTCAGGCTGTAAGGATGGAGCTGAAAGGAGGCATCTGACTCAGACAACGGGGGATCGAAGGCTACTAAGAGAGATTGAGCCCTAAGTGCTGCTGAGGGGTTTTGTCATGAGAGCAGACTGCTTGGGCAAAGGCCCAGAGTAAAAATGAGGACATGTTCCTTTTAAAGAACTGGAAATATTTATTTAACAGGACAAGGGAATTGGCAGAGGTGGGGCTGAAAGATGGGCAGGACCAGCTCAAACAAGATTTGGTGGGACATGTGAAGAGAGTTGAACTGTCCTGGGGGCACTAGGGAGCCAGGGAAAGGTTTTGCTCAGGGAGGGGAGCAGCCTGTTGTAGAGGAAGGCATGAAGCAAGTCCACAGGCCCAGGAAGGGAGCTGGAACACCAAGGACTTGAGAAGAAGGGGAGGGAGGAGGAGGGGGTTAGATACATGCTGAGACCACGGGAATTCAATTTAGAGAGGACAATAAAGGAATCTGCCCAGATTCAAGAAGAAACTACCAAGTTATAATTGGTCCTAAGTGCCCCAACCGTAGTAAGACAAATTGAATGCAAGTGACAACTACCTGTCACCATGTCACATACTATTCTACGTGTTGTTAAGAATTTATTTATTGCTCTCAGCAACTTTATGTGGTTGGGATTATTACTGTCTCATTTTCCAGTTGAGAAGAAGGAGACTTATAGAGGTGAAGTCACTTAGCCATAGTGCAAAAATGAAGGGCCCAGTTCTAACTGTGGCAGGATGCTCAGTTCCTCTAACTACCCTGCTGTGGTATCATCTGCTTTCATCAGGAGGCTCCCAAAATGGGGTCAGGAGCCCTGTCCTCCTCCCCCGGTCTTACCCTCTCACGGGCCTTGGGATAGAAATAACAACCAGTAACCCTATGTCCTGGGGGATTAGGATTACCCAAACTGGGTGGCCTCCCGGCATGGAACTGGCCAGGCCTGCAAAGATTCATTATCAAGGTAATGTCTTAGGTCTTAAGTATGTTGCTACATAATTTGTTTTTTGTTCCCCACCCCCAGTGCTGGGGATCGAACTCAGGGCCTTGTGCTTGCTAGGCAAACACTAACCACTGAGCTAAATCCCCAGCCCCTACATAGTTTTGTTGAAAACTGTAATTAAGGAATTTTTGTCTTGATTTTCACGTTGTTTTAAAAGACTTAAAGGGGGGAAATAATCACTGAGTTTGGGTATAAGGTACCCCCTTGAGAAATTTCCTCAAGTAAATATGACTCCTAGTTAAAAATTTTGCAGAGCCAGGCGTGGTGGCACATGCCTGTAATCCCAGCACTCAGGAGCCTGAGGCAGGAGGGTTGCTGTGAATCTGAGGTCAGCCTAGGCTACATAGTGAGTTCAAACCCAACCTGCACTACTCAGCAAGACCCTGTCTTAACCAAAAAAAAAATTATTGGGGTTGGGGATTTAGCTCAAGTGGTAGAGCACTTGCCTAGCAAGTACAAGGCCCTGAGTTCGATCCCCAGCACTGACCCCTCCACCAAAAAGCATTACAAAAAAAGCATCACAAAAAGACCTGAATTAAAGGAAAAGATTCCATCTTTAAAAAAAAAAAAAAATTATTTTGCACATTTGCTCTTTGGCCTTCAATCCTTGAGAGAAAGAGCAGGGCAGGGTCAGGTAAGCAACAGGATGACCCCGCACCCCACCACCATTTTAGATGAGGAAACTGAGCCTCAGGAAAGGGACAGGCCTGACCAGGAGAAAAGGAAGTTAGCAACCGAACCAGGAGCAGCCCTCTAACATCAGAACAGCCAGGACTTTGTTCCTTTCCCTCCCCTTCTATCTGGGAAGGGTGTCCCTGGACATCCCTCCCAGCTAGATCTCAAGGGGAACTGTAGAGTTGTTCCCTTGTGACCCAAGTGTGGCTCTGCTGCAGGTTCCGAAGTGACTTGAAGTGGATCCTCTTCTGCGCTGACCTGCCGTCGCTTATCCAAGAAGGTCCTCAGTATGTGCCCCGATGCGGCCCGCCCTGCTTTGCCCTTGCTGGGCTTCCTGAGGCCTGAGCTGGGAGGCTGGGAGGGGCACATCATCTAGCAGCCTGGGTGTGTGGGGGTGGGGGAGGCACTTTGCACATCAGCATGCTGGGTGGCCCAAGGGAGCGAGGGAGTGAACTCCATCTCTCTAACTCCAGTTTGGTACTGACTCCTCAAAGCCCAGGTAACCTCAGTCCTCACCCTCTAGCACTTGACTCTGACCTAGGCCTTCTCCCCGCCTGACCCAGGGGGAAGGGAGCGAACTTGGTCCCCCACTGCAGCTTCTGGGGCAGAGGAGCCCCCAGTAAAGATGTGACGTAGGGGTTGAAGGGCTGGATCTGTCTCTCCCAGGTGTGGATTGGTAGCCTTGTGGATGGCAGGCACTCTTCTGTCTCCCCCCAGTGGCGTCCCCCTGGAGAGACTCATGCAGGTGGCCACAGACAGAGGCTACACGGTGCAAGGAGAGATGTTCTCAGGTGAGCTGGCGGAGAAGGGCCTCAGTGTTCCATTGACTCTTCCATGGGATGGGCTGGAGAGACTGGGTGGGGCCCCACAGGCTTGTCAGGGGGTCTCATTCTGGAAGCTTGTGTTGTGCCACTGCCTAGTAGGCCAGAGTGGCCACCCGCTCTGGAGCCAGCCCCCTGGGTTCCAGGCCCAGTTCTGTCACCTCTTCACTGTGCCATGGATAAGCAGCTGACCCCCTCTGTCCCTTACTTGCTGCACTGTACCAGGGTGGGGCTGGGTGTGGCACAGGTTGGAAACATGGATCCTGCTCAGCTCCTGACATGGTGCTGGGCAGCCAGTGAGCCCTCTGTGTATGCTCTCACCCACAGTGGCTGACATGGGCAGGCTGGCCCAGGAGACCTTAGGTTGTCAGGCTGAGCTGCTCCGCAATGGCCTGGGTGGTCCCAACAGAGACCGTGTCCTGCAGCACATCGTCACTGGACATCCCCTGCTCATCCCGTATCCCAGGGCCAGAGAGGGAGCAGGGCAGGCAGGGGAAGCATGGGTCCCAGCTCTGGCACAGTTCTGGCCTTAACACTAGCACCAGCTATGATGAAGACTTCAACCACGAGCCATGTAAGAGGCGGGGCCACAAGGCCCACTGGGCAGTGAGCTCAGGTAGGTTCCCCTCCTTTGCCCTGCACCCCTCTCCCTGGGTCTCCCCGGGCCCAGTCAGTGCTCTTCATAGTCTTACCCGTGTGGTAGTGCCACCGCTGTCCTCACACAGGTAGCTCAAGTGTCCACCAGTAGGGGTATCCAGAAGCAGGAGCTCAGAGCACAGACTCAAGCGCCACATGGTTGGTTCCAGCCCCAGCCCAGTCACTTCCAGACTCTGTGACTCTGGGCAAGTTTCATCTCTCTGGGCCCTGGTTTCCCATCTGGATATCAGGGGTGACATTAATACCCACCTCATTAGGCAGCCTTTTTTGAGACAGGATCTTGCTATGTAGTTCAGACTGGCCTTGAACTCACAGTGATCCTCCTGGTGCCTCACCTCATAAGTGCTGGGATTATAGGTGTACACCGCCACACCCAGCTCATAAAGCAGTTTTAAAATTCCTAGAACTTTGGTTGGGACATTACACATCTGAACAAATATCACCAGCATTATCATCGGTCCACCTGCCTGAAAGGTTAGATTTGTACCTAACAGGAGGCCATAAAATACTCATTCAGACTTTTCATGGCTATATGGCCTCAAGGGCTCCTCCCCGAGCATGTCTTTCCTGGGTGGCTGGAGATGATGATGTTTCCACCATCTAATGCCATGTCTCCGCCTCCCCTGTGCTGTGGGCTACAGGATTTAAAATGCCTGCAACTTCAGAGCCAGAGGCCCTGGTCCCCTCTCAGCCCAGCTGTGTGCCCACTGACCCCCACTAACTTGTCTGTAATGTGGGGATCAAGACAGCACCCACCCTAGAGGGCTGCAGAGGGTGAATTCAGGGAGCCCCAGCACCTGTTGGTGCCTCAGGAACATGCCACTCACATCGTCTTCCCTCTCCCTCTCCCCCTCTCCTAGGTGTCCTGCTGGGTGTGCAGGCTGTGCCGAGCTTTGGCTACACTGAGGACCCGGAGCTGCCCGGCCTCTTCCACCCGTTGTCCAGCATGCCCTGCCAGCCACCACCCTTGCCCAAGGATAGCTCCTCAGGAGCCATCTTCCTTCTCTGCAAGCAGGGAAAGAGTTGGCACTACCAGCTGTGGGACTATGACCAAGTCCAGGAAAGCAACCTGCAGCTGACAGACTTCTCACCCTCTAGGGCTACCGATGGGCGGGTGTATGTGGTGCCCCCTGGCGGGGTGCGGGCTGGCCTCTGTGGTCAGGCTGTGCTCCTCAGACCACAGGAGTAGCACCCCTAGCTGGGGCTGGGGTACCCGGTCGGAGCCTGGTTTTTGCCACCCTTTGAAGAGTGTCCCAGCTCTTCACTCTGCATTAACAGTTACAGGTTTGGGCTGGGTCTTTCCACCCATACCATCTCTTCCAGGATTGGCTCTGGCCGACCCCTCTATGTAGGAGGACGCTGATGGCAAGCAGACCCCATGTCCTGTCCACCTCTTTCTGGGGTCTGCATCTAAACCACAGTCACCTCATTAGACGTCTCCAGGAGGCCCTGTCTAGACCTTCTGTCCCTGCCCTGGGGCTGTCCACTCCCTGGACAGGGACTAAGCCCTCTTCCTCAGTTTCTCTCTCCTTGGCCCAGGCTCTTCCTTACCCTCTGCCTGCCTGCTAGGCTCTTAGGTTCCTGAGTGCCAGGCTCTGCCCCAGCCCTCTGCTAAAGATCATCCTCAACTTCTCCATGTTGACTAAGGTATCACTTCTCAGGGAAGAGACCCTTCACCCAGGCTGCTACCAGCCTGGTGACCACATCTAACCCTAATTACCTGTCAAGGCCCCGCTTGGCTTCAGAGACCAACACAGGAATTGCGGGAATGGGGTCAAATCCTAGCACTCCCTCCCCCATTTGACAAAGGACCAGACAGAGACCTGAAGAAGTAAGGTCACTGGCCTGAAGTCACATGGCTGGCAAGTGGCAGGATCAGGACTGGGAGTAAGTAGTGTCTAGCCACCAGCCGGGCTACCTTGTGGACCCCTGAACCCCTTATCTTGTGGACCTGACCACAAAGTCTTCTTACCATCTTCCTGTACAAACCAAGGTACAGTTACATGGTGAAGGTTGTAAGCCTCACGTTAACGAGTACCAGTCACCTGCACTCTGAAAGGGACCATGTCTGTCTTGGTCATGGCAGTGTCCTCAGTGCTCAGAAAAGGATCTCATTTAAAGAAACTACAGTGTAGTGGTTCTAACCAATAAAGAAGAGGTACAACCCCATCTTGGCCTTGATGCTTTGGCGTGTCCAAGAGCCCATGAGGGCAGGGCTGGGAGCCACCTCGCTCCCCACTGTGTCCCAGGAGTCATCCAGCATAGAGCCAGCCCCAAGAATAGCAGCTGGATGAATGAAACACTTGGCCCTAAGCCTGCCTCTGTGTCCCGAAGTGATTATTATCCCATTACCCCACCCAGCACTAAGGCCCAGAGTGTTGACTGAGCTTACACACCCGATACAAAGGGAAAAACGACACTTGACTTTTGAGTGTTCTGTTTATTGGGGTGTTGGGTGTTGTGGGCGGGAGGCATGGTAAAGTCATTTGCTTCATGCTTCCCCAGTACACCCCATCTAACAACTACCTCACATATAAATAAGTATAAAGATAGTAGAAAAGGAGTATATCCCTCAGCCCCGGAAGACACAGGGCTTCAGCTTAGGGAAGAGGTAGGTGCCTGTCCTCCCCAAGCCCACCCTTGTGGGCCAGGAAGCCAAAGTTATGGGTGTTAGAGCACTGGACCAAGCTCCTGTATTCCACACCCCAGGGTTCTGGAGTCTTTGGTTTAGACCAGGTCGCAAGCCCAGGATCACAGCCAGCAGCTACACACAACCTGGCGCTTTTCCTGGAGGAGGAAGGCTCTCTGGGTTGGGTTGAGGCATCCCCAGCAAGGCAGCTCTGAGTCCCAAGAAAGAAACATGCTTCTCTGCCTGGGAAATTTCTGCTGCAGCAATGCACTAGGAGGAAGGAGACAGAAAAGCTCAGGGCTCAGGGACCAAAGAAGGAAGTCCTGAGGTTGGATCTGGTGCATCAAGGAACGAGGTTGTACTGGTCAGTGCTGGCACCCAGGCTGGATGTGGCTGCGGTTCGGTCTGGAGCAGGTCAACAGAGTCCCCTGAGGGAAGATCCTACCAGGCTGCAGCTGGGCAGGAAGGAGTCCATGAGCTATGCCCCACCCCAGGACATTGCCTTGGGCAGCGTCAGCAGGCATCCCGTGTGTCACACCCTCTGCTCAGCACTCAGATGGCCTCCAACAGAGACTGCACTGTCACTCCCAGATGGACAGGTGGCTTCTGCACATATTCACAATTGAAGCGTGGTCCTGTGGGGCACCAAGATGGGCTGCCCAGGCCCTGGGCTCAGGGAGCCAGCTGGGAGGCAGGGGGACTGACGAGGCAGTTCCAGGTCATTTCTACAGCCATGGGCAGTATGAAGCCCGTATGGTGACAGCGACTTGTGACCCCATCAGGTTAAGTTCCCTGGATCATGAAGGAGCCAAGAGCTGCCTGGTGTAGCAAGGCCCTATGACTTCCATGATGGCCACGTGCTACAGTGCAGCCTTTCCCATTGCCCACCCCCAGCCCCTGTGAGACCTCAGGACTGCTCACAGCCAAACTGGTAAGATCCTGTCATTAAGCCTGGCAGTGGCTGAGTGGGTCAGCTCTGTGCCAGCCCCTGCAGGAGGTGGATCAGGTTGTCTAGGCCCCAGAGATAGCCGTCCTCATGGTTGCCCTCGGCCCAGGGCAACCTGTGGCTGAGCGTCTGGTGGTCAGGCAGGGCCACTGTCTTGCCGAAATCGATCATCCAGACCTTGGCCAGGCCAGTGTGGTCATGCACAAAGAGAAGCGAGCTGCCCACTACCTGCGGGAGAAAGGGGCAGTTACAGGAGGGGCAGGCAATGGCTAAGGAATGTCCCGAAAGGGAGCAGAGCAGGAAGCCTGGAGCCAGGCTGCCCAAGTTCACATGCTGCCTCTGCCACTTCCTGGCTGTGCAGCTTTGGACAGGTTTTCGGATTTTTTGGGGTTTTTTTTGGGGGGGGGGGGTTTGGTGCCGGGGATTGAACTCAGGATCTTGTACTTGCGAGGCAAGCACTGTAACCACTGAGCTAAATCCCCAGCCCCTGGACAGGTTTTTTTGTTTGTTTGTTTTGGTGTTTTGTTTTGTTGAGATAGGGCCTCACTTTGTAGTGCAGGCTGCCCTTGAACTTACAGCTGCCTCAGCTTCCCAAGTGCTAGAATTACAGGCATTTGTCACTATGCCCAGCTCAGGCAGGTGTTTTGACTTCTCTGTAGCTTTGCTTCCTTGTGTACAAAGTAAGAGAGTAGCTGGGCATGGTGGTGTACACCTGTAATCCCAGCACTTGGGAGGCAGAGGCAGGAGGATCACTGTGAGTTCAAGGCCGGCCTACACTACAAAGCAAGAACCTGTCTCAAAAACAAAAAACAAACTAAGAGAATAATAGTAGCATTTACCCCAGAATTGCTGTGAATATATATATTTCACATAAAGCATTTAAAAGTTTCTGGTGCATTAAAAATACACAACAAATATTAACTGTTCTCCTTTTGTTTCGGTGCTAGGGATCTAACCTGGGACTTACAATAGCACAGACTCTAATGCTGAGCGACACCCGCAGCCTTTGTTACCATTTTTTTAAATGGTGCAACTCAAATGGGTCAGGGAGCCTGGTAGGAACTAGCGAATTGGGTTATGCTCGCCTCAAGGGCAACAGCTTCTCAAGCCTCACAGACTGATGCTGATAAAGTGGGCAAGGAGCTGCCTTTCTCTGGGCCTCGGTTTCCTGTCTGTAGAATGGGGAGGTTGGTAGCAGCCCCTACTCCTGGGGTCAGCAGCATCCCGTGATCCAGGCATTCATAAAGCGCCTCCCAGTGGCTGGTGTGCAGTGGCCCTCAGTAGACGCTGCTTGTTTTGTTTGATTGTTTTTAGCATAGTTGGTGCCTTTCCTTCATCTAATGCCAGGTTCGTAAGTGCCTCTCTTTTTCTGAAGCAGGTTTCAAAACCCACCACTGCTCCTGGAAGCCCCGGTCTCTGGGTGGGTACACAGATGCCTGCTAGCGGGGTAGACACTGAGCAGCTCTGGATGCTGCTGGTGTCTGGCAGACAGCCCAAGGTTGCCATATCTCCCAGAGGAAACCAGAAGTCCGGATTTGGTGTGGAGTCTCGCATTTTAAGTAGTGACACCTGCATTTTTAAAATGTTAAATCAGAGGCTGGGGATTTAGCTCAGTGGTTAGAGTGCTTGCCCTGTGAGCACAAGGCCCTGAGTTCGATCCACAGCACCAAAACAAAAAAACAAAACAAACAAACAAAAAAATGTTAAATCACCAGGCAGGAGAAACAAAATATGGGACAGAAGAGATGGGGTTCCCCAGGCCTCCTTTTTTGTCACTTCCACACACAGCCCAAAGGCAGTGACAAGAACAAGGGCGATATCCTATGAAAAACAAACATGACAATGACAGCGGGCACATACTGATGGTTTGCTGTGGGGAGGGCACGAATACATTAGCCTATTTAACCTTCACAGTACTCACGTAGCAGATGCAACTCACCCATCCTACATGTAGGGACACTGCGGCCTCTCAGAATGGCTGCCCCTAGGCACAGGGGGCCAGGCAGAGGCAGAGCTGGGATTTGAGCCTGGGTCGGCCCGATTGCCAGGACAGTGCTCCTAGAAGAGCCACTGACATCAAAAAGAAGGGAAGGGAACCAGGCATGGTGTGGCATGTGCCTGTAATCCCAGCAGGAGGCTGAAGCAGGAGGATCCAGAAATTTAAGGCCAGCCTGGGTTACAGGGTAAATTCAAAGCCAGCCTGGACTATATAGCAACACCCTGTCTCGAAAAACAAGAACAAAAAAACAGTGTTGGCGGATTGGAGGGACAGACAGAGCAGCAAGAAGAGGAGCGGACACACAGGGCAACACCGCCACTTCACAGTTGCAGGGGATCTGTTTCCCAAGAGAGACAGACTGGGAGCAAGGGGACAAAGGGAGGCAAGCACCAGCAAACAAAGGAGGCACACAACGTTAACTACAAATAATTATGATCATAAAATAGTTTAAGAAGAGGAGTTAAATGGCTTTGTATGGAGCTGGGTGTAGCTCAGTAGTAGAGCACTTTGCCTACCATGCATGAAGCCTCAGGTTCTGTCTCCAACGCCACAAAAAAGAGAACAGAACGTGCCTAATGCCCCAAACACTGCTCTACAGTGGCTCACTCACATCGCAGCAGCCCTGGGAAGAGGGTACTATTCTTCCTGCCCATGTCAGAGAGGAGGAAACTGAGGCCTATGAAGGTAAGTCATGTGCTCAGGGTTGCAACAGCACCAGCTCTGATCCCCACACCATCTGGCCTGAGTCGTTGCTCCTGATGGCCCCACCTCCCTGAAATCCCCCGCGCTGGGCCCAAAAGGGTGGGCCTGGTCTGTGACTCTGTAAACAGTTTCCCTCTGTGCCACCCAGAACCCCCCTGACCCCTACATACACCCATGGCCAGGGCTCATACCTCATGGGTCTTGAAGAAGGGAGAGTTCTCCAAAGCATCTCGAAGCTCTTCCAGGCATGCCACATACTTTCCCTGTGTGAGAAGGGGACACCCCGGTTAGCACAGGAACCCCGTGAGCCTGTTGTGAGCCACCTTGAGATCTGACCTCTCCTGTGCCGCAAGGAGTGGCCAGAGTCCAGCCAGATGGGATCAGGTGAGCAACAGGGAAAGGGAGGAAGGGGGAGTGAGGGGTTGGAGTCATCAAGGTGGCACAGACAGGAGTAAGGCAGACAGCGTGGACACGAGTAATCCTAGCAGTGGCTCTCACTGGAGAGGCAGAGTCTATTTCCCCTCCCTTTTGAGCTGAGCTTGGGGCATATGCTGTGATCTGCTTTGGCTAATTGGACATGGCCATTCTTTTTGTTGTTATCGGTGTTTGTTTTGTTTTGGTTTTGGTTTTTATTTTGGTGCTGGGGATTGAACTCTGGGCCTTGTGCTTGTGAGGCAAGCACTCTCCCACTGAGTTAAGAGTCTAGTCCTGTTTTTGTTTTTTGGTTTTTTTTTTTTTTTTTTTTTTTTGGTGCTGGGGAACTCAGGGCCTTGTGGTTGGAAGGCAAGCACTCTAACCACTGAGCTAAATCCCCAACCTGTTTTTGTTTTTTGAGACGGGGTCTCACTATGTAATTCAGGCTGGCCTCAAACTCACAGTGATCTGCCTGTCTCAGCCTCCAGGGTGCTGGGATTACAGATGTGTACCACCACATCTGGAAGACCCGGCCATTCTGAACCCAGGCATTGAGACCTTGTACTTTTTCTGCTCTCTTGGGTCCCTGTTTCATGGTGAGCAGCAGCCCAGGCTAGCTGCTGGACCACGAGAGACAGGTGGCGAAGTCCTGAGCCAAGACATTGAGCCAACCTCAAACACATGAGCCAGGCCCTATGCACCAGCAGGTCACAGCCACACGACCTACAGAATGTGTGAGCAATGCCGGTCG
The DNA here is from genome assembly GCA_016801275.1 of Hystrix brachyura. Classification (NCBI taxonomy): domain Eukaryota; kingdom Metazoa; phylum Chordata; class Mammalia; order Rodentia; family Hystricidae; genus Hystrix; species Hystrix brachyura. The sequence goes on along the minus strand of QZML01001921.1, from coordinate 608,111 downwards.
GCATCAGCCATGCCCAACCCGAGGCTCAGAAGCAACAATAAATGGTAGCTGTCTTTAACAGCTACATTTGGGACATGGGTTTCCACTCACCAGGATCCCGTGGTCTCTGTCCACGAAGTCCTCTAACACCTTTGTCACCTGCTCCAATGCCTGTGTCTTCTTGAAGTTGGTGTTGCAGGTCCCATCAGCTTTCTGTAGGGCAAGGAGTGAAGGGACACAGTCACACCTGTTCCTTCCCAGCATCCTCAGTCACCTCCTGGGACCACCCGCTTGCTGCCACGCTTGCCTGCCTGGCAGCAAGTCCCACTCCAGAGCAACCTTCACGTCTAACCTTGAACGTGTTGACTGAGCTGGTCTAACAGAGTGGCCTTTCAGGGGCAGGGGTCTGGCTTTCGGTTGGGATTCTGTTACTTTCTACCTGGGTGCTCTTAAACAAGTCCCTTGACCTGCCTCAGCCTCAGATTCCTCATCTAGAAAATGGAAATTGTACTGTTATCTACTTCCTAAAGCTGGCGTAGGGTGAGAGGAGCCCGGGTGTGCAGAATGCAGACCACAGTGCTGGGCACAGGATGCAGGTAGTAAATGAGGCAAATGTTATTCTTCACATTTGGGAGGGACAGAGAAGCCACTCTGGGGCACACTCAGCCATACTATGCCAGATGCTAGGGGGCCACAGCTAACATGGAGGTAAGAAGGCAGACAGTGACCAACATGAAAACAAAGGAAGACAAGAACAAAGATATACAGCAAACTAAGAGGAGGTAAAGAAGGGGCTGTGACATAGTACAGTGAAAATCAGGGAGGGCTTCCCTGAGGAAGCAAGATATGAGAGGGGACAGAAAAATGAGGGAGAGTCAACCAGGGGAACAACAGAGAGAAGAGCATTCCTGGCAGAGGGAACAGCATGTGCAGAGTTCTTCTTTTTTCTTTTGGTGCTGGGGATCGAACTCAGGCCCTTGTGCTTGCTGGGCAAGCACGCTATGTGCAGAGTTCTTGAGGCCAGAAAAAGCAGGAGCTTTTCAAAGAAAAACTGTTTAAAAAGTGTTTAAACTGGACATGGTGGCACGCTCCTGTAATCCCAGCACTCAGGAGACTGATAAAGGGGGTCACCATAAGTTTAAGGCCAGCCTGGGCTACACAGAGAGTTCAAGTCCAGCCTAAACTGCATAGTGAAACCCTGTCTCAAAAAAACCAAAAACCAAAAAAAAGAAATGAAAGTGCTTCACTGAGACCTGATGGTGCACAAGGAGGAAGAGCAGAGTGACAGCTGAGGGGTGGACGGAGGGCCCTCTAGACCGTGGAACTGCTGAACACAAGGGAACCATGCAGCGGGTTTGAACAGGAGGGTGGGATGGTGTCGTCAGACATGCAATTTATTTATTTTTTTTTTACCAAGAACATGTATTGGTACATTGTATACATAATGATCATAGTCAACATGGTTATTTCAGACATGCAATTTAGAAAGATGGTTCAGGCACGACCCTGGGAGGCCAAGAGGATGCACAGCGGGGCAACACCAATAAAAGAAGCTTGGTGATCTCTAGCAAAATTACCAAGATGTGTAATCTTTGACCCAGTAGTCCTACTTCCAGAAATCTAGTCTACAGCTAAACCTACATGCTTGCAAAATGTCTTGTGTAGGAGATAATTCACTGGAGGGGCTGGGGACTTAGCTCCGTGGTACAGTGCTTGCCTAGCAAGCACAAGGCCCTGAGTTTGAGCCCCAGCAACCCCCTAAAAAAAACAAAAAACCTGAGATAATTCACTGGGGCACTGAAATGACCAAAAAGGGAAACAGCAGAGGTGTCTATCTGTAGGAGAACATGGCACATCCACAAAGAGAGTCACACAGGTAGAGAAAGGAAGGGAAGGAGGGAGAGAAGGGAAGGCTGCAGGGAAGGATATGGAAAACTCTCTGGATATCACTGTTATATGAAAGAGCAAACTGCCCACCAGTGTGTGGATGGAAGACAATTGAGGGCATACAATTGCATTTGTTTACATTTTTAGGAAAAACAAAAAACTAACAAAGTGGCTCCCCAGTAGCAGGCAGGACAATGGAAGGATGGAATTAGAAGGCAGCAGCAGACCTAAGAGAGGAACTTCTCCACAAATACCCTTTCTTATATTACTTTGACTTCTGAACTGTGTGAATAGCTATTCAAACATATTTAATTTAAAAAAAAAAGGAATGCAAGAAGAAAACAGAGAAACTTTCTCCATAGCAGAGGGGAAACGATCTCTCCGGTTATGGTGATGGACAATGGACCAGAGGGGCCGAGTCCAGGCCCTGGGAGCCCAGGGAGGCCAGGGCAGAAGACGTGGCCATGGAGACAGACAGATGGACATGGCCGTGGAGACAGGAAGGAGGAGGAGGAGAAGTTCTCAGGCAGGCAGATAGACAAAACGGCCTCTGACAGATGTAAGCATGAGCAACAAGTGGGGCCTCCTCAGCCCCAGCCTTTCCGTCCTCTGCCTTCTCCTGCTCTCCTTCCAAGCTGCTCGTTTCCAGCCTCCCCTGGCACCCACGCTCCCTGAGAAACTGGCCTCAGATCAGCTTTAGGCCCTCAGGGACAAGGCCGCTCCTGGCCCTCACCTTGATGCCTTCAATCCGGAAGCCCAGGGTGGACGTTGAGCTCATGGTTTCCCTCCACTGCATGTAGCGGGGTTTGGTGACTGCACCCTGGGCATGCTCCTCAGGGGTCGGGGCGCCGGGGTCCACAGCCACCATCTTCTCGTACATGTCCTTCCGGGGCCGGGGCCGTTCTCGCGCCTTCACCAGCTCCTCCTCCAGGTAGGTCCTGAGCACATGGAGGATGCGACCAAAGAAACTATGAAGGACAAAACTGGAGGACTCCTACTCCCTGGTATTTTATTTATTTATTTGGATTTCTTTTAGACAGGATCTTACTATGTAGCCCAGGCTGGCCTTGAATTCATGGTGATCCTCCTGCCTCAGCCTCCCAAATGCTGAGATTACAGGAGTGTACCACCACACCCAGCTGGTCCTGATATTCTAAAACTACAGTGTACAAGAATGGAAAAATAAACAGAATAGAACAGAGTCCACAAACAGACACACTCATGGACATTCATCCGGCTTGTGACAAAGGAGACGGTGCAATTCAGTGGGAAAAAGGGAAGACTTTGTAATAAATGGTGCGACGTCAACAGGATGTCCCTAAACCAGGTGTGGTGGTGCATGCCTGTAATTCCAGCACTCAGGAGGCTGAGGCAGAAGCTCAGGAGGCTGAGGCAGAGAGGCAGAAGGATCGCTGCAAATTCAAGGCCAGCCTGGGCTACATAGTGAGTTCAAAGCCAACCTGAACTGTGTAGTGAGACCCTATTTCAAAAAGCAAAAACAGACAAACGAACAAACAAAATTCTCAAATACCAGCCCACTAACCATAAGGAAAAAAAGCTCACAAATTGGACTAAAAAGTACTTCTAGGCCAGGCATGTTGGTAATCCATTACACCTGTAATCCAAAGACTAAACCCTCGGAAGCTAAAGCGAGAAGATAACAAATTTGAGTCAAGCCTGGTCAACTCAGCAACTTAGCAAGATCCTGTCTCAAAAAAATAAAATAGAGGGCTGGGGTTCTAGGGGTGTAACTCAATTAAAAAGCCCTAGGTTCAATCCCCGGTACTTTAAAAAAAGAAAGAAAAAGAAAGAAAGAAAGAAAGAAAGAAAGAAAGAAAGAAAGAAAGAAAGAAAGAAAGAAAGAAAGAAAGAAAGAAAGAGAAAGAAATAGGAAAAAGTACTTCCAAAGCCAGGCATAGTAGTACACACATATAACCCTATCACTTGGGAGGCTGAGGCAGGAGATTGTGAGTTCAAGGCTAGCCTGGCCTACACAGAGAGTTAGAGGCCAGTCATACATATGAGACCCTGCCTCAGAAAAGCCAAAAACCCCGAATGCCCAATACCTGCCCTCCAGTCCTGCTCCAGGGCTGCCCTGACTCTACCTGCTGCCCATCTTGCAGTCCATGATGGAAGGGCCCTCGAAGTCCGCCAGGAGATCTTCCATCTGGTTGAAGGCCTGGCCATCCTGCTGCACCATGCCATAGTAGGTCGGCACAAAAGGTCGCAAGGGGTCTCTCATCAGCTCTTCCAGGCTGCGCTGCTCACACTGACAGAAACGTTTCAGAATCCGACCGTTCTCTCCTGCCTGGAAGTTCCCTATGGACAAGAGAACCAGTAAGAAGGTCAGAAACTGGATCAGAAAGAATCCCCCGCCCCCATCTCCCTGTGTTCCTCGTATTCAGTCCACCATCATCTAGCCTGAAGAACCTCCTGCAATGTTGTCTCTCCCTCCTCTCGACTCTCAAAATCCTGGCCGGGGCGGGAAAGAAAGGCCCCATTTCAGTTCTCTGTTGCTTAAACAGAGTCCTGTTCACAGCACAACATGTCCTTGTTTCTTGTGTTTTTTTTTTTTCTTATTTGTTTTGTAATTTGGAACTGTCAGCTCAAAACTGTGGGAATTTTGTGAGATTTCAGCAGAGGACACAACTTTCCCAAGATGATCTGGGCTGGGGAGTTAGCTCGGTGGTTAGAGAACTTGCCCTGCAAGCACAATTCCCTGAGTTGGATCCCCAGCACCAAAAAGAAACAAAGTTGATCTGCATTTGCTTCTGCCTGGCATTCCAAGATGCTAAAACCAGGGCCCACTTAAGTTAATTTATAAATTTCTTGGACCATGCAGTGAGTGCAGATTAGAATTCCAAAATTTTCAGTGTGGCATGATATATTTTTAGATTTTATACCCCAAAGATAGCTACAATAATAGCTCCTGTTCTACATAAGATATTTATTCTCTAGCCCTTGACAAAAAGTGCTGTGTGCTAGGGACTATGCTTCCACATGTTCAGAGGCATTTGCTAGGTCCTGGGGGAAAACTAGCACAGCTGCTATTTACTACCCTCTGGATGCAGGAAGAAGTCAGGGAAGGACAATTTGCACTTATGAGGGGCTATGTCTCACTCTCATAGCTATTTTTCTTTTCGTGTGGTGCTGGAAATTAAACCCAGGGTCTTCCACATGCTAGGCAAGTGCTCTACCAACAGAGCTGCATCCCCAGTCTCTATACACTGTCTGAGCTACAATTCTACCCTTTTTTAAATTTCTTAGATTTATTTATTTATTTATTTATTTATTTATTTATTTATTTATTTATTTATTTATTTATTTATTTATTTATTTATTTATTTATTTATTTATTTATTTATTTATTTATTTATTTATTTATTTATTGAGACAGGGTCTCCCCATATCGTTTAGGCTGACCTCAAACTCTCTGTGTAGCTCAGGCTGACCTCAAATTTGCAGTGATCCCCCTGCCTCAGCCTGCCTCAGTCAGCCTCCTGAGTTCTGAGATTTGATTCTGAGACAGGGTTCTGCTAAATTTCCCAGGCTGGTCTTGAACTTGTGATCTTCCTTTCTCAGCCTCCCAGCAGAGATTATGGGTGTGGGCCACTGTCTCTGGCTACATTCTGATTTTAACTCTACAGTTACCCTTACAAGGAAAATTAGATTAGTTTTCTGTTACGTGAAGGGGAAACTCAGGCCCTGAAAGGGAAAGTAACCTACCTAGAGTTACCTATGAATACTGAATAGAAGTAGAATTTGAACCCAGGTCCATCTGTCCCAGAGTTGAGGCTCTGCCACCCACTGGAATGCAGGGAAACAGCTTCCACCCTGACATACAAATGCCCAGGCCCAGGCCTAAGTGTTTCTCCTAACAGTCCCACAAGGTGGGAACTGCCACCAAGTCCATTTTATAGACAGGGAAACTAAACCCCAGTGAGCAGCCCTTTCCTTAGTCCAGGTGCTTCTGCCCAGCCCTACCCACCCACCACCCTGGTTCTCACCAGCGTGTCCGGAAAGCTGGACCCAAGGGTAGTGTTTACGGAATGAGACCACGAAGGGTGAATACTTCAGAACCGTCTTCAGCTTCTTCCATGGTTTGCTCTGTGTGGGGCAGAGCAGGGTGAGGTCAGGTCAAGGCCAGGGAGGGAAGGAGCTTCGAGTGCAGCCATGAGGGAGAACCAAGGAGCCAGAAGTGGTGCCAAACGCCTGTAATCCCAACACTAGGGAGGCTGAGGCAGGAGGATCACAAGTTCAAACAAGACCCTGTCTTAAAATTAAAAATTAAAAAAGCGCTAGGGATATTAGGGATATAGCTCAGTGAGAAGGCCCTGAGTTCAATCACCAGTGCCACAAAAAAGAAAGAGAGAGAGAGAAAAACACCAAGGTAGACTTGAAGTCTTTCCAGGACCAAGGGAATTCCAGGAAGCTAACTTGGCTATGTTGGTCCCCACTTAGTTCAGCAATCATAAGGTCTCCAAAGGTCTCGGCAAAGTGGGAAGGTCTTTGTCTCTGTCTCTGTCACCACTTTCTTTGGAGCTGTATCTCTCCCTGTCTTGTTCTTATGAGTTAAGGATAAACTAGGTTTTGTTGTGGTAAAAACTGCCAGATTTGCCCCCTGCCCCAAAACACATACATAGCCAAAAAAGAGAAGGCTGAACTCCGCCCCTCTATCAGGTCAGATCTTCTGGGGCCAATGACAGAGGCAGGAGCCGGTGGATGGAGGCAGACCACAGACAGACCACATCTGTATAGATGACAAAGTGATGACAGAGAGGGACAGAGATCGAGACTGTGTCAGTCATGAGAGCTGTTTGCCAAATGGCTACTGCTGTTCCCCCTTCCACAGACCTTCCTGCCCTCTTTTTCGGGGGCGGGAGTTGCTGGGGATCAAACTCAGGGCCTTGGACTTGCTAGGCAAACGCTCTACCACTTGAGCTAAATCCCCAGTCCCCCTTCCTGCCCTCTTGAACCAAGGCCATTGAACTGATTTAGCCAATGAACTACGCACAGAAGTGACACTTTAGGGTGGGAGGCTTCCGAGCCACTCCATGAGTCTCCATATGCAGCCCCTACTGGGGGTGAGGGGAAGGGTGCACCCCTAAGTGAAGAGAGTGACCTGTGGCCAAGGTGGAATATGAACAAAAATAACCCTGTATTGTTCTAAATCACTCAGATTTGGGGACTATTTGTTACTACAGCAGATACTTATCTACCCTGACTAGCACAGAGACAGGCACACAGAGTAGTTACAAGAGAAAAAAGAAACACAGAAAGACAGAGTCACAAATACAAAGGGGCGACAGAGGAGGGTGAATCGAAGCAGAAAAAACAGAGCAAGAGCAGGAGAGAGAGGTGGGGAGCGTGTAACTCGGGGTAGAACACAGGGAGAGTATGCACAAAACCCTGGTTCCATCCCCAGGACGGCAAAAAAAGCAGCAAACAGAAAACAGAATTTAGTCATGATCCCAAGAGCAAGACAGGGTCTGACACATATACACACACCTACAAACAGATGTGTTCTGTACCCCGGCACATAGCCACACTTTGCAGGTACTGGGGGCAAAGGTCATGTATAGAGAAGAAAGATGTGTGACTCGTCCCCACACCCCTCAACTGTCCAGGGTGCATTCTCCGCCACTAAGAGCCCAGCTACCTGGCAGACATCTAACTGATGGCAGGAGGCTAAGCAGGGAGTCAGGGTGTTGGGTCTCGAGATACAGGAAGGGCAATTCCCTCCCTTGGGGAAGAAAGAGGTGATTAATCAAGGTTCCTGTTTACTAAGCACCTGAAACAGTCCAGGCACAATGACAATGACTCAGTGTATCATACCCTATTTAATCCTAAAAACACAGCCCCAAGAAGATCGTCGTCGTCTATGTCACAAAGGAAAAAGCCACTCAGAGAGGCCAAACCACTTGCTTCACCTCACCCAGCACAGTGCCCTGCTCTGACCCCGCGGCCTGCAAGCTGCACCCACCATTCTGCTGCTATGCTACAAACTCAGAGGGTGTCACTGTCACAACTGTGTCCCCAGTGCAGGGCCTGGCACAAAAACAGTACTCGGAATAAGAAGGTTGGTTGAAATTGTCCTTTATAATCACACATTGTTTAGTCAACCTCTCATTCTTTCTCTCCCTCTTTCTTTCTCATAGTATTGATGATTGAACTCACGCCACTTGTACAAGTGCTCTACCACTGAGCTACACCCCAGCCCTCTCTTCTTTGTATTAGGTCCAAGGGTTAATCTGTACCTTTTTTTCTCTTTTTTTTTAAGTATTGGGGATTGAACCCAGGCCTTCACAGTGAGCTACATTCCTAACCCTTTTTATTTTATTTTTAAATTCTTTTATTAGTACATGTTTGAGATATATAATGAATACATTTACCCAGGGGAGTTGGTTCATGTACATAACCCATCTTAATCCTTTGTTCTTTTTACTTTTTATTGTTAGACAGAGTATTACTAAATTGCTAAACTGCCCAGGCTGGGCTCAAACTTTCAATGTTCCTGCCTCAGCCTCCCAGAGCTCTGGGATTACAGGCATGCCCACCCTACACCCCGATAATCGAAGCTTTCTTAGATGGTTTCATGCCCCCTTCTCCAGGAAGCCGTCTCCAATAACCGAGGTCTGGTTGGTCACGTCTCTGGGCTCCCACAACCCTCTGGGCTTCTACCATCTAACTCTGAGCTGCCATTATCTGGAGAATTGTCTCTCTCCTTCACTGGAGCAGTGTCTTAGTCACTGCTGTGTCTCCAGAAAAGCCAGATACACAATAGGAGCTCAGGGACTGACTGCTATCTGGTTAGAACAGAATGGTGAGAAGGAAGGAGGGAGAGAAGGAAAGGAAGGAAAAGAAGGGAAAAGGAAAGGAAGGAAAAGAAGGGAAAAGGAAAGGAAGGAAAGGGAAGAGAAAGGAGCTTTTAAGGTCAGACAGGATTTCAAAATGAAGCGAGCAGTGAGCAGGGCACCGTGGGCAGTAGGAACAGCTTGAGCACGTGTGGAGGCAGGAAAGCAGAGGGGCATTTGAGGGACAGTGTGCACCTGGGCTCAGTTACAGCAGACGGGTCAGGGTGGGAGAGGGACATGGAGACTGCAAGAAGCCCCCAGACAGGAAGCTCTGCTCTGAAGGCAGCCCCGAGCTCCTGATCACTATCAAGAAGTCCCTGGGGAGCCACAGCAGGCACCAGAGGTCAGAGCAGGGAGCAGTCAGAGTGGGCCACAGAGGCAACTTCTGGAAGGATGAGGAAAACAGAGACAGAGAGACCTTGGAAGAAGACAAGTTAGGGACAGACCCTCACACCACCAGGTTTAAAATGACAGGTTGGAAACTGAGGCAGAACTGAGTTAGATCCTGGCTCTCAGATTTTACTTGGCCAACTCTTAAGCAAGTGACATCACCTCTCGTTGCCTCAGTTTCCTCATCTGTAAAATAGAGATAATAATTCTGATCTCTCGGTGCTGTTTTAAGGATTCAAAGAAGTAACATATATAAAGCTCTCAGAATAGTGCCTGGTACACGGGAAGGGTTTTTGTTTTTGTTTTGGGGGGTGCTGGGGATCGAACTCAGGGCCTTAGTGCTTGCTAGGCAAGTGCTCTACCACTTGAGCTGAATCCCCAGCCCCCTACAGGAAGGGTTTGAATCTTAGTATATGTGCTGCCGAAGCAAGCACAGGAAGGGTTTGAATCTTTTTTTTTTTTTTTTTTTTGTGTTTTTTTTGGTGCTGGGGATCGAACTCAGGGCCTTCTGCTTGCAAGGCAAGCACTGTACCCACTGAGCTAAGTCCCCAGCCCCAAAGGGTTTGAATCTTAAATGTGTGACCTCCTTGGACAAGTGACTTTTGATCTCTCTGCACCTCATTCTCTCATCTGACAAGGGAATAATAATACCCACACTGGCTGGGGATTTAGCTCAGTGGTTAGAGTGCTTGCCTAGCAAGCACAAGGCCCTGAGTTTGATCCCTGGCACCAGAAAAAAATATATATTTTATAGATAATAGTACTTACATTCTAGGGCCATTGTGAGGAGTAAATGAGTTAGCAAGTCCCAAAGAGCCTAGCACAGGGCTGGGCACAGCCAAGTGCTAGTTGTTGTCTTCCTTGTTGTTATTCTTATTATTATTAGTCACCCAGTTCCAATTCAGCTGTGCTGAGATGCCAAGGAGCTGAAGCACACCAAGAACAGAAAGTCCCAGAGGGTCAGCTCCTTTGCATGGGCACCAGCACGTCCAGGCAGGTCTGCTTCTCACAGCTGTGGCCACATGTGGGGACACGTCTCTAAGGGAGGCATGTGGGGTGAGGGGGGCTCAGGGCAGGGGCCCCAGCACCATGGGAGGGCTCGGCAGGCAAGCTGATGGACTATGGACTGCCCCACACAAGGCTCTGGTTCCCAGCCCCACACAAGGCTCTGGTTCACACCTGCCTCTGCTCTGACCCTCCCTCCCTGAACCTGCCCTGCCAGCCCTTCTGATTCACCAGGGGAGAACCGCACCCAACCTGGGGGTGAGGCTGGAGGATGTAAACAGGAGTCTTCAGGGTCCCCTTGAGAAGCTGGGGGGTGGGCAACAGGGAGCCCAGGTAGGTCCCTGGCTAGGCCCAGGATCCCTGCCCATTTGGGGTCCAGGATCCCTGCCCAGCCTTTCGAAAATCTGATAATATTACTGGAGCCTCTGCGCTTCCTAGAAAAACACACAAATGGACTTAGAGTTGGAGATAGTTCATGACCCCTTCAAGCAGCCACAGAACACAGACTATGGTATGTGGGGAAGAGAGTCTACCCTATCTCCCTCTTCCAGTGTTCTTCAGGTTTAGGAGTCACAGACTCCTCAGAGGATTCAACAGAAGTCATAGACCCTCGCTGCAAAATTATGTGTGCACACACACAGACTCCCACAATGGTGCAACTTTAGGGGTTTCTGGGCATGTCAGTCAGTGGTCTTCCATTGTAGACCTCAGAGCTAGAGCTAGTGGGGGAAGGGGAAAGGAGGGAATGTTGAGGGGTGCCTGGAGTGGGTTAGTAACCTAGCCCTCAGACGGAGGTCACAGGATAGAAGAGGTTCCAGGAGATAAAAGTGGTGGCGAGCAGCTAAGAGCAAACTGATAGAGAACTTCCCAAGCAAAGATGGGAATAAGTGGTCTGGAGAATGAGGATCAGGGGCAGAATGGGTCCCACTCACCCCAGACCTGTCCTCAGGATCACTGGTACCTCCACCTCCGGCCACCAAGTCATCCTCAGACTCATCGAAAGAGGAGGCAGAGGAGAATCCCCCATTCCCCCCCTCAATCCGAGAGGGTAGTCCTGCAGGCTGGGCCTCAGGCTCAGGGGTCTCAGGGGTGATGATGAGGCGGGGCACAGGGCACATGGAACTGCACTCCAGGCGAGAGTACAGGTGAGTCACCAACTCCCCAGGCTCAGTTGCCTCTAATGGGCCATCTTGGTTGGGCTCCACCAAAAGGCAATCTGTTCCCGGTCCTGTCTGGGGACCTTCAGTCCCAGGCTGTGACCAGAAGCCATCATGAGTATCTGGTTGCATTAGGAAACCATCATTGCCAAGCTGTTTCCAGGCTGCTTCAGTATTCTGTTGTATCTGGGAAACATCAGTGTGTGGCTCTGTCCGGGAGCCTTCCGTATCCTGCGGAGTCCTGCAGTCATCAGCGTACAGTTCTTTCCAAGAGTCATCAGCAGTTGGTACCGTGGAGGGACAGGCTCCCTCTGGGTAAGTCCGAAGGCTGGGCCTGCTCTGACGAGTCCAGAGGTTATCAGTCCAGGGCTGGGAGAGCTCTGTCCAGGGCTCATCAACCCCTAGCTGTGTGCAGACGCTGGCCCTCTCTGCCTGAGACTGGAGGTCACGACTCTGCCCATCAGCCCAAAAGCCATCTGGCCCCGTCTCCCTCCAGGCACCCGCCGTCTCCAATTCTGACCTGCGGCTGCTCCTTTCCGGGGGTGTCTGAGGGACGGATCCCTCCGCCTCTGCTCCTAGG
>QZML01001921.1:576373-596115 GCA_016801275.1 Hystrix brachyura | reverse complement strand
TTCTGACCTGCGGCTGCTCCTTTCCGGAGGTGTCTGAGGGACGGATCCCTCTGTCTCTGTATTTTGGCCGGGACTCTCCGCCTCTGCTCCTAGGCCAGCTGCTTCGGGCTCAGCCAGTCCGTCTGCCCATGGTTCTGTTCGTGGACTTTCTGTCCTTGGCTCAGGCCCGAGGCTGGACCCCTCGGTCCAGGCCCGGGGCCCGCCCCCCTCCGGCCGCTCCGCCGGGCTCCCAGCGCCAGGCCCAGGTCGCTGCTGTCCCGGCTGCCGCCGTCGCCCCCCTCGCAGCGCCTCCAGCCCCATGCGGGCCGTCGCGGGCAGTGCCCCGGCCTCCGCCTCGCTCAGGCTCCCCCGGCACGGGCAGCGCCTCATGCCCGCTCCCTCGGTTCGGGTTTCGGCCGACCGGCTGCTCCTTCCCCTTTAAATCCTGCGAGGGGTGTGGCTGGGGAGCCCCGACGCGCGGGTTCCGGCCCGCGGAGCTCCAGCCCGCCGGGCCACGAGGGGTTAACCGATACTCCACCTCCCAGGGACGCACGGCCCCGCCCACAGGACGTGACGAAAAGTGGGTGGGGCCTGTGCGACTCTTCCAGCCCGCGTCAGAGGGAGGCGTGGTTCTGCGCGGGAAGCGAGACTGGGTTGGGTGTGTGGCGTCGGGGTCCTGGTGGCACACCAGGGGAAACCCTCTCGGTATCCCTTCACCCCGGGATTAACTCAGCCTCCCCCAGCCCCTGGTGATAGGTCCAGCCATGCACCCACCCCCTCTTTTTATTTTTGTTTTTGAGACGGGGGTCTGGCTAGGCGGCCTAGGCTGGCCTCGAACTTGCCAGCCTTGCGCCCTTTCTACATGCAGGATCAGGAAAGACTCAAAGACTTGGGGATGCCACGGGCGTAGGTTCGAGAACGGGCTTGCCACTTTTCAGCTGTGTTACCTTGAGCAAGTGACACGCCCATCGAATACGTATTCCATAGGAAATGTCATGTACAGACGACTTGTTCTGTAGGAGGCCATGACACGATTTCACAGCTTCTTTAGTTACAAATTTACAAATGACGACACTGAAGCTCAGAGGTCTGCCAGCAGCTACCCTTTGTTTGTAATCCCTGTACTATTTGATATGACCTCACGGCTGCGAAGCATGCGGTGCCAGGCTTGGCACTGTAAACCACAGCCCAGTAGAGTTCCTTGTCACAGGTGTTTTTGGTAATTTGTCTCAGTAGTGAACTGCCCTCAGCTCCTGAGTCAGACCCTCACCTTTGGAGGGGAGCAGAGGGTGGATTCAGTTTTGAAACTGAGTCACCCAGAGGAAGGACATTGGGCACAGGTCCAAGGTTCTAGAATGAGTCATCTCAGGCCAGTGAGAAGTCAGAGACAGGGGCTCACCTGGTAACATCCTACAGGTTGGAAAGCTGAGGTCCTGTGACAGGGCAGGGCTCTGAGGTCACCTAACACAGGCATAGAGACAGGGAGGCCTCATTCCTGACAAAAAGGGGCTGGACAGGAGGAGCGGGTGACTGTGAAGGACACTTGTACATTTCTCCCTTGTTAGTGGTGGGAGAGATGTCCCAGCCAGCTGTTTCCGTTCCAGGCGGTGAGAAGGGTGAGTCGACCCAACACACAAGCACACAGATGGCTGGAAGCTGATTTCCTAGGATGCCAACGTTCCTGACTCAGCACTGGGAATCTTGGCTGAGTGTGTTCTGGGAAATGTCAGGCCTGCAGGAAACAGAGGGCCGCCACTCATCCCGCAGCCATCCCGCAGGTGGGCGGGGAGCAGAGGCTCAGTGTGCAAGTGAGGGGGTTTATGTACACGGGAGAGTTGAGGGTGTGAGTGGGAAACAGTTGGCAAGCAAGGCAGGGGATTTATATGCGCAAGGAAGGAGGTTGGGTGCCAGGGCGTGTGGGTGTCTGGGTGTTTGTGCAAAGCGGAGGAGCTCTGTGTGCAAGGAAAATGTTTGCTCGGAAGAATGTGTTCAAAGGAAAGATGTTGAGCCTGCCATACCAGGAGCAAAAAGAAAAAAGGATTCTGGCAAAATGTTCGTGCAGAAAGGTGTGGCGGGTAAGGGATTTAGTTTAAATGGTAGAGCGCTAGCCTAGCAAGCGCAAGGCCCTAAGTTCGATAACCCAGAACCCATTAAAAAAAAACCCAGAAAAGTGTGGCGTTTGTGAGAGACAGCGGTGTTCACAAAACAGTGTAGGGAACCGAAAGGGCCGCAGCGTGCGTGAGCCTCAGAGGTAAGTGAAAGGGCAGGAGGGTACGTGCGCTCCCTCAGCGCGCTAGCCATCCCGGCGGGCCTTGAAGCCCACCCTGACACCACGCTCCAATCCTGGGGCCCGCCCCGACCCCGCCCGCCGCGCACAGCTGGGCGCCCTCCGTGCCCGTCAGCGAGCCTCTGCTCTGCCATTGGCTAGCTGACCGGAGGGGGCGGGCGTGCCGATGTTCCCGGAAGCACGGGAGGGCCCCACGCGCCGAGGACCGGGAGTCCAAGAGCTGTAGGTGCTTAGCAACAGGGGAGGAGTACAGTTGGGAGGTAGAGAGGCACGAGAGGAACTGTGGGTGCCTAGACACAGAGGGTAAGGCGGGGGCCTAGCAACGAGGGGGGATAGCTCCGAGAAGTAGAGAGGTGGCCCTGGAGGATCTGTGGGTGTCTAGTAAGGAGGAGGACCCTAGCAACGGCGAGGGGCAGGGGGAGGGGGGTGGGGAGGCGCACAGGAGAGCTGTGGGTTTCCAGCAACGAGGGGATAACAAGAGAGAACTGTGGGGTTCTATTAGAAGGGGAGAAGGTCTTTAGTAGCTAGGAATCTTAGAAAGGGCAGACGCAGGGCAACATGAGGGCCTTCCAGAGAAGTGGGGCACAGCAGGGAGCCAGTCCTACAACTTCTGTCCTGATAATTCCTCCTTTTCTCCCTTAAGCAATGTGGCAGGAGCTAGGGGGCCTACTGCGGGGGACCTGTGGACAGCTGGGCTGGAATGTTGGTCTGCCTTGTGGGACCCTGGGGCCTAGGCCCCTCTGGTGGGTAAGAGGTGGGAGGAGGTTCCCAAGGAGGAAGCTTGGGAGGCTTCAGAGGGTAAATGGCCCTGGAGGGGTCCAAAAGGTCCAGGAAAACCCCATATCTTTCACTCTGCCAAAGTCCACATCTCTTGCAGGGCCCCTGTGGGAGTTCCTGGGCCCGAAAGTTTCATAAGGATGAGCCTGGGAGAGGCCTGGGAGAGGAGGACATTCGGAGAGCACGTGAGGCCCGTCTCAGGAAGACGCCCCGGCCCCAGGTATCGGCACCCTACCCACCCACCCAGCAGTACCTTATAAAGGCTACTGGCCCCCTAATCTCAGGGAGGGGGCTGCAGCAGGTTGGTTGAATTCCTGGTGCTGTCCCCATCTTCCCACCCTCAGAGCTTCTTGTGTTTCCCAGCTGAATGAGCGCTCTCGAGAACGCAGGGTACCTGCTTCCCGGATCAGTCGCCTGGCCAGCTTTGGGGGTAGGTGTGACTTTGGGGGATCTGGATGTTACCTACGTCAGAGGAGGCAACTTTTACAGAATGAAGCAAGAAAAAGATAAATGAGAGACAGAGAGAAGATGGAGAGGCAGGGAAAGAAGGACAAAAGCCAAGGCCTGCAGAGCCAAGAGAAATACAGAGGAATGTAAATGATGATAACATTATTGGGAAACAATGATCTTCCTGTACTAAATTGATGAGTATTTTTTTTTTCTATTCTAGAGGTGAGGAAATGGAGGCTAAGAGAAGTGTGAGGTGACTTGACTCTGGGTCATGTAGCAGGATTGTTCAAATCTACATGAAATAATTAGAAAAAGAGAGGTAAACATAGAGAAAAGGTGGTATAGACAACAAAATAGAAATGGCAATGATTTTGGAGCCCGTGGCGGGGGGTACTAGGGATGGACCCAGTGCCTTTACACTGAGCCACCTCCCCAGCCCTTTATTTTATTTTGTATTTTGAGACAGGGTCTTGCTAAGTTGGTAAGTTCCCCAAGCTGGGCTCAAACTTGCAGTCCTCCTGCCTCAGTCTCCCAGAGTGCTGGGGCTGTAAGCATGTGTCACCACACCTGGTTTCAAGGCTTTCTTACCTTTGATTATACACTAGCATCAGCCAGAATCCTTAATAAAATAGAAGTTCCCGGGCCTCGGACAGGTTTAGTCAGAATCTCAGAATCTGACAAAAGCTCATTACGGGACTGAACTTCTGGGAGAGAGACAGAGATGTGGAAACAGGGATGAAGTGAAAGAGCCTCACTTTAAAGGGAAACCTCAGCTGGAAAAGAGTAAGATCTTGAATTGGAGACAAAGAGATGCAGCAAGTTGAGTGAGGAGATAGGTGTACAGGAGAGACTGAGAAGATGGGTGTGGAGGCCCACATCTGCGATCCCAGTTACTACTCAGTAGCGGAGGCAGGAGGATTGCAAGTTTGAGGCCAGCTTGGACAATTTATCGATACACTGTCTCAAAAAGAACTGGGATGTAGCTCAGTGGTAGAGCACCCCAGTACCAGAGAGAGAATGAGAAAAGAGAGAAGGTCTGGGGAGAAGGCTCCACACAAGCAGGCACCCAGAATCCTCTCTTGTTCTCCAGGACTGGCTGTGGGCTTGGGGCTGGGAGCCCTGGCTGAGGTAGCCAAGAAATCCCTGCCAGGAGGACATTGGCAGTCAGGTGAGTGAACCTCAATCCTAGCCTTGCTGTGTGACCTGGAGTAAGTCGTATCACCTCTCTGAGGCCCAGTTTCTTTGTTGGAAGATGGTGGTAACGATAATGTACCCGGCTCTTAGGGTCATTGTGAAGTGCATAGAATCAGGGCTAAGCAGCTGTCAGGGCTGTGATAATAGAAGCTGTTATTTGGGAAAAATATAAGCCACTGGGAGTTTGCTAACTCTGAGCAAGAGAGGAAAACAGTGCTACCAGGATGTCTATACACCAGAGATGGAATCAGATGTGTAGACTTT
The DNA here is from genome assembly GCA_016801275.1 of Hystrix brachyura. Taxonomy (NCBI): domain Eukaryota; kingdom Metazoa; phylum Chordata; class Mammalia; order Rodentia; family Hystricidae; genus Hystrix; species Hystrix brachyura. Next base: position 591,164 of record QZML01001921.1, on the reverse strand, counting down.
GTAGATGAGATTTCTTAATAAGTCAGTGTCTTCAAACAAAAGTGAGGGCGGGGAGTCAGGATTAAAATGAGACTAAAGAGACATTAATTGACAGATGGCATGTGCAAACTATGATTGGATGTGAGTTTGAAAAAAATAATTTTAAAAGACATTTTGGAGCCAAGCATGGTGATGCACACCTGTAATTCCAGCATTCTGAGAGGCTGAGGCGGGAGGATCTCCATGAGTTTGAGGCCAGCTTGGGCTATATAATAAATTCAAGGTCAGCCTGAACTACATAGTGTGGCCCTGTCTCCCAAAAAAAAAAAAAAAAAAAAAAGACATTTTGGGGGAACAATTGGGAAAATCAATGTAGACTAGATAGAAAAGTAGGTATTAGGCAATGAATGTTAATTGTCTTACATGTGATTACCTAGGAAAACATCTTCATTCTTAGCACTGTATATAATTTCAGCACAATATATTTAACGTGCAGGTACACACAGACAGTGTGTAGATAAGCAGATGAGGCAGAGTTTAATGGTGCTAAATCAAGGTGACAGTGTTTCTGATATTATAAATGAAATTTTCTGTTTGGATTTTTTTCAACACAAAGACTCGAGGGGCTGGGTGTGGTGGCGCACACCTACAATCCCAGCACTCAAGAGGCTGAGGCAGGAGGATCACTGTGAGTTCAAGGCCAGCTACATAGCGAGGCCCTAAAAAAAAAAAAAAAAAAAAGAGTGAGGTTTGGAGGTTTGTTGGAAGAATAGGCTGTAGGTTAAGGCCAACCTGAGTCTACCCCGCTCTGCCACTCCATATTATGCACCCAGGACCAGGCACTGACCTCAGCATCTCTCATTTCCTCCCCTTGAACATTAAGGTGTGGGTAGTTCTTACTTGCTGGGTGACAGCTAGGCTTCAGTCAGAAAATCCACCAAGGCACTTAGAATTCTGCCAGCATTGGGTGAGCACTCAGTAAATTTGTGTGACTTTCTATTTGTTTGGTTTTTCTGGTGCTGGAATCGAACCCAGGGCCTTTGCACTCAGCTGCATCCCCAGTCATTTTTAAATTCTTTTTTATTTTTCATTTAGTTAGTTAGTTGAGACAGAGTCTTGGTGTGGAGCCCAGGCTGGCCTGGTGTCGCAGTGTGTGACCACAGTGGCATAGAGACTGAATGATTACTCGGAGACAAGACTCAGTACAGTCACCAAGAGGCCCAGAGCGCCCAGCTCCCAAGAGAAGACCCCAAGCCAAGAACTCTCCATCTTTTTATTTAGAATATCACTGTAAGTGAAAAAAAAAGCGGAAGAAAAACAGTTTGGGCCAGGAGCTGTCTCAAGGCTGAGCAGTTTTTCTTGGGAGAAGAGGGAGGAGAAGGACCAGACACAACATGCTTCACAAGTCTTAAACTCTTTGTTGTTTAACCGTTCACTCCTCACAGCCTGCGTGCTTTTGCCCCAGTTTAACCCCTGACTCCTTGGCCAAATCCCCCACTGCCTCCAACGCACAGCTTGGCCTCTCAGGGCGCTGTGATTCCAGGTGTGCACCACCATGCCCAGCTGTTTTTATTTTTGACACATACTAATTTATATATTTATGGATTACAGTGTAACCTACCTACCCGCCTACATACCTTTCTTTCTTTCTCTCTCTCTTTCTTTTTTTCCTCCCTTCTTTCCTTTTTTTTGGTGCCAGGGACTGAACCTAGAGCTTGTGCATGCTAAGTATGCACTCCACCACTGAGCTACAGCTACAGCCCCCATGTGATATTTTAATACACGCAGATGACTGTGACTGGCATCTCTATCACCTCTATAAACTGAAAATTGTAAAACAGAAGAGTAAATGCACACATACACATTCCGTCAGCTGTCAGATGATGATGTCCTCGTATGTCTTGGAATCTCTGGAAAACGCACTGAATATTTTCAGGAACATGACAGTGGAAAGGGGACAAATAGTATCTTCATATTATGATGAAAATACTTTGATCTCACACACCACCCCAAAAGGTCTCAGGCATCCTGGGACCATGTTTGGAAACTTACTGCACCGAGTCTCTTGCCCCCTCCTGGACATTGTCTTCACCAAGGATGACAAGGATGACCACTGTCTTTGGCTTCTGGCACTCACGATTAGTTTGCTTGTTTTTTTTTGTATAAATATAATTGGTTCAGTAGGCTGAGATAGGAGGATTGCTGCGAGTTCAAGGCCAGCCTGAACTACATAGTAAGACCCTATCTGTCTTTCTTCTTTCCTTCTTTCCTTCCTTCCTTCCCTTCTTCCTTTCTTTCTTTCTTCCTTTCTTTCTTTCTTGTGCTGGGGATTGAACTCAGGGCCTTGTGCTTGCTAGGCAAGTGCCCTACTTCTGAGCTAAATCCCCAACCCCAGAGACCCTGTCTTTACGGATGAATGAATGGTGTTTCTTTGTGTACCTGTCTTCTTTTATTTAACATTATGTTTGTGAGATACGTCTACGTTATTATGTGTAATAGTAGACTGGTTGTTCAATACTGCACAAATCACCCTGTGACTATTCCACAATTCTTTTTTCCCTTGAGACAGGGTCTCACTGTATGGTTCAGGCTGGCCTTGAACTCACTAGGTAGCCCAGGCTGACCTCCAACTCAGGATTATCCTCCTGCCTCAGCCTCCCAAGTGCTAGGATTACAGGCATGCACCACCATACCAAGCTGTTTTACAATTTTTTTAGTCATTGTATGGATTGTCATTTGCTTGTTTCCAGTTCGGGGCTGTCATCAGTAATGCTGCTGTGAACATCCTTGTACTATCTGTTGGTGGCCACATTATACATTTCTCTTGGGTGTATACCTGGGAGGGGAATGGCGCTGACTATAGGTGTGTGCTTTACTAGAAAGTTCCCACTGTTTTCCCAGGGGCTTGTGGCAGCGCAGGTCTGAGTTCAGATTGCTGCCCATCTGTGCCAGCTGTGGTGTTGCCTTTTTCATTTTACCCAACTGGCAACCGCAGTGGTTTTATGATTATTTTTGTGGTTGTAACTTTAGTGGTTATTTTCTCCTTCCCAGAGACCGGCTCCCAGCTGGGCTCCAGCCCTTTCCTATCTGAGGCCAATGCTGAGAGGATCGTGCAGACCTTATGTACAGTTCGGGGGGCCGCCCTCAAGGTTGGCCAAATGCTCAGCATCCAGGGTACAACATGCCCCTCAACTCCTGACCCTGCCCTCTCTTCCACCCCGGCCCTATCCCCACAAGCCTTGACTTAAGGATCCTCACCTCCTCCTTCACTGCTCCACCCCCCACACTGTCTCCCAAGACAACAGCTTCATCAGCCCCCAGCTACAGCGCATCTTCGAGCGGGTTCGCCAAAGCGCCGACTTCATGCCCCACTGGCAGATGCTGGTAAGTGCCTGGTGGGAGGTGGGCAGGGAGACTCTCTCCATCTGTTCCACACCTACCCGACCTTGTCTTCATTGCTCTACCCCCCAGTCCCCATCTGATTTTCAGCTTCAATTTCTCCATTTGTAAAATGGGGACTAAGCCAGGCAGGGTGGCACACACCTGTAATCCCAGCACTTGGAAAGCTGAGGCAGGAGGATCTCTGAGAGTTTGAGGCTAGCCTGGGGCTACACAGCCTGGAATACATAATGAGACACTGTCTCAAAAAAAAAAACAAAAAAACAAAAAACAAAAACGGAAATCACCAAAGTATACCCCTCATGCATAGAGCATCGCTGTGATTAAATGAGAGGAGGGTGCAGAGTGCTTTATTCTGTCCTAGGCACAAATTCAGTTCTGTTGAGACAGCAAAGCACAGCAGTTAAGGTCTGAGCCCTGTCTCTGCCAGCCACAGGCATAACCTCTCTGTGCCTTTGTCACCTCATCTGGGAAATGGAGATAGTGACAGCCACACCTCAGTCACAGGGTTACTTAAATTAGTAAATAGTTTATATTAGCAGAGCACCTAGTTTATATTACATGGAGTACTTAGAACCGCCCCTGAAGTACTCCATGAATGACATGGAAGTTTTAGCTGTAGTTATCACTGTTTTGTTTTGTTTTTTAATTAAAGGAGATCATATCTATAAACAGGCGGGCACAGCACCTGGCCTTGAGTAAGTGCCCAAGACACAAGCTGTTCTTCTGATAACTGGGTGAAGGTCCAGACTCCAGACCCAGCGCCACCTGCCTCCCGATGCCTGTTCCACTCACTTGCCGTGTGGCCGCAGGTGGTCACTGCCTCTCTGAGCCGCTCCAAACAGGACCAGCCCACAGGAAGCAATTCTTGAGCATGTTAATTTTGAGTTAATAATACAATAGAGGAGTGTATTAAAGACTGTTACTAATCTTAACTAAAAACAGCAGCATTCCCACAGCTGCCCACATATCTCAGGGAGTACAGGCTCAGGAGAGACGAGCTGTGCCGGGCCTTCCTGGCAGGTTACCTGGGCAAGAAACTTCTGTCTGAGGCTGTTTCCACATCTGTAAAGTGGACTAGCAGCTAAGAACTTAGCCCATAGTTATTAACTTGTCAAAAAATGCTCAGCCCCAGGAACAAACTCAGCTGCTCATAACCATGACAGCCCATAACCATGACCACTCCCCACAGAAAGTTCTCGAAGAGGAGCTGGGCAAGGGCTGGAAGGCCAAGCTGGCCTCCCTGGAAGAGGTGCCTTTTGCAGCTGCTTCTATCGGCCAGGTGCACCAGGGTGTGCTGAGGGATGGGACAGAGGTGGCCGTGAAGATCCAGGTAAGGAGGAGGCTGAGCAGGGTGGGGGTGGGCATCCCGCTGTCCCAGAGGAGTGACTCCCAGCCCCGCCCGCAGTACCCAGGTGTTTCCCAGAGCATCCACAGCGATGTGCAGAACCTGCTGGCCGTGCTGAAGATGAGCACGGCCCTGCCGGAAGGTGAGGTGCCCACTTGGTCCCTGACCCCGGGGGGGATGCCGGAAGAGAAGTGGGGCTGGCCAGAGGGAGGGCACAGGGCAGGATGTGACTGTGAGTGTGTGCCACAGAGAAAGGAGGTCACTGAGCAGGAGAGCCCAGAGCAGCAGCATGTGTGACAGAGCCACAGAGAGACAGAAGCCCGGACCGACATCCAGACACAGGCAGAGAGTGCAGCACAGGGAGAGGGGTTTAGTGCAGAAAGGGGTCTGTGGGGCGGCGTGTTTTGCAGGTGGTGTGGAGACAGGCTAGAAAGGAGCAGAGAGGCAGCTTGGGTGCAGGGTGGCGAGAAGGCAGTGTCATGTGACTGTGGAGGCGCTAGAATGCAGGGACGGCAAAGAGAGGTGCCAGTACAGGGCCTGGAGCAGAGGCGTGAGGGACAGCAAGGGAGAAGACATGACTAGAAAGAACCCCAGGGCTCTGTGGGGGACCGGTGGGGCCTCCCCCAGCTGATACGGTACCCCCAGGCCTGTTTGCTGAGCAGAGCCTGCAGGCCTTACAGCAGGAGCTGGCCTGGGAGTGTGACTACCGTCGAGAGGCAGCCTGTGCCCACCACTTCAGGTGAGCCGACTTCCCTGTGGGCCCTGGGAGCCCACCCTCCACCTCCCTGCCTGCTCCCCCAGCCTCTGGCCCTGGGGAGCCCACTCTCCAGCCCCCCTGCCTTCTGCTCAGCCTCTGGCAGTCAGCATCCCAGGGCCCCTGTTTCCTCTTTGAGCATGGACAGGTCACTGCTCTCCAAGTGTCAGTTTTCTCCTCTGTCAGATGGGCCACACATCCACTGTGGTCTGACACAGCATTTAATTACACCGTGAGGCACAGGTACGCTCACTGGACTGCCGGGTTGAGCAGTCTGGCAGCGCTGGGGATTAGAGAGAGCAGGGACTCAAAGAATGGCTTACTTACTGTGGGCAAGAGGAGAAAGTGGTAGAAGCATTCTGGAGAACAGTTTGGCATCACCAAATATGCCGTGATACATAACTCACTTTGTAAACACTGTAGGGACACTTATGCCAGGATACAAGGATTAGACTTTTCCAGAATGCTCACAGCAGCATTGTTTTTAAGAGCCCCAAAGTAGAAGCTGTCACATTTATCTAGCAAGGTGGGTAAATAAATTATGGTATACTCATTGGCAGAATATTACATAGCAGAGCAAATGAATGAACTACAGCTACATCAAACAGTATGCTTATATCTTGATATATGTGCGCCGAAGTGAGCATGCGTGTGGTTATATCTTGGTTGGTTGCTTGGTTGGTTGGTTTTTTGGTGTTGGGGATCGAACTCGGCCTTGCAATTTATAGCTCAAAAGTACAGTGATACACAACAATTAATAACACCCCAGCAGGATCCTCCACAGGGTCACTCACATTTGTTGAAGGTCTCTAATGTGTCAGGCTCCGAACACAGAATGAGAGTTGGGTCAGTGGAACACGGTGCTTTGGGGCATGTGTGCCAGATCCACAGCTTGGGAGCCCCATCTCGGGCGAGCCTTCACCAGGCAATACGGCCTGGTCCCTCGCAGTGGCCTCAGGAGAGTTTCTTTGTGGGGGGAGCGAGGATAAGTGGAAACTGCGACGACGAAATGCTGGGCAGAGAGTGGTTCGCGCATCAGCGATCTTAGTACCAAGGACAGAAATGCCAGCCCCAAAGCAGGACCTTGAGCAGGAGGACACAAAACAGGATGAGGGGCCAGTGCACCCCCATTTGGGTCTGGCGGTACCTTCTTCCCCCACAAGATTCTCCAGGGCCCAAAAGAATAAGAACCCATCTTGCTCCCCTCGCCCCTGCTTTTCTGCCCGGTCCCCGCTCTCCAGCATCCCACAGGTCCTCAATGAAATACCTCACTCATTTCTTTGCCTCCCAAATCATACTCTCTATGTGTCTGTGTAGTTATTTATCTTTTTGTTTTTGAGACTGGGTCTCGCTATGTATCCAGGCCAGCCTTGAACTCAGTGATTCTCTTGCCTTAGCCTCCTGAGTCTGGGATTACAGGCATGTGCCATCACACCCAGCTACTGTGCTTCTCTTTGGCCTATCCGAAATGCCAGCATTATCACCACACTTGCTTTGGAGCTGTTTTTATTACAGTAAGGGTGATGTGAACATAAGCACTGCAATACCACAAAAGTCAATCTGATAACTGGGTGGCTACTCAGTAACAGCATATGCAGCGTCCAGCCCAGATGGAGGGACACTTCCCATCCCAGGCAGGATGCAGTGGGCTTTTATCACACTATTCAGAATGGCTTGCAGTTGAGAATTTAGGAATTGTTTATTTATATCCTTTGGGGGGGGCTGGGGATCAAACTTGGGGCCTTATGCTTGCCAGACAAGCACTCTAACCATTGAGCTAAATCCCCAGCCCTGTTTATATCCTTTCTTAAAAATAGTACTGGGGACTGAACCCAGGGCCTTCACACTGAGCTGTGTCCCCAGTCCTTTTTATTTTGAGCAGGCTTTTGCTAAATTGCCTAAACTGGGCTCGAACTTTGGATCCAGCCTCAGCCTCTCAGAGTGCCGAGATTACAGGCATACACCACCATGCCCAGCCCGTGTAATATTTTTGGCCACAGTTGACTGCAAGTAACTGAAACCTTAGAAAGTGAAATTGCAGATTATGGGCAACTCCTCTAGAGACTATGGAATGACCTATGAACTGTTAGAGTCTTATATGAGTGACTATTTGGGGGAATGAATTAATAAGCTGATTTAAAAAGTCATGCATAAGTTAAATACATTGAGCTCATCCTGAGGCAACCAGAAGCAGGAGAATGTTTTTCAGCATGAAGTGGTCTCAGGCAACAGCCAGTTAAAGGCAAACAGAGTAGGCTATACAGGGATACTTGTTAAATGTTAGTCCAGCCAGGTTTTAGCCATCACCCAGGGCAGAGGCCACAGAAGGGTGTGAGGGAAGGGAAGCCAGAGAGGAAGAAATCCTGAAAGATTTCTCAGAGACCCGCCTTGGGGCCTTAAGCCTGAAGTCCCATCCCCTCCCCTTTCTCCTGCCCCAGGCAGCTGTTAGCAGATGACCCCTTCTTCCGGGTTCCAGCTGTGATTAAAGAACTGTGCACGACTCGAGTGCTGGGCATGGAGCTAGCCAGTGGAGTCCCTCTGGACCAATGCCAGGGCCTGAGCCAGGACATCCGGAACCAGGTAGGTTGCTTTGTGGGACAGTAGGGACAGTTGGGCCCATACTCCCTCTCCAGGCCGAAAAAGGCTCTGCAGGGGCCCAGCACTGAGACGTCTGACTTCCACTGCAGGTCTGCTTCCAGCTCCTGAGGCTGTGTCTGCGGGAGCTGTTTGAGTTCAGATTCATGCAGACAGACCCCAACTGGGCCAACTTCTTGTACGATGCCTCCAGCCACCAGGTTGGTTCCTTCCAGTGTGAGTCAGCAGGAATGAATATTCCCTAATGTTTCAGCAATTCAGTACAATTGTAGTTTATTCTCCACACTTCTTGCAGTGGCTCAGGGACCCCAGCTCTTTCCCTTTTGTGCTTTGGCTTCCCCTAGGCCAGTGGTGGTGAACCTATGGCATGCATGCTGCAGCAGGCTATCTGTATCATTGAAAGCTCTTTTAGGTTTGCCATCGCTGCTCTAGCCTTGGTGTGCTCTGCTACCAGTGCAAGGAGAAAAAGACATTGATGCGGTGACCCCCTGCCTAACTGCTTTGGCCAGAAGTGACCTTTCATTTCCTTTATCATTCCATCAGTGATGACCTGGAGTAGTTAGTACCAAGATGGGGAAGCAGCGGCCACAGCAGGCAAGGCTGGAATGGGAGGATGAGGCCATGAGGCCAGAGCATGAGCCTGACCTGGCCTGGGGTGGGCGGGACCAGAGAAGCCTTCCTAAAGGAAGTGTCATTAACTCTGACACCAGAAGGAGGGAAACAGGCAGCCATACAGAGCGCAGGGCCAGTGTTCCAAGCAGAAGGCACAGGTGTGCAAAGGCCTGGATGGGAAAGTTTGGACCTGCAGACTTTTCCTGGGTATGGATCCATTTTTGCCTTCACCAGTGGTTGCCAAGTGGCTCTCAGTAGTGGTCCGTCCCCATTCTGTCCCAGAGGGGTCTTTCTCAAATACAAATCTGGCCAAGGTTGCCCTTCTCCGCCTCCCCAGCACCCTCAGAATCAAGCCTCAGCCCTTTGCTAAGCATCCAGTGGCCTCTCTGAGTCTCCAGCCTCAGTCCCTCCCGCTCCCACCCACATGCACATCTGCCGGTGTCCCCTCTTAGTCTTATACTCCAGGGGGCTGTTTTTCTAACTCCAGGAGGTGAGGAGTCCCTCACATCCATTTATAAGACTTCAATAGCATTATTTGCTTTAATGGAACAGAACAGAAAATACTTACAGTGTGTCACAGATAAGAGGGGATCCATACTTATTTTGGGTCACTTTTGTATGACATTTATATTTATGCGTGCATTTGCCCAGAGAGCAGGTATAAACTTGTTCTTGCTGCAGGGTACGGTTGGTCATTCAGACTCCACTGCCCTGAAGGAACTCTTACACATGGGTTCCCTGAGCACAAAACCCAGAAACAACCAGTGTCTGTCAAGCAGACAGATGCATTATGATATATTCACATGGTAAAGTTCTTATGCAGCAGTGAAAAATGAATGAATGAGCCAGAGCGACACAGAGCAGTAAGATAAGCTGCAAGACCTTGCTGGACCAAAAGCACAAGTTGCAGGATAACTGTCGTAAATAACTTTTAAGTTTTAACATATGTGAACTATCGCCATATGGTTGCCTTTGGGTGGGCACATATGTACAGAATGTTAAAATGCATGCATGGGAGTTTCAAGATGTAATGTAGTAACAGTTTCAGGGAAGTGGTAACCTTAGAAAGGACCGAGGGTATGCGGGTCAGGGTGTGGTATACGGGAGATCCCATCTGTATTAGTAATATTTTATGTTTTAAGTAGGCTAGTAGGATTTGAGGGTGTTTCACTTACATTTTCATGTATCTTATTGGTCTCTGGATTATTTTAGTTTTTGGTAGTAGAGATTGCATCCAGGGCCTTTGCACTGAACCTACATCCCCAGCCCTTTTGTATTTTTTGAGTCAGAGTCTCATTAAGTTGCCCAGGCTTGGCTCGAACTTACGCTCCTCCTGCCCTAGCTTCTGAGGTTCCTGGGGTTACAGGTGTGTGCCACACCTGGCTTGTTCACTGGATTTTTTTTGCGGGGGGTTAAGGGGAGGCTAAAATGTGTTAGAAAAGCAAATAAGAACTGGTGGTGCACACTTGTAATTCTAATTACTCAAGAGGCTGAGGCCAGCCTGGGTGATTTAGCGAACTTAGCAAGGTCCTGTCTCAGAAGGAAAAAAAAAGGCTGGAGATGTAGTATGGAGACTAGGGACCAAGAGCCCCAGAGGGCAGCTGGGCAGGACTTCTGGCAGGAGCCAGGAGGGCTGTGGAAAGGAGAGATGGGTCTTGGTTACCCCGATAGACGGTAGGTGTCGCAGTCTCCCAGGGCTGCTCTCACCGTGCTTTCTTCTCAGGTGACCCTGCTGGACTTTGGTGCAAGCCGAGAATTTGGGACAGAGTTCACAGACCACTACATTGAGGTGAGTTCCCTTGACCTCGGACCTCTGAATGGTGAGGCTCAAGTTAGGTACTGAGTCAAAGGGGTAAGAAGGAGACAATACAGCACCCGGAATTAAGAGATAATAAGTAATTCTAGGCCGGGCGAGGTGGCGCACACCTGCAATCCCAGCACTAGGGAGGCCGAGGCAGGCAGATCGCCATGAGTTCGAGGCCAGCCTAAACTACATAGTGAGTTCAAGGTCATCCTGAACTACACAGTGAGACCCTGCCTCAAAAAACCAAAAATAATAATAATAATCCTAATATTAACAGCAGCTTATAAATACCAAGCACTTAATACAATGCCAAGCACTGTTTTAAGGGCTTTAGGTATAATAACTGATGGAAACCATATAGCACCTCTGTGGGGTCAGGACTACTTCTAACCCTGTTTTACGCATGAAATAACTGAGGCTTAGAGAAGTTGCCCAAGATCCTAGCAGACGTGGGAGTCACACTCAGGCAGTCTGGTTCCAGAGCCCATGAGCGCCACCCTGTCCAGTGCCTGCACCCCACAGGAAGCACTTTCTTCCTACTCTGCCTGTCTCTCTCCCGCTGGGGTCAGTTGTCTCCCAAGCCCACAGAGAACACCATCTCATTGCTTTGTTCAGACTGGACACTCAACCTGGGTCTTTCTTTGTCGGTTTTGTTTGTTTGTTTATTTTCCCATCAGCCAGCTCTTCATCTTTTCCACCAAGTTTCTCCTGCTAGGTTATCATGGCCAAGTAAGTGTGAGGTTAGGCTGGCCCAGGAGAGGGTCCTTCCCCAATTGCCGCTCCCGTGAGGGAGGACGCCGGGCCTCTACTCTCGGCTTGGCTGGGGGTGTGTGTTTGTTTTGAGGCATTGGAGGTTGAACTCAGGGCCTTCACACTGAGCTATATCCCCAGCCCTTTTTGTTTTTGAGACAGGGTCTCACTAAGTCACCCAGCAGGGCCTTCACACTGAGCTATATCCCCAGCCCTTTTTATTTTTGAGACAGGGTCTCACTAAGTCACCTAAGCTGGGCTTGACCTTGCAGGCTTCCTGCCTCAGCCTCCAAGAATGTTGGGATTACAGGCGTGCACCACCACATCCAGCTCAGCCTGTGTCTTCTAGTCATACAGCCATCCGTGCAAATATTCTGTGATACCATCTCTGTGCCCACCCGTATTTTGGACGATACTGGGGATAAACAGTGACCTAGGCGCAACTCAAGTCCCCACTTTCACAGAGCACACGGTCTAGTGTCAGGAAAGACAAGATAGTGAGGACCTGCAGGAGTCACGGCTGGGATGGAGAGGGAAAGGGGCTGAGAGAGCCCAGAGGCCTGACCCCACCTGGGGAATCAGGAAAGGTTTCCTGGAGGGGAAGACATGGGGCTAAGACCTGAGCAATGAGGAGGACCAGTCAGGAGGGGGCTAGAAGGGTATTCCAGATAAACATGTGCAAAGGTCAAGGGGCAACAAGGGATAGTCCTGTGAGAGCAGGGCTTTTAAACTTTATTGTGCATGGGAAGCACTGGCGATGCTGTTAAATGCAGGTTCTTGCCTGGAGTTAGGCAGAAGATACTGCATCTCCCTCGGGCTCTGGATGATGTCAGTGCTTCCTGTAGCAGGGCCCTTCAGAACCAAAAGAAAATTCTTGTTCAGATCAGGCAGACACAGGGTGACCTGGGGGGAGCCAAATCACTCTGAGGCTCAGAGGTTGGCTGTGCAGCTTGTGATCCTCCATCCCCTGAGGATCTAGGGAAAGCATCTGAGCAGGGGAAAGACACTGTCAGAAATAGAAAACTGCCCCTGAATAGCACGCGTGCTCTAGGATGAGGGGTGCGAGCCCAGGGAGGCTCTGCAGAGGAACACAGCAGCCAGTTGGGAGGGATGCTGGCCGGACAATTCATGGGAGCTGACAGGCTAGATGTTAGGGGAGGGAGGCGTCCAGGACAAGGCCCAGGGCTCTGGCCTGCGAACTCACAGGGCCACCCCTGAGAACGGGGACAGCCTCACAGGCAGGCTCCTTGGAGTCCTCCCTACAGACCACCTGGGACACAAAGCTGAGACCTCTGTGGGTCATTAGAACATCCTGCTTAGCCTTTTCCAGTTTAAAAAGGCTCGTCACATGAGCCCCTAAGGACCAAGGCCAGACAGATGGCCAGACAGGCACGGACGGGGGAGCTGAGACAGAACAGAACGATGTTGGGCTGGGGATTTACCTCAGTGGTTAGAGTGCTTGCCTTGCAAGCACAAGGCCCTGAGTTCGATCCCCAGCACCAAAAAAAAAAAAAAGAACAGAACAGAACGATGCATCCTGCGTTTGCCCTCCCCTGGAGAAAGGGCTGCACAGCGGGTAAGGGCTGGATCCAGGTTCCAGTCCCCCTTGGCCCATTTCCTCTTCTGTGCAGTGTGGACCCACACATCCAGCTCTTAGTCATGAGTAGCTCATGTTATCTGTGGTGCTTCTCATCTGCAGGCATGTGCTCAGCACTCCACAGGTGTCAACTTCTTGTGGGGAAGGTGACACCTGCCAGTGAGGAAGAAACTTTCACCAGCCCCATTTCACAGATGAGAAAGCAGAAGCTCAGGGGCAAAGCAGCTTGCCTAGCCACCAGCCAGTGGCAGAGCAGGGAATGAGCCCAAGCAACCTGGCCCAGGGTTTCCTGGCCTCCCTCTGTGAGCACATGGCTAGAGTGCTTAGCTCTGCACACTAATTTGCTAAAGCAAAGTTCACCAAGGGCACACAGTTCTAGGTCACGGTCACATCCTTGTCCAGCTGTGCTTGGACCCATAAGCAGCCTTGACACACACTTTCCTCTGTGCATATCACAGAGGCAGAGGGAGAAGCTCCTAGGCAAGAGGAAGTGGACAGCTAGAGGCAAACAGGTGGACCAGGTTGCACCAGGAGGTTCCTTTCCTCAAGAACCCACCCTGATCGCAAATGGCCGCTGCCCTCTGCCCCACACCCATTTCTCCAGGTGGTGAAGGCCGCAGCAGATGGAGACAGAGACCGTGTCCTGCAGAAATCCCAGGACCTCAAATTCCTCACAGGCTTTGAAACCAAGGTTGGGTAACACTGGGAGAGTAGGGGACTGGGGAGCTGCCAGTCTCCACCGAGGGACTGGGGCTTTTTTCTGCACGGGATAGTGGGGGCCATGTCTGTATCAAGGGAGTGGACAGCTGTAGGGATGCTTACCGGTACTGGGTCTGGGGAGGAGTGGGGGATAAGACTGCCTGAGCATTCTGGAAACTTGGGAGAACAGACTCCACATCTCTTCTAGAGGGGGTGCTTCCAATGGGTACTGGGGATCAGGGAGAGGAGGACTGCTTGTCTAGGAGGCTCTGGGTGGAGGCTGCTTAGACTCTTGGGGAGTCGGGGCTTGTGTTTATACTTGAGACTCTGCAGGGAGCTGAGGGGTGCTTGTCTCTTCTGGGGTAAATGGAGGGCCCTGTGTCCATCTGGGTGCATCTGCTGTCCCCACCACTAGGCGTTCTCCGATGCCCACGTGGAAGCAGTGATGATCCTGGGGGAGCCCTTTGCTGCCCCTGTCCCCTATGACTTCGGGGCAGGGGACACTGCCCGCCGCATACAGGGCCTCATCCCAGTGCTGCTGCAGCACCGGCTACGCCCACCACCTGAGGAGACCTATGCCCTGCACCGAAAGCTGGCAGGGGCCTTCCTGGCCTGTGCTCGACTCCATGCCCACGTTGCCTGCCGGGACCTCTTCCAGGACACCTACCGCCGATACTGGGCCAGTCGCCAGGCACAGCCATTGCCGGCACCCTCCAGACCAGAGAACCTCCCTGAGGGAGCCTATGACAGCCTTCATCCAGGGATTCCAGCCCCATAGCAGGTCATCGCCTGCTGTGACACCTCCTATCCTTCCCAGTCCTGGCCTGGGGAGCCCCCCAGAGGCTTCCTGGACTTGCCCATCTCCTCCTTGGCCCAGGATCCAGGAACCCTTGCGCTAGGTTACTCCCGGTGCACAGCTCCTCCCACTCCAAAGGAACTCTAAGCCAGGGAACCTATTAACTGATTTCTGACATCCAAGGGAGCCTTGACTCACCTCTGCCTCAGGTCTCCCGGGATCTGGTGGTGAAAGGGGAAAGAGAGGGTTTGGTGCAGGCAGCCTCACCTCTGCCTCCCTCATTCCTCCACCAGCTGCCTTCTCTCTGGGTCCAGACTCTGTATTGGAGGGATGGGAGTGGGGAATTGAATATTCCCTCCAAATAAAAGCGACTCTCCCCTTCCCCCAGCCCTTTTCTCCGCTCTGAGGGGGAGGAGCTCATTGGCGGCCAGGTGCAGATGGCCAGCCGCCCCCCCCCC